>BPLQ01013103.1:0-22123 GCA_021605075.1 Caerostris darwini | reverse complement strand
CAATTTGCATTTGCATTACAAGAAACATAAATCATAAATCTGTCTTTTTGTTTACGTAATGATTTTGTCATTTTTTTTATTTTAATCTAATGTATTAAAATAAAAATTAGTTTTTGTAATAAAGTATTTATTACAAAATTGAATATTGTTATTGCTATTGCAGAAAAAATTTAAATTTTGTGTTTAATGTTATTTATATTTAAACTTCTACTGATTCGTAGCTCAGTGGCAACGTGCGCAGCTGGTGAGCATTAGGGCGGAAGTTTAATCCACTGGCGGTTTTGTTGTAAACACTGTTTCAAAAAACCAAGAGTCTCGATGGAATTTGTGATAATCAGCATCTTTCTTTGTTAGTTGCACTACATGGGAGAGTTTCCCAATTTTTCTCCCACACGATACTCAACTGCGGAGTAGTTCCCCAAGAAAATTCTTCTTCAAGAACTGCTCTCCTTCTTCAGCAACTCGACACCTTCTACCTACGGGTACTCCATCACCATATATTTTATTTTCGTTATTTACATGTACTCTTTAACCTCTTTATAGTCTACAAAATCAGAACTTTGCAATCTCCACATGACTGCCAAGTGGCTATCGCTCTGGCCTTTAGTATCACAGGCTTGGTTCAAATGGCTGTGATATTAATGTTTGTTAGTGGTTCGGAATCCACGTAAAACTGTAAGTCTCGGTTTTATTGGCCTAAAGTGTGCAAAAAAATGACTGTAGAGCGATAAACCAAAATAAACCATGGGACCTGTAAAATCAGGACTCTGCAATCTCCATGTGCCCTATAAATTCAAGACACTTAAAACCAGGAGTATTAAGATTTTTATCAATCTTGTTTTGTATTTTGTTATTATCATTTTGAAATTTTAGTTACATAAAAAGAGATTTTTTAATGAATCTATTTTCTATTTTTACTTTCTAAATGACATATTTTATTCTTATTTATTATTTTATTTATATTAATTATTTTTATTATTATTCTAATTTTTAAATCAAATTGGCAAATTAATAATCTACATTTTTAAACAAAGATATTTTTATCAACTGCAAATAACCAATGAAAAGTATGATGATAATTCGATTCCTGCTGATAGCGTGCGATGTTACTGTTTTGAAAAATCATTTACCAATGTTTCCTGTTTCTATATAACACTTATGTCGATATATCAGCCCCTAAGGAACTAATTGAACATTATTTAATGCTGGACATATTTCTATTATTTTAAGTGCACTATTACTTTATTTGCAACAGAAGAAAATTTTGAAAGTTTTTTTTTTTACCTAAAATTTATTTTAATTGATGAACTGATATTTGATATTTTTAAAGTGTATTTTTTTTATGATACGTTACTTTAATAAACAACCACTGTTATGAATACTACATTTTTGTTCTTTATGTAAAGCATTTGATTCGTTATTTACTTAATTTTATGAACGAATAGCCTACTCTCCATCCTTCTTGATGAATGACCAGAAATCAAAGAGAAACATTAGAGCGAGAAATAAACTGAAGTGAAACCAACACCACCCTCTCAAAAGATCATTTTATGGAGAACTGGCAAAAGATTTATCCATTTTTTTTTTCACCTCTTCCGTGCTTATGGTCTTTATATTGGCGGAGATATTTCTCTGGCGTGCTTATACTTTTTGGTGGGGGGACAAAATGCGTGGGAAGGAAGGGGGAGGGCTTTATAGCTCTTCTTGAATCAACGGTAAAAGTTGCCATCATAAATAACAATTTTCGTGTTCTGATCATAGCCTGGACGACAACAGTTCTGCTGCTTTTTGCTTACAAAAATATTTTAAAGTTGTTGCTGTTGTTGTTGTTTTCTTCTGTGGAAGTTGCAGTATGTGCACTTGGAATGTACTTTGCTTGTCCCTGGAGAAAGTTCCATTTCTTGTTATTAGGAGAAACTTTTTTGGGGCGAGAATATTTTTCTGGAAAAGTAGAGGAAAAGAAAAAATAAAGAGAGGATTTAAAAAAAGAAAAAAAAAGGAACGATTTTGGTCTGGAGTCACCTTTCAAATGCGTCGTGCTTGAGAACTTCTCTATCAAAGGGTAATCGTTGTTTTTGGAAGATTACTGAAGTGTTCTTGTGTGTGTTTTTTCCTGTACAAAATAACTTTCTAGTTTTCTGGTATCACTGAACCATTAAGAAAAACACTGAAACTTTCAACAAGTTGACACTCTGTGTGTTCTGGTTTGCCAATTTCGAAATTCCGAACTTCACAAGAGTTCAGAAAATTAGTTTCGCGTTGTAGTATACTGAAATGGTTTTGTCAACTTCCTTTTGAAATGTCAGCCTGATGGCAAGTTGGGTGGCTGTCTGGCCTTTGGTACCACAGACTTCAGGTTCGAATTATGGCGGTGGCATAGATGCTTGTCGATATTTCGGAATCTCTGGCCTTCGGTACCACAGGTTTAGGGTTTGAATCCCGGTGGTGCTATGAATATTTGTAATGATTCAAAATCGGTTTTAAGCCGTAGTTCCCGGTCTCATATGATCGTAGAGTATCACAGAGCCCAATCAGACGTATCTCACTCACATCATTCCAAAACTGTAAAGGGCCAACTCAGGTTTAGGCACAGTGTGTAGTAGCAGTAGTAGTAGTAGTGGTGGTTCGGAATCCCCGTTAAACTGTTATGTCCCGGTCTCATTAGCCCAAAGTGGGAACAAAATAATCGTAGAGCGACAAACCAAACCAAATATTTTGAAATGCCAAAGATTATGTTATTATTTTTTTTAAAAATTCTTTACAGTCAAACTCAAACTCCAGTTGAGCCAATTAAGAAGTCTATTTGTAGCTACTTTACCATTTTGATGACGTTATCATTTCGAGATTCTCCATTTTATGAACATTTTCAAGCCTATTAAAAGAAAAATAGGCTATGAAAAAAAAAGTTGTTGAAGAAAGAAAGTTGTACTACATTATACTTAAACTTAAAAAAATATTTAATTAATAATGTATAGAATGTAAAGAAATATTAAATATGATGAGTCAAATGATTGAATTTCATATTCATCAAAATTGTTTTTTTGAATGAAAGAAATATATCTGAATTACACTAATATGCCTTATAGTTATTAATTATACTTATATTTAATACTTTTGTCTGAAATTAATCTTTATCAAATTTTAATAATAATCTAGAAAAATTATGCACCAAGCAGAATCATACCACTTGTTAAATGGCAACTTATCTACCACTTGTTAAGTGGTTACCACTACCTACTTGTTAAGTGGCAATGTACCTCTTGTTATGTGGCACATTTTAGAACTTTTTAATAATAACCGTTTAGTAAATGATAATAGAGTAAAATTCAATATGGAGTGCTCTATGAATGACGAAGTACTTCATAAATATTGGTATGACAACATTATAAGAAGACATACATATTGTAGCGTTAAAGTTAATTACACAGTACGAATTGTAATTATTAAAATTAAATTATGTAAGGATAAAAACATTTGAAGCATTGACTTATCAAGTTTTACTTGTATGAGAATATTTTAAATTATATTTATTTAACTAGAGATAATTGACTGAAATATTTTGTATGCTGAAATCAATCTCCAGGAAATCCATGAACCAAACAAGAAACATTTGCTATTAATTAAAAGGAATGACTTCTTTATTTCTTTATTGTAGCTCTCAATACCAGAATATATTTTCTTAGAAAGAGAATGTTGTGTTATATAGAAAAATTCCTTTTTATATATTCAAATCACATTTTTATCGAAAGACTTCAAAATATAGAGTCCAGTTTTTAGAAGTAACCTGAAATATAATCTTAATATGTTGTTTTCAAATACAACCTATTTAAACTTGATACCTGACCGCAATTTTAAATTGACCACTATTGCAATGGAAAATATGTAGCATATTCAGTTTTAACAGGAGACCACAGTGTGCCATCATTATTTAAAACGTACATCTTCAAAAGATCATATGAATGAGATTCATTACCTTCTCCCATTACTTTCGGTATTTTTAACCTATAGATCCATTGTATTCCACAATGTATCAACACCTCATTGTATGACTTAACTTGTCGAGTTTGAATTGTCTCAGTTCGGAAACTCAACGCGCTGTGCAACAAATCCGCTCTGACTTATATTATTTCTACAATTTGCTATTTTATTCCGTGTATCTCCTTCTGTCCTTAATTATTCCAAAATTATTTTTCGGATACCAACAAATCTGTTAAAATAGAATCGTTTATATATATATATATATATATACACGGAATAAAGTAGCAAATTGTAGAAATAATATAAGATAATAAATAAAACACACATATATATATATATGTGTGTGTGTGTGTGTGTGTGTGTATGTTTTATTTGTATAGTTCTTATGTATATATGAATGTAGCTTACTTTTCAATGCAGCAATTGAGTTTTCCAATAGACTATTGGCGATAATCCAGTATATACCGTCACGACGAGACACTAGAATATAAAATAATTAAATATAATCATAATAAGTTGTTTTCAAATGCAGCCTATTTAAACATGAAGTTGCCTGATCGCCATTTTAACTTGATCATCATTGCATTGGAAAATATGTAGCAGATTCAGTTTACCCGGTGAGAAAAGTTTGCCGTCATTATTTAGAACGTGCATCTCCAAAACACCCTATAAAGGGGATTCATTACCTTCTCCCCATACAGAATAGAAGAACATTTTTAACTTACAGATCTATTGTATCCATACCAGGCGCCACATAGGAATGTAGCTTATTTTTCAAAGCAGCAATTGAGTTTTGCCATAGACTATTGGCGATGATCCTGTACATCACGGCAAGACACCAAAATATAAAATATTTAAATTAATTGCAAACGTTTTTTGTACCTGTTTGAAAGTGAAGCTTTAGTATTTTATTATAGTTTTTTTGAGCTTATTAAAATGGTACATTTTACTTCTACATTCTTCTAGAAACGTGTCGTTATAGTTTGTGAATTAATATTTTCCTTATTTGGCATCAAGGCAATTCAACTATGTTTCAAAATCAACTTATGAAATAAATAATTTCTAATTATACCATAATTTATAACGGAATTGAGAAGGTTCAACCCAAAAATGATGATGGGAATTTTAACTTTCAGCAAATACTGACCAGAATACAAAATAGATTATGGAGTTAAAAGAAAAAAAAAATGTTCATCCAAAGTCCTAAGAGAGAGTGAGTAAAAAACATTAGTGAAAGAAAGAGAACAGAAATGAAGAAAAAAAAAGAAAAGTCCAAAGACTATAAACTTTTTTTCTTTCTCTTTTGTTTCCTGATTTACTATATTCGATCAAAGATATTCGGCAAACTTTCTTTTCAAGGTATAAATTGTTCTGCGCCAACTGTCTAGCGAGACAATTACAAAGCAGCTGCCAACGAATCGTAGCCAAAATAAAAAAATATAAATAAAAAATTATTGAAGCAACTAAGGATTTGTATGCATATGCCTCGGAAGTTTTGGGTTTCGTCTATTTCATATCTTTTTTTTATTATTTTTTCCCCTTCCACTAGAGCATAAATTTTCCAGACAACTGTTGAGACACGCAATAAACCCGGTGGAAAAAAAGAAAGGAAATATGGCTATGAATAATAATAATCAATATAAAAAAGAAGGTTTCATAATACTTCGCACAGAATTCCTGGGAATTTAATTTACTTACGAAATAATTCTGTTTGTGTGTGTGTGTGTCTTTTTTTTTTTCTTTAATATTTATTAGATTTCATTTGAAAAGAGAAGATTAAATATTTGATTGGAATGCGAGGCTATTTTAGGAATATTTATAAGAAATTGGTAAATGTCCGTTTTAGTATGATCTGTGAATAATTAGGTTTTAATGCATATATTAGATGAAGGATGTCTTTGCTACCAATTGCACAATAGTAATAAGAACATAACAGAGAAAAACATTCAGTAGTAGTTGGAGAACATAAATGAGTTGTAATAAGAACATAATAGAGAATAACATTAAATAGTAGTTGAAGAGTATAAATGAGTTGTAATAAGAACATAATAGAGAATAATATTCAGTAGTAGTTGGAAAGCATCCATGTGTAATAATAAGAACATAATAGAGAATAATATTGAGTAGTAGATGGAGAACAGAGCTGAGTAGTAAAAAGAGCATAATAGAGAATAACATTCAGTAGTATTTGGAGAACACAATTGAGTAGTAATAAGAACATAATAGAGAATAACATTCAGGAGTAGTTTAAATACCAGTGTGAAAATATAGTTTTTTAAAATAAAGGATACGAAATAAAAGCCCTGTAATAAATAATTTAATTATAGTTAAGTATATATTATACTAAGGTATTCTGTTGATTTAGTAAATTTTATTCCTCCTCCTTAAAAAAAATTAGATAGCAAAAAAAACTAAGAATGAAAATTTGAAAAATGGTCTCATAAAATCAGAATGAAAATTTAAAGAATTGTCTCATAAAATCAGATTGAAATTTTTAGTTGACTGCATCTCATTATCCATCCCTATTTCACTACTGCTCAATATATTCACCTCAACACATTTCATCTCTTTCATAGCGTACCAATATGGCACATTAGTTTTCTACAGTACAGGTAAATTCGAAAAGAAGAAGAAGAAAAAAAAATCAAATGGGCTCGAAAATTTAAAATTGAAAAGGACGAAAGATTCTTCAAGCACTTAATCCACTTCTTCCAAAATATCTTCCTCGAACTTACTTGATTCAATTTCCAGTTCTAGGAAAAGAATATCAAATATCGCCTACTGCAAGAATTTCGACAACTTAGAATTTATTGTGAATAAATTTGCTTCCTGGGAAAGCAACTATCAGCAAGGAGATTTCGTCGAAAGCGGCTTCTCCGGTTACCTTTTCCCATTTCCATTTTAAACAACAAATGGCATGTTTCGAGTAACGCCGTCGACAGCCAGTTGATGTGAATACGGATTGGGAATGACATCAACAACAGTTGCGAACTTGTAGACTTTTGTAAACTAACGCAGGTGCATGCTTAGCATGGAGAAACTCAGCAGTATAATGGAGTAAAAGACGGAATGAAACGAGTGTCGGCCATTTCAGGTCATGTGCATATGACAACATAAAATCATAATGCAAGGCTAGTTGGATTCGCCTTTCTAAATAGATAAGCTTCATAATAAACAAAAAACATCAAAATTTTGATTTGGTAAAGTTCTTGAATCATTATGGTGTGATGGTTTTTTTTTTTTTAATCTCTTTTAAAATAAAAGAATAAACAGAAGACAATTCTGTGCACATGTAAGACATGAATATTTTCAAATATTATTCTTCAATTATAAAATTATTTATTATAATAAACTACAAAATTTAAATATTTCTTTCCTCAATATAATACGTTTGGATTTTGTGCAATAGGCGCTTTTGATCCTCCCAGGTACTTGGCGATCTAAATCGACAATTCGACAGAGTTCAGCAATAAATCCCTCAGAAGAGCTTCTGCCAACTCCAAGAATTATTACCAAGTCGTGTAATACCTTTTATAAGATCCAAAGCAGGATTAATCGCCTTACTGATTGATTCTCTAGATCTATCTGTGCCTCTTGAATGAAGCATTAAATTTCGCTAAAATTTTAATCACTTCTTTTTTCTATACATAAACATACCATGTGCCACATGCCGAATTTAGTACCATTCATATCTTTACAGCGTGTTATAGTTATGAAACGTTTTGAAGATAATAAATTGTGATACAATTAAAATAAGACAGTAATATATAAATAATAATATCATATAGCGTAATTTCTTCAGTTAGTGATTGTGTTCCTGCTCATTCTGTATTATATTATGTTTGTCACCCGCTTGCAACATCTGGACATGCTGGAACCTATACAGAAACATGTAGAGAACAGAATCGAACCATAGAATTTGGCAACTGCAGAACGCGTGAAACACAGCAAGCACTTGTAAGACGATCTTCGCTTATCGTCACATGAACTCCTGTAACAGTCTCGACAGTTACGGTAGGTCGGCCAGATCGAGATCGATCGCATGTTCAAATAGTTTCTTCAAATTTGCGTATTAAGCTCAATATAGCTGTTGCTGGACACGGGTCTCTGCGTAGGCCATGGTTTCTGCGGTAGACACGCAATGCCTCTGAGACATTTGTTCATTCAGGTAATATTTTTTTACAATTTTCCCTCGTTGTTTCCCTGTAAGCGGCATGTTGTCAGAGTGCAAGAAAGCAAAATATGAGGCACACATTTCACAATCTTTTCTTTCACCTAGTGTGGCAACGTTAGTCATGACGGTGTCTTACGCTAAACTAGGAAATCTGTATACCTTGCTCTCTGTATACCTTCTACCATACCTCTGTATGCCTCCTGTATACCTTGCTCTGCACCACTTCTTCTCGTTTTGAGGGAGTTTCAGTAGGCTGGGATCATAGCTGAGCTCTGGTGAGCATCACAGTTGTTTGCTCTTTTCGACTTTTAGTCTGCCTAGCGTGGAGATTTTCGAGCTACAGGTAGCGTTCCAACACTATGTTTTTTCGCTACGGAGAACACAATCCAATAAAAAAAGTAGATGTTGCCATTTGAAATTTTCGAAATTTTATCTCTGTAACAGCAATTGTTAGAGTTTAACCGTTGTTTTTCATATGATTCTTGAATGTTTTTTTTTATTATTATTATTTCCAATGGCATATTATGAACAGTTACAGCAAAAACAACAACAAAATAATACAACAAAACAGAGTTCATTAATCTAACAATAATGCCAAGTTGCAGATCTTTTAGCCACTAAAAAGTGTTACCAGGTGCACCACGGGGAGGTAGATCTTCTGGTTCTTGAATGTATACCTCAAAATACCTTAACCCAAAATTTTATTCAGTTTCTGTGAACGAAATGATAGCTAGCTGCGCATATATCGAGAAACATTTTCTTATAATCTGTATTTAAAACACATTCGCATACATTTTTTGCGAAAGAAAATAACCATATTATGGCTTTTTTATTTTGTGTAAGATTTAAAAAATATAAAATTCATTTCAGAGAATTTCTAGAAACATCTTCGCATCCTCTAAACTATAAAAAAAAAATTCGAAAAATGGCAAACATTATTCATAAAACAGTAAGCATTATTCCAAATTTGTAATGTGTTGTGGAAGTAAATTCATTTATTAATATCAAATTCAAATTTCGCAATGTAACAGAATGGTAATTTTTAATGGTTAAAATAAAAGGAACGAATTAACATTTAATATTGCAGTTTTGTTCACCAGGTACACTACAAACAGTCAATTCTTGTTGTATTAACAGAAGGAGGCACACGATAGGTTGTGGCGAACGTCTTCTGTCAATTAAAGACAGATGATTGGATCATAAGAAGGTCTTCTGCCATCCCATGATCTCACTGCAGAAGCACCAAGATTTGGCGTTCTTCCAATTAGTAATTTCAGAATAGAAACATTTGAGTTGGTACCATGCCAAATTAGCATATTGTTATAGTACTTTATGAAATTGCTTTTCCTAATATGGACACATCTATACGGATCACCATTTCTACGTAATTTTCTTTTTAAGTAGGCACTTACCCAACACGTCCAAGAAATAAGTCCAGAAATTTGTTAAACATTGTTGCCTAGACTCTGACTTGATTATATGATCATTAAAATTGAAATTGTATTAATACAATTTCATGCCCTTTTAATTTAATTCCATTGTACTTAAATCTGTCTATTTCCAGAGAGAAAATTTTAATTTATTCTTTTCTTGTTGGTTTCTCAACCAAGTTCTCTCTTATTAGAAACCAAAGTCTTTTCTATTAGCTTGCTAGATATTTGCCACATGTTTGTTTACGATAAGTATTCTTAACCCTTTTTTACCCCCTTTCCCACCTTCTCAGAATAGGATTTTTAAATTCATGAATAAACCTATGAATCTAAAAATTACGCTAAAAAATTATCAAAAAAACGAGTAATACATTAATTTATAAATATGAAACAACTATTACGTGACATAAATACACCAATTATTTCTGGGGGCGGGGTCTATATATCAGTGGAACATTTTCTTTCGGCAGGACTTTTATGGTTAATGCCTTGCATTTGCTTTTCATATGACAAAAAATCCGAAGATATTCTAACATTCTACTTGGCTGCAGATGCAAAACGCTTAAACGTGTTGTCTAAATCTCCATCGAGTCTCCTCATTTCTGAAAGCAATCACTGCAACATATATCTCCATAATATTCATATTGAGCCCTGTTACCCGTTATATTATTGAGTCATATTCATATTGTCCCCCCCAACATATCGAGCCCTCTTGCACATTACAATTTTCACGAATTTGTCCTATAATTTCTGTTATTAATGACTGACATAGCTACAACTATTATAACTTATTGTATATAGTCTTCATTTTTTGTAAGAATATATAAACTTTATTTTAACTGAATTTCCCCTAAATAATAATTTTTTCTCGTCCAAAGCTCGCAAGATTTTTAAATTAATTCTATGTACAACCAAAAGATCCGGGGACCTGTTATTTGATACAGAAGGAAATCATCGATGCGTTAATGTTTCTTAGAATTTAAAAACAATGATCCTCGGAAATTCAATTATTTTTCCTCTTAATTCATTATTTTTAAACGGTGAGTTCAAAAATTCCAAACAGGATATTTTTAATCAATGGTAAAATCAATTGTTTATAATAATGCCTTTTTTATAACTATATTCGTTATGACGCGGCAATCCAGGGTAGAAGGCGTATTGAAACTTTTCTATCTCTAAACAGATTCTCCTCAACAGCATTTAGTCAAAGAAGTCTAGGTCTTCATCTTTACTGGTTTAGCCAAAGAGTTTTGTTTCAGTATACAGCTGCCATTCATACGAATAGCATGCGCAAAGCAGTTGAGGTTTTATAGTTGCTTTATACCATTCAGAGTATAATCTGTATCAGTATGGTTCATACCAATCAATACTATTTGACTCATTATGCAACTGTAATTCATACGAATGTTATGCACTATTTAATTGAGAGAACTTAATGACATTTGGTTCTTAGAATAAATAGCTATACTTCTTCTACATTGGCGCAACAGCACCATGGTGAGCCAAGGGCGTCTGCCAACAGGCAGATTTCGAGACAGGAGAAGATTTTTTTTTTTCTTCACGGGCTAGGATTGTCACTTTTTATGGGTAGGTTAGCCCTATGCCTAATGCATTCGTCATATTAGAATGGGACCTACGGCTTAAAGCGGATTCAGAACCTCTACAAACGTCACTGCCAGAAACTTGAACCCGAAACCTGTGGACCAAGCGCCAGAGCAAATAGCCATACTACTAACTACCATAAATACCATAGTACTACCAAACATTAATTGTTTAGAGATCGAATGTTTATCACTTGAAGTTTTTCTATATTTATATTTTAATTAATATTTCCTTTTAATGAAGCTTCATTTATTAAAGGCCAACATCTCGCGCAAGATATGAAAAGAAAAACGTGATCCAAAATGGCGGTTATTCGGGGCCTTTGTATTCCACCGAATGCTATCCCATCATGGCTGGATCGATCGCAATTTTCAGTGCTTTTCTGATCTCGTGTTACATAAGCCCCAAGAATAGAGGTTCGCATCGTCAACACAGCCAGCATCGCACTGCAAACGCTTTTAAAATTGCTAATGTTGGCACATTTCCGAAACTGAAACAATATACTTGATGCGATTCGAATAGAATGTCTCTCCGCTTGAATAAAGTGTTCCAAATCGAAGTTAAGGCTTCAGCATGGAGATTCGGGTTTCGAGTTCAGTTCCATATTTTAAACTCTAAAGCATTCCGGCTAAAATTATTTCAAACGTTATGGTAAGATCTTTCCGTTTAAATATTCGTTGCAGAAGACCTGATCTTGTGCCAGTCGTACTGAAATTTATCGGATAAAAGAATTCTAAATTCTAATACAGATAAATTTAGAATAATAAAGAAATTTGAACTGTAAATTATTTATGGAAAAATATTTAATAAATTTAAGATGCAATTATTCGATTACTTAAACAAAAATATTGTTATTGAAAAAATATATATATTGTGTTTTATCAACTAGCTTAATCTTTATTTATGAATAAAGTTCTTCGTGTAAGTATTGGTAAAATTATAAAAACAAATAATCGGTTTATTTTCAATTTCCATTGATGTCATATTTAAACAACACATTTTCTTTTTCGGTATAATTAATAATAGTTATAATAATTAATAATAGTTATAATTTCTCAAACAAGATAAATAGTCCAAGTTATAATGCAATTGGTTCACTCCATAGTTATATACATTTATTTTTAGTTCTTCTGCCATTCATTGATATTTCAATTATTGAGCAAGTTAGAAAGCTAAGCTTTTGATTTGATTTATATTAGGATGCGAATTTAAATAAGCATATGTAACTACAATCTTATAAACATAAATGATCAACAACAAATAAAATATTTACAGAAGTTAGCATTTGTCGTCTCTGGAAATTTATAAAATTTAATAATATGAATGATATTTTATAGCCATAATGTTTCTAAGATTTGGTTAGTAGGCATCTTGATATATCTTTTAAAAAAATTGAACATTAAGAAAAATTTCTGTGGTTTTCTTAATAAAAATTGAATATAAAAGAATGAAACATATTTATTATTGACATTTATGAAATATTGTGTCTTATAGCTGATCCGGTTGTATAGAGTAACAGATTAGTTAAATAGAGTAAAAAATTGTTTGATATTTTCTCTTGCAATGATAATTCATTTTGTCTTCCTCAATGTTCAATCTTTTTAAAGAGAAGCTAAAATTCATTGATTGGTGAATAATAATGTCCTATAATAATTACAAAATAAATCTGAAGAATCTTGCTAATTAAAAATTATTTGCTGTTATTAAATTCTTTTGAGTGAATGATAAAATTGGTAAATATACAAAACATTTTTGAAAAATCAATTCTACTATAAATTGTTAAAAATGGAATTTTAGTTGAGAAATTTAACATTAAGAAAAATTATATTAAAAATGAGTTACACTAAATACTAATTTCAAAATGCTTATACATCATGTGTTTTGTAAAATTTCACATTATTCATAGGACATTTATTTCATTAAAATCTGTATGTTATCATTTAATAATGAGAGACATTTTGTAAAACTTTCTTAAAGTATTTTAAAATCCTGAATCAAATCCTGAATTCATTGCAATAAAAATGATATCATACTAATAAAAAAAATAACCAGTAAATTATTAGAAAGCAATTACTCAATAAAAATTTTGTGATTTTAAATTTCATGTAGCATATCTTCATTGTCAGATAAAATGATTATTAAGATTTAACTTTTTTCTTATTGACAATAGCCATAGCCTTACAAGATAACAGTTAAGGACGTCATTTATTGATAAAATACATTTCCTTTAACATTTTATAGTAAATTTTAACATAAATCCCGACGAGCCACAAATAAAATGCATAATAAAGCTTAATAACATCTCAAAACTGGCATTAACTTGAAATACCTGACATAGCCATACATCGAAAGCTATTCCATTAAATATTTCGTATTACGAACATCGAACAACTGCACCAATCATTAAGTCTTCGAATGACATGTTTCGTGCAGACGACATCCGATGAAATTCGAAATTGAAACTGGCAGCGACAACAAACCTGAGAGTGAATTTTGTAATACATAAAATGGCAACGAGAGTGTTTATCGTCTGCCGCACAAGTGAATCTGAAGCGACTGAAAGTAAATTTCGTCTCGACCAACACAGTAAATTCGAAGACAATGCTTAATTCTGCTGTTAAGCTAGCAGAATAAACTGGGAACCATTGGAAAATATGAATATTCGTTTATTTTCTGACAAAACAATACCATCATCTGTTATAACAACGATCTTTCAATGCAGTGATCTTTCATGCAAAACGCTTGTTGCAGCCGAACTTGTGGAATGCCTGTTGAAAATGTATTCTTGTTTTCCTGAATCATTTGTATAATGATTCCCTTTTAATGAGAGATCGTCTCTTTTAGAATGATTTAGTGTTCTGGAAGTTCTAGATGCATTTTAATGACTAAAGGCTTTTGAAATGTTCTTCGAAGTGCGATTATTCATTCTAAAATATATTCGATTAATTGTTTCGATTCGTGCACATTATGGAAGAGAAGTTGAAATCTCAAAAGTTAACCTGCATAATTTACTAAAATAGTTTTGCAGAACTATGAAAATTCAATTGTTATAAATTTTCTACGATGTCTGGTTTATTGTTGAATTAATGAATTTCTTAAAAATTACAAGTAACGTTATGAAAATATGATGGTAGGAAATATATTATGAAATCATTACTCACGCTAAATGAATATAATATTAATTTTTGTAATTTTTAAAATCAAAAATAAAATATTATAAGAAAATATTTCAAATAATGTACAACATAACTGTGAATTTTAAGTAATCGCAGAAGTAATATTCTGTTTTTAATTAGTGAGATAAATACTTGGTAGTTTTTAAAACTTGATGTTTATAAAATATATAATGAATTATCATTGATTATATAAAACATAATTAATTAATACATGATTAATATTTATATGATGTTTATAATACATCATAATTATATAATAATATATTATATTTTATTACAACATAACATAGTCCTTAAGTTGGTTTATTTTTATTTTTATATCAGATTTAAACAAATATTTGAGAGCAATAATTATTAGGCTATAAAATTATAATTAAAATATAAACTGTATTAATAAACATAAATTGTTTGGAAATTTTACATGCAAAATAATATTTTACAACATTTTATTCAAAACACTAAGGTATAGCAACAAAGAATTTCTAAAATTTTGAATTATATATTAAACAGAAAGTATTCCACATAAATAATTTTATCTTAAAAAAATAAATTGATTCAGTTAAAGTTGCATTCTAAGTATTTAATATTAGTTTAATGATATGTTAAGATAAAAATTGCATTCTAAGTATTTATAGTTTAATTTATGATATTTTAAGGTAAAAGTTGCATTCTAAGAATTTAATGCTAGTTTAATTGATATTTTAAGGTAAAAGTTGAATTCTAATTATTTAATGCTAGTTTAATTGATATTTTAAGGTAAAAGTTGAATTCTAATTGTTTAATACTGTAATTTAAGATATTTTAAGGTAAAAGTTGCATTCTAAGTATTTAATATTAGTATAATTTAGGATATTTTAAGGCAAAAGTTGCATTCTAAGTATGTAATATTGTCTAATTTTTGACATTTTAAGGTAAAAGTTGCTTCTAAGTAGTTAATACGTTTAATTTATGATATTTTAAGGTAAACATTGCTCTCTAAGTATTTAATGCTCGTTTAATTTATAATATTTTAATGTAAGAGTTGCATTCTAAGTATTTAATACAAGTTTAATCTAAGATATTCTAAATATTTAATACTAGTTTAATTTGATATTTTAAGGTAAAAATCGCATTCTAAGTATGATATTTTAAGGTAAAAATCGCATTCTAGGTATGATATTTTAAGGTAAAAATCACATTCTAGGTATTTATGATATTTTAAGGTAAAAGTTGCATTCTAAGTATTTAATACTAGTTTAATTTATGATATTTTAAGGTAAAAGGTGCATTCTAAGTATGTAATACTAGTTTTTAGTCAATGCTTTGTTTTCAAAAAGCTTTACATCCAAAACATTTTCTTTTTTCTCATTCTATCATCTTTAAAAAAAAAAAAAAATCTTTCAGTATTCATTCTGTTAATAGATTCCCCAGATTAATAAGCTAACCAAATCTGGCATCAACTCGTTATTGCCAGATCATTTCTAAAGAAACTGAACGGAAAGAAGAAATCAGATCGTTTTAAAGGTGAAGATTTCTACTCCTTTTTTTTAAATTAATTGCACTTTCCGCCTTGCAGCTAAGATACTTTACATTTCATTAAATTAACTATCTACGAATTCTCGTTTAAATTCGAATTTGCATGAGAATGGAGAACCGAATGCGGCGTTCGCAGAAAATATGCTAATTCAAACGCGACAGCAATAAGGGGCTTGGATTACAAGAGCTTTCCAACTGTTGAGAAAATGGCGAACCAGAAATGTTATAAAGGTTTCCGTTCAAAAATTTCTCGAGGGGGAATTAATTTAGAATTCCAGTAGCTTTCTTATTCTCCGGGTAACATGCCTCACAAAATTATTCTCATTTTAAAAGAGTTAAAAAGGAAAATGTCTTGTCGTGTTAACTGATATTAAAAATCTTGGCTTTAGATTGCCAGATTAAAGTGAGGATAGATTTCGAGATTAAATTCTTTGAATTGAAAGCTTTTTTTTTTCTCTTGACAACCAGTTGTTCACACTTTTGAATAGTTAATCTAATGGTGTATTTCCTTGGTAAGAGTTTTAAATTGCTCCTGTTTTTATTTCTGTTCGTTTTAATTATTTTAACTTTTCTGGTGTTATTCATTTATTTATTTATTTTTTTTTTTTAGAATTCGATTGTTAAATTAGAATTTTTAATATTTTTGAAAACCAATAATTTAGGTGTAAAGATTTTTAATAGCGAAAGAGAAACGATTTAATTTTTGATTAATCTTTTATTAGCAGCCACAAAAAAAAAATTAGAGAAAAAATATATGAAAAATAATATCCGCATATAAATTCACTGTAAATATTGTATGCGTGCAGGTTTCAGTTTAATTTAAAATCTATAATACTTAGAAGTATAACTTTAATTTCTCTGAATTTATTATTTTATTTTAAAAGTGTGCAACTAAAATCTACGAAAAATATTTTATTAGTTTTTTATAATTAAATAAAAACCTTAATTTTTTAATTGATCATATATTTTCAAGTCTCTTTAAAAAACCTGCTGGTGCTATTTGTTAAATTATCGTATAAAAAAATTGGGTAAAAGTTTTACAGAATTAGTTTTAAATTTATTTTCTAAAAAAACCATTTTTTTATTTTTAAAAATAAAGGATAATACATAAAAAGGGATAAAACAAATTATTGGAAATTCTTGAAAAAGAATGATTACTTTATTTAGTCAAGTTATATTATTTAAGACGATTTATTTAAACTCTTAAATCCTGCACGGATAATTGTTTAATAAATTTCACAAAAAAAAAAAAAAAAAAAAATATGTTTTACTTTTTTTTTTTTTTTTTTTACATTCACAACATATTTACTTTTTTTTCACAATAGAAACCAAGTATCAAATTTTTGTTATTGTTGTTGTTGCTCAATGCAACAAATTATGATCAGTCATGCTCATCTGTCATGCTATATGATCAATCATGCTCATCAATGTCATGTTCGAAAATCAAGTAATTAGCTTTTTAACAAACTGTTAACTTGGCAACGCACCAAACTTGATATTTCAGCAGAGTATCATGGGATGACAGAAGACCTTCCTATAATCCAATTAGCTGCTTATGACTGACAGAAGAAGTTCGTTAAACCTTCTGTCAATACAGAGAACGTAAAAAAAGAGTTGATTGTTTAAAATGTACGTAGAAATAGTGGGAACCAAATTGTTTTATGTTAATTCTTTCTTTAATAATTATAAATATTTTAAATTATCATGGAACAAACCAGCGTGCTAATGCTATTGTGTTCTAGTTCATTAAATTCACATTTCACTCAAATAAATAAGATATTTCCGATAGACATTACACCCATAGACTGCAAATATATATCTCCAATAGAAAAATCTTTACATTTAAAAGGATTTATTAAGATAAATTTATCTTTTTTTTAAATTATCGCCTTTATTAATATGAATTTTTCAGAAATTAAGACAAATGCAATTCTTCCTATTTTTTTTTACATTTTTCTTTATATTATTATTGCAATTTAGTTGTAATTTCATAATTGGACTGCAGTATTTATTAAAAATTGTAGTTTATATCCTTTTTCAGTTAATCAATTAATAATTCAAGATTTATTACGAACAACCAAATCGATTTTCTTTTTAATCCCATTTTATTTGGAAAATTATGTTAGCTAATAAATCATTTTCTATTGTAACCAACCTTTACTAATCAACAACAATGCAATTTGATGAGAATTAAGCGTCACAGGGAATTTTCAGTTCCCAGAAAGGTTTCCAGCTTCCTGTAAGTAAAACTTCAGAGACAAAGACGGAATAAAAAAAATAGAAAGAAAGGTAACGAAAATATTACATTATTACAAACAACAAAATTGACTTTCTTTTCTAATCACATATAGTTTGGAAAATTAAGTTAACTAACAAGCTATCTTCTATTGTAACCAACTTTAACTATCAACAACAACGAAATTCGGTGACTGCTAAGCGTCACACGGATTTTCTGTTTCCAGAAAGGTTTCCAGCTTCCTGTAAAACTTTTGAGACAAAGTCGGGATAAAAAAAATAGAAAAAAAAAGGAAAGGAAAACGTTACATTATTACAAACAACAAAATCGATCATCTTTTTTAATCATATTTTGTTGTGAAAATAATGTTAACTAATAAATCATTTTCTATTTTAACAAACCTTAACTATCAACAACAATGCATTTTGGTGACAGCTAAGAGTCACAGGGATTTTCCATTCCCCGAAAGGTTTCCAGTTTCCTGTAGAGACAAAGACGCAATAAAAAAAATTTTTTTAAATGCAGAGAAAGGAAACGAAAACATTACATTATTGCAAACAACAAAATCGATTTTCTTTTTTAAACACATTTTATTTGGAAAATTATGTTGACTAACTAACAAATCATTTTCTATTATAACCAACCTTAACTGTCAATAACAGTGCAATTTGGGGACTGCTAAGTGTCACAGGGATTTCCATTCCCTGAAAGGTTTCCAGTTTCCTGTAGAGACAAAGACGGAATAAAAAAAATTTTTAAAAAGTGCAAAGAAAGGAAACGAAAACATTACATTATTGCAAACAACAAAATCGATTTTCTTTTTTAAACACATTTTATTTGGAAAATTATGTTGACTAACTAACAAATCATCTTCTATTATAACCAACCTTAATTGTCAATAACAGTGCAATTTGGGGACTGCTAAGTGTCACAGGGATTTCCATTCCCTGAAAGGTTTCCAGTTTCCTGTAGAGACAAAGACGGAATAAAAAAATTTTAAAAAGTGCAAAGAAAAAGGAAACGAAAACATTACATTATTGCAAACAACAAAATCGATTTTCTTTTTTAAACACATTTTATTTGGAAAATTATGGTGACTAACTAACAAATCATCTTCTATTGTAACCAACCTTAACTGTCAATAACAGTGCAATTTGGGGACTGCTAAGTGTCACAGGGATTTCCATTCCCTGAAAGGTTTCCAGTTTCCTGTAGAGACAAAGCCGGAATAAAAAAAATTTTAAAAAAGTGCAAAGAAAGGAAACGAAAACATTACATTATTGCAAACAACAAAATCGATTTTCTTTTTTAAACACATTTTATTTGGAAAATCATGTTGACTAACAAATTATCTTCTATTGTAACCAACCTTAACTATCAATAACAGTGCAATTTGGTGACTGCTTAAGAGTCACAGGGATTTCCATTCCCTGAAAGGTTTCCAGTTTCCTGTAGAGACAAAGACGGAATAAAAAAAAAAACAGAAAGAAAGGAAACGAAAACTTAAAAGGGCAGACCGCCCTAGACCGGACGCCCCTAAATCAGAGTCCAGCAACATTTTTTCCTCCGGAATTTCGGTCATTAAAAGAACACATATATATCTCCAACGAGATGTCCCCTTCTTTTTCAACGACCTCATTTTATTCTGAAGCGCTAAATTTCAGAAGTGGGACATACTTGGAGTTCTCTTCCCCCTGATGTAAAAAAAAAATTATTTAGAGGGGTGGGAATGGTAAGAAAATAAATAACTCACTTGCAGACATTCGTCACGTAATTTTGTTGCTCAGGTGAAATTTCGTCTGCTTGACTCTCTCCCCCCTCTAAAGGACAGCACAAAAGATTTTTGGGACGATTATAAGAATTTCTTTTCCTTTTAGGAGCCAATTTACGATACTTAGGGGGTGGGGTGTACGTGAATTCTTGTTCCTTTTTTTTTTTTTTTTTTTTTTGTGCTATGAGCAAAAGGGAAAATAAATTAGGTTCTGTTTTGGAGTTATTTACTACTTCTATAGAGAAATTTACTCAGTTGTTTGGAATGGTGACCTTAAGGTGTGCAAATAATATCACCATTCTCATAAAAAAATGAAAATGATATATTTATTGATAATATAAATGTAGATTTTAGATATTTAATTAAGAAAGATTTAATGAAAACAAAAATCATAGATCAGAAATAAAAGCAAATTAAAAAAATTAACGTTATTTAAAGGATAATATATAATTTAACAACTGCTAAACGTCAGAAATTTTTTAATGCAAGCATTGTAATTTTATGTCTAATGTTACATTTTATTTATTTTAAATCAACAAGCCAGGAAAAATTTAAAAAACAATAAATGTATTCATCAAAATTTATATAATTAAGTCCACATATGCAGCGGTTGATTGTTAATAAATTAGGAATACAAATATACCAGTTCCATTCGTTTTTCCTCATTTTTAAGATTATTATGATCTATACAATATAAAGTTACGATAGTTATACAACAGTGACATCATAAGGAATAAAATATCAGTGCTGAAGTATATAGAGGGATTTCGTAGAAAACATATTTTAGTGTTTTTTTAAATGCTAAACTCACACGTATCAATATTTGTAGAAATCAGTTATAGTAATTCGGTTTATTTCTAAAAAAAAATAAATGTATTAAATTTATTCCCATAACTTTCACATTTTTATTGTAATAGTATGAGTAATCTACTCAAGGATAGAGGGAAAGAGGCAGCCTCTACTGTGATGGAGCAGCAGTAGTCCATAAGTCTTCTGCAATTAAGGCCAGAGTGCTAGTCACTCGACCATTAGGCCCAATTATGTAATCAGTTAATTTATTCAGTATGGTATTTTTGAAAAGAACAGAAAACGAAACAAAAGTACAGATGTCTGTTACAAAGTAAACTCGCTTACCGATAATAGGGGTTGTAATACCAAAATATCACCACGACCTTTTCAGAACTAATTTCGAATGCCTTATGTAAAAATATATTTATGGTGAACATTTATATTTTAAAATTGTTTTAAGTGTATTATGTTCACTAAGATAAATCTATTGATTACATTAAAAACATGAATTACCTGAAGTTAAATCTAGATATTCTAATAGCTTTAGCAATTTTTTTTCGACAAATGAACTTCTAGTAATGTGGCACATTTATTTAAAATAATTTAAGCCACCAATATAAAATTATGTTTTTTAAAAATTATTTTTATTTTAAATCAATGTTTATAAAAAAAAGCACCAACTGTTCAGTTATAATAAACCTTATGTCAACACTATATTTATTGAATCCTTCTCAAGCCTGAATTTCTTCTTTGCATATTTCTTTAATTTTTAAATAAATTATATTGGATATGAAATGATTTTAACATCTCACAACTTGGTGAAACGCTACGTGCAAAATATAAATTTAAAAAGCTATGGTTGGGCAAAAAAAAAATATTTCAAAAAGCAGTTTTAGAGTGATATTTATTTAGATTAAAAATATAATATAAGATAATTGAAAATTAATCTTCTAAATATAAAAAATATAATAATATTATATTGCACTAAATTGCAATTTTTATAATATTATGAATATCGAAAAATTCCTTTATATAATCTAATTTACAGCAATTAGAATTAGCATTAGGTTTTATGTTTGTTTAAATTTGCAAAAATTATGCGATTTTCTAATTAAGTTAAAAAGATGTTCATGTTTTTAATATATAACATAAAAATATAAATGACTTGACGGAAATAGATTTCGATAGAAACGAATTGCATTTCCGCCATGTTAATAATTTGTGGTTACACTATCTGGGAGATATGCTGCGGTTATACTTCATTGGTGGTACTAGCAACTAAAACACAACTGTTGAGTGTACCACCAGCGTAGAATATTTTTAAACTTATGTTGAGCAGAATGTTATGCCGACCTCAAAAATATTTCTCTGCTTTTTTAAAAGTGGCCTGATGGCCAAATGGCTATCGCTTTGGCCTTTGGTACCGCAAGCTTCAGGTACGAATCCTGACCG
>BPLQ01013101.1:0-11952 GCA_021605075.1 Caerostris darwini | reverse complement strand
GTTGCTTATGTTGAGTTTTGACCCCGATTTGTTAAGAAATTCAGCCCACTATACACCAGACGCTACCGGGAATAACGAGAGTTAAATACTCCTATACTACTGCGTCCAAAAAGTAAAACCAATTATTTTCTTTTTCAAAAACTCTTTATTTATTCTTCCAAATTTATTTCATCGCCTTCAAAGTAATTCCCTAAGGACAGAATGCACTTATGCCAACTTTTTTTTCAATCCTCAATGCAAGCTAAAAAGTCATCGGCAGGGATGGCCTTCAATGGATTCATGTTGAATCTCTTCAATCGACACAAAAAGGAGTGGACTTTTGAGTTTAGGAAATTGCCAGAAGTCGCACGGTGTGAATACGGGGGTTGTGGAATGATATGGGTCTCATTTTCCGCGAAATAGTCACGAAGATTCAAAGTAGTGTGAGCTGGCGCATTCAGTGTTTTCGGTACCAATCGAGATTTGACGCGTTTGTAGTCAATGTAATTGACCGATCCTTTCGAAATTTGAACATCAGCAAGGTCTTTTATTGTAAATCGACGGTTGCAAGCGCCAAATTTTTTTTTTTTTTTACGTGAGCTTCGTCGGTTGAGGTTCAGGGTCGACCAGAGGGTTTTTAGTCTTCAACGAGTTCTCTGCTATCTTTGAACTGTTTATACCACTTCTAAACATTTCTTTCCGATATAGGAATGTTCATCGAATGCCTTCTGCAACCTTCTATACGTTTCCCCAACCAAAATTGAATACAAGTTCTTTGCTCAATTAATTGAGACATTTTAAAAATCGCCGGAATCAGTTTTAGAGTCTCACAAAGCCAAGCGTAACATAAACACTAATGAATATTTTGAAGTCAAATTTCACACAGATGTCAAGGACAGCAAACTAAAAAAAAAAAAAAAAAAAAAGGAAATGCCACAATACCCGGAAATTTTAAATGGAAAATAGGTCTTACTTTTTGGACACAGCAGTATATGAAGCAGAACAATTATAAAAATCGGTAGGATTATAAGCTAGGAAAATATAATTTTGAAAGATCGTACTGGAATTTACGACTTGGAAATTAATGTAAAATATTGCAACATTCTGTAAACATTTTAGATCCAGAAATTAAATCATCAATTAGCCTCAATATCATCAAAAGGTACATCCTTTCAATTTGATGAAAAGTTCTTTTTGTACTGCTAATGATATATTCAGTCAAATGGTATATTGACTGAATACATCATTAACCATTAAAATTTATTTCTTTGAGCTACTGAAGGCTTCATTTGGAGGAAACCAAAGATACCCTTGGATTGAAATAAATAATCATTTTGAAGTTAATAAAATTCAGATTTTGTGATGTCGTTATTTTATTAGTGATTGGCCTAAATTTGATAGCTACCCACAATCAAGCAAGATTGTGTTAGTCGTCTCCTATAAGATTTAAAATACGTACCGAATCTTTCAGCAGAACCTCAATAGGATCCACTTCTCAGTGCTCAGTATACTTCTGTGAAATCATTCTAATGTTTTCTTTATTTTAAAAGTGTGATGGCCGTTACAAAATATTTAAGTAATTTTTAAATATTTGAGTCTAAATTGTTTCTAAAGAAACAGAATTACCTCGGAATTATGCGTTTGAATTATGCTCGTAATTATGTGCCATTGGCCCATAAAATGACATGACTCTGAATAAAATGACAATGCTGTTAAATATAATTTAAAATATGACGCATTTCGTTTTCAGTCCATATTATTTTAACAATTTGGAGCATACACCTTTCTGGAGTTGTCGGTAAAAGCTTATTAATTCAACTTCTTACCATAGAAGAAGCGGTCATGCAACAGGACATTAACAATGCAAGCGTAATCTTTGTTCGTCAAGAAGGTTTTCAGTAACAGATATCAATGAAACACAACTATATTATATGGCAATTAGGTTCAGTTTATGCTAATGGTCGTGCACAATGAGAATTCTCCAGCACAACGCATTCTCAAGTCTAGTGTCGATAACATTCTTGGAAGTAAAAAAAAATATTCAAAATGAAGCGGATTTTTAGAAATTAAGCTTAAACAAAATTGTTTCCAACGCATTGGGTAAGCCACATTATTGCAACCCATTTTCCAGATTACGCAAATGAGTTATTAGAAGGTTGAATAAAATAACTACATTATTTCCCATTCAAGACTTCATGATGGTCCCGTTCACGATAAAATGATTTTGTCCAATTCACGATAAAATATTTGCATTTATGATTTAAGACTAAACTGCAATTGGCCAACATTCCAGATCGTGAAAGGTTTACAAGATTGAATTTATATAACCGTCGTCAAATTATTAATTGAACGAACTGGAAATTATTGCATTTCAGTGAAATTTACAGTCTTTCATTACAAGCACAATGCATCCCCCCTCCATCCAAATAGATATTAATAGATCTAAAGATAAAATATTCCTTAACCAAATCAATATATTCTTCCAACTGACTAAAAATCTGATTATAGGAAGACAAGCAACTAGAGAATGCATCGCACTAGTTCTATGAAATCGTTTTTTTTAATAACGATAATATGCACTCATTCAATATTTACGGTCAAGCGGCGAATTAGCTAGTTCTCTGGCCGTTGTTACTATAGGCTTCGGGTTCGAATCTTGGCGATAGCATGTATGTTTATTAGCGGTGCGGAATTTACGTTAAACTGTAGGTCCGGGTTTAAACAGACTAAAGTTTGTAGAAAATCACCATAGAGTGAAAAAAAACTTTAATATTTACATCGTGAAATGAACTAATATCCTGATTTAATTTTTGAAATTGCACAAGGAAATAATTTTTGTAACCACACTGAAATATGCGGATAGTTAATTGAAATGCTAAAGATTTCTGGAACATTAATCACAAAGACAATAACGCAATGTTTAATATCCATTTATTAGTGAAAGTAGAACATAACGATAGATTACATTTTTCACAATATAAATATATTCAGAAAAAAAGAAATTCACTTTCTACATGGTATCGTCTGCAATTACTTGCGAAGGATTTTGATTGCATACATATAAAGTATTTAAGAAAAACTAAATGCATTAAAAAATTAAGAACATTAAATTGGCATTAATTTAGTGAAATTCTTTCCTTTAATATTAATATTTACAACTGCATTCCAAACATTTATTTAAAAGTGATAAGTAGTAAAAATTTAAAATAGTCTCACTGAAATTAAAATTGTTTTTGAAGCATTACAATTATCAACAAAAAGTGAAAATATGAATTAAAATACACAATTGCGTAGCGAAAAAAATATACAATATGCATAAATAGCAAACTGTATTAAAAAATATTGAATTTCTAAAGAAAAGTAACTTTTATAAAAACGTGATGCTATCATTAAATCTCACAAGTAGAAGAAATATAGATATTTTTATCTAAATTAGAGCACATCGCATTGAATTATATAAAATGTTCTTGTATCCCAGCAAAGTTTTCCAAAATTATCATATTTTTACAAGAAAAGAATAACTTCTCTATTTTCCCCGCACTTGCGAGCTCCAAACAAGTCCTCTGAGGCGAATTCATCGACCCAGAATCACACTTTAGTATGTATAAGCATGTGGCGTTTTAAGTGAGAAAGGGAAGTAAAGCATTTACCACATTCGGTACATTTATGTGGTTTTTTCCCAGGGTGGACGCTGCTGAAGTGTTCTTCCAGTCTTGAAAGGAAAGCAAAGCTTTCACTACATTCCGTACATTTATGTGGTGTTCTTCTATTATGCATTCGCATGTGCCTGGTCAGGTCAGAACTGCTAATAAAGCATTTATTGCATACCGTACATTTATAAGGTTTTTCGCCGGTATGGGTACGTATGTGCTTGGTGAGGTCAGACCTCTGAGTATAGCATTTATTGCAAACCGTACATTTATAAGGTTTTTCGCCTGTATGTGTGCGGATGTGGGTGGTCAGTTTCCAACTGGAAGGAAATGCTTTGTCACAATATTTGCAGGCATATCGTCTCGCATGACTATGAGAACAATCTTCAGGTTCAAGGCCATTTGAATCAGTTTGAGGAATCGGGTCCATTGGATTATATTGCGCATTCTGAACAGCCAAAATTGGTATTCCTAAAGTTGTTTCATCATTTTGCGATAAACGATTGATTGATGCATGTCGCTTTCATTAAAATCAGATACAATATGAGTAGGCATTTCCTCCATATGATATATACCAGAACATTGCATTTCAGAAGAGGCATTAGGGTGGTGATCCAGTTGATGAATCACGGCATTTCTTTGACCAAATGTCTGTTGAAACCCTGGCAAAACACAGGGTTCAGCAACAGGCAACGGAGCGTTGACATCGGGATTTGGATTCCAGGCTTCACAAAATTGAGGATTTTGATTCACGATTGCACTATTACCTTCAGATGGCTGTAGCGAATATGCCGATACGGTTTGATTTTCTTCACCATGCACCATGCCAGGAAACAAGAAATCTGAAAATTGAGGATTATATGCATTCTGATTCGCAACTCCATACTGGGAAGACACTTCAGCAGCTGCAGTTTCTTCACAGTCGGTTTTTTGACGAATGTTGGGGCAAATACTAAGTTCCCACGATGAATGTGTTGGATTCACAGATGGGGTCCTTACTTCATAATGCATTCGCTCTGTTCTTAAATCAATATCTTGATCTATGTCAACGGAACTTGATCGATTAAGGGTTGCGGAACTTTGACGGTGCTGGTTCCCAAAATTCCTGCAAGTATGAACTTCAAAATCTGCAACATAAGCGTTACAAAATTCACAAATTCTGATAACCATTTTTCTTTATAAAATTATCTTAAAAAAATTAACTGACTAAAATACAATAAAGAACACAAAACAATTAATTAAAAATAGCAATAAAATTTACTAAACCTTCATTTATAAGAATGTTAAGCAAATATTTTATCTCCACACCCTTTATATACTACACCTTTATTCAAATCCTTGACGTCAAATGAAAATTTACTAGTTAAAGCACCGGAGAATTAAACAGAAATTAATTTGTAACTGTTAAACAAACTGTCTTACTAGAACTATGTTGTCACACTGGTGCTAGATAAAAATCTGCCTAAGGTCGAAGATCGTCTCTAAATAAGAAGTAAATTTGTGATCTAGTGCGAAGTAAATTTTTTTAAATAACATATGTTATTTTTTTATATCTAATTTTTTTAAATAAATTCAACAGCACTATGTATTAAAATGCACAATGATATTATTACTTCCAATTGTGGGGGCTCTTTGATCTGACGCTATTCGTCACATGCCAGATGCTCAATAGATTCTCTTTCACATAATGTGATCTATTTTAAGGGGCCAAACTTCAATGCAACCTCATTATAATGCAGAAATTTTCAAAGCACATTTCAAGAGATGGTTACTACAAAATTTCATAATCGTCCTCCTTAAGTCCACCAGAAAGTCTATTTACGTCCAGAGATTTATCATACCAATTCATTCGATAGAAACTCGTGAGATTTCGATTTCGTATTCTATGTAGAGTTTTTACACCGATCTGTCAAGAAATTCAACGCTCTGTAAAAGATAGTCAATCGGGAATAATTAAAGTTATGCAATCCTATGCATCAATTTTTTAAAAGAATGTATGCTTTTTAAAGTGTGGAATAGATTATAATTTTTGGTTTGCTTTGTGAATCTACGGTCAGTTTTTTCGCATTGTAGGCGAATTAGACCGTAAACCACTGTTTAACGGGGATTCCTCACAACTAAAACACATCAATGGTCCTCCAGGATTCGAAACTGAAGCCAGTAAGACCAATGGACAGATTATAAATTGTACAGAAAATGGAATAAATTGTTATGCAATATTGATGTTGGTGTGAGGTTAACCGAAAAAATCAAGAATCTAGCTGCAATGGGTCCCAGGGGACTTCGATGTGCAGGGAAACGAAAGCTCTGATGCTCTAGCCAAAGAGGCGTGTAATATGAATTAGCCAGAACTTCTTCTGACCTACAACGCCAGCTGCAGCACAATTAATATAACTGTGACCAATTACTTGAATAGTTCAAGAAATCACACAGAAAAGGGTAAAAGGTAGGAAATCTCAACAGACCGAAGGACCTTCCTAGGAGAGTCGCGGTTGAGACCTTCCGAATGGCTACGGGGGACGATTACCAAGAACATCTTAGCTGCATCGGGATCGCTGAATCGCCAACCAACCCACTTTGCTCGAAGCCTAACTGCACTCCCCGTCTTGAAGTGCACTTGACGATGCCGACCACGACAGTAGCTACGAGGAGATGGCAAATCTTCACTGGTTGACAAGTCGCCGAATGGCCGAGAGGCTACGGACGGGCGTTAGCTGAAGTGAAGGCTTGTGGTTAGTTGCTGATAAGTTCTTCAATTGAGGACTTGGTATTTTGTTCATAGAATTTTCTATTCTGCTTTATATTTTTATAAATAAATTTCGCTTTGTCCCGAACACCTCAATAAATTATGAGAAATTCTTTATGTAGCCAGCGACTAGGAATGCAAGAAAGAAAGAAATTGAATAAAGAAATCCAATTTTTAAAATATAAATCAACTCTAATTCATAAAAAATTGGCTTCTGTACCACCAAATGAATAATAAATATTACTCTGAGCATCTCTCTACCTTTCTACACATCTGACATCACACATCTTATATTGATTCGGAATATGTTAAAGAGCAAAACCACAGATGTATTTAAAGATCATATAGGAAAAAATAATCGAAATTATAGTTTTGAGTAAGCATGCAAGCTGCAGGCAAGTTCCATGCAAGGATCCTTGACATGATTGAGCAGCAAGTAGCAGCATTTCTTACATCAGCAACGAAACAATTTCGCGATAACAGTAATATGTCCGGTTGCTACAGCAACCAAGACAGGCAAAGATAAAAAGCAATGAATAGTAGCAAACTTGATCGCACATGATTCTGACACTCGATTACTTCTAATGAGCCAAAGTACATTTTTATTGCATATGTATTTTGGCTCATTGGACATTGGGGATTTAAAAAGTAAAAATATATTTTCTTCTCTGAACCAAATTATATTTCCATTTTAATATCGTACTACATAATTTTAACTCACCCCTACTAAATTTACAACGAAATATTAATTGCGATAATTTTTGAATATAGTTAAACTCAGTTTTGCTTTTATCACTTCCCTAGTATCTATTTTAAATGGACGACAGTGTTAAACACCGTGAGATATTTTTATTCGGTAATTTTCTTGTACGGAAAATAAATTGTTGTTAAGTTAAAAATCTCTAATTGTGATACTAAACGTATAAGCTGGAGAGAAGTTAATTTTTTTTATTTCATTCAAATATCCTGAAATAAACACATAAGAAACACCATAAGATATATTCATTCATTTTACGATCTTTTTTTACATACATATGTTTCAACATACGTTTCATATACGTTTCAAATACATACATTATTCTGATTTTAATGTTAGACATCAAATATAAAGCCCCTCAAACTCGATTAGTATGTCCAAAACACACATGAATCAGCCCCTAGAAAATAGTTTAAATTTTATCAACACGAATATTCCCTCCTATTGTAACTCTTACTTACTTTTCCTTGCTTAAAGATCTTATCCAATCAAGCGCAGACATTTAGTCTGATATTGCATTTTTTTGTTTATTAAGATCCATAGAATAGATATAAATTGCCGGTTCAAATATATATTCAGAAAAAATACTAATACGATATTGCTCGTACATCGTCTATCGGCCAAGGATCTTTTATAAATTATTACTTAAATTATAATATTTCTTTATTTATAATTTTGACCGAAACTCATGGCGGAACGTAATGCAGAATTTTGCTATGGGAAAAAAAGAAAATTTTTTTAATTACGAAAAAAAATTATTTTAGTATTATATGATAATTGAATGAAATGAAAATATAACTCCTCTCCAGCCTAAACGTATAGTGGCACAATTACAGATTCTTAACTTAAGAACAATTTAATACACTGCAGGATATAATGTTAAGATTCATAAAGCCTCAAAGTTATTCAGAACAGAAGATCTTTTTTTGATAGAAATAAGACCATTTGCAAAGCTAATAATGGCGGAATTAGAGATCTCATTGCTCAGTGTAATTCATTTACATCTCATTCCAAACATGCCATTATTAATGAAGTTATTCATTTTGATTTCTGTCAAACAAGCTACATATAACATTTGTTCTTCTGACACTGAGTTAAAAACACTTTTCGTAAAAACAACTATACCAACTGATTGTAATCTGGCAAAATTTGTACATTAACTATCCTATTATTATCTGCATCAGTAATTAAAAATCTTTAATAAAATCGGATTCATATTTGACATATGATTGAAATGGTTTACTGCTTAGATATTTCCTATTCCAAAAACAAACAAACACGTAAATTCCAGACGTAACTAAGGCGCAAGCTATTCTCTAGTTGATTCAACCTCAGTGCTAATAAAACTTTTAAAAAGATAACTCTTCGCAAGTTTATATCTTTTTCAAATACGGGAAAATTACGCCCACAATGTATAGCTTTAACTCAATTTAAAGAGGTTAAAAATATGTTTTTTAGGTACAAGTACTCATACAATTACGTTTCAAGAGTCGGAATAATTTTAAAGATTTTGCATTTGAAGGGCAGGCCCGTCCACATATTTTCCGATGCTTAATTGTCTGAATTTAATGAAAGAATTCGGATACATTTTTATAGATTCTAACTCTTCAATCTAAAGGGGATTTAAATGTTTTTCTATAGAAAGTATAGTGTTAAAAGGCGCAGGGGGGAGAAGTTTAGGGGCCAAAAATTTGCAATATACGATATTTTTTACTTTAGTTTCAGTAATAACTTTAAATGTGTATCTACAAGCGATGCCCTAGAACTTTAAATGAAATTAGTTTGTTTTATTTGATACTGTAATTTCTTTTGCTAACAAAATATTAATTAAGACATATCCATTGCTGAATTGCTAATAAATTTTTTGTCACCTTAATCCTTATGGAATCACTTCTTTTTAAGTAAGCCTAATAAATAAAGTTAATTCAACTAGTAGTTTAAAATTAAAATCAAAATACCTAAAGTTAAAACCAAACGTGAAAGGGTATTACAAACTAAGCTACACTATATTATACATACTATACTATATTAGGCAAACCTTGATTAAATCAATTCAAATAAAAATTAAACTTGTAGAAATGTCGTAGTAAAAGTTCCGTAAAAATAATCTTTTTTTCCCCATAATATTGTTTCAATTGTTTGTTTTCGTTTCTACAACATTAAACTCATATTTTTTTTTAAAGTTGCAAATTAGCGAACCAATCCAAGAGTGTATGACAAATAATGATTTGATTTTAAAAGAAAGCGAGGTTATTTTCGAGATAAGAAAAGATTGTCAGAATTATTTTGAAAAATACAGATTAATTCAGTTTGCTTACAGGCAATAGCAAGCATTTTCAAAAACTCTTGACTTATTTAAGCAATTGGAATTATGTGTTTGGTTTGCCGAATGGTGCATCATATAAAATAACGATGCTGTTAAATATAATATAAAATACGAAGAATTTCGTCTTCCCTGCATTATATTTTAACAGTCTAGTGCATACACCTTTCTGGAAAAGAGGATAAAAACTTATTTATTTAACTTAATCTTAATAATCTTGTGAAGAGAAAAAAGGTCATATGGAAGACATAGCATTAGCAATGCAAACTTAACCTTTATTCGGCTCAAATATGGTTTTCAGTAATAGATATGAATCAAAAACTACTATATTAGATTAAAATTTGGTTCAATGCATGTCAACGGTCATGTACAATGTGGTTATCACTGAAAGTAATCTCAAGTCTAGTGTAGATAGCATATTTCGAAGTAAAAACTAATATTCAGTAATGAAATAGATTTTTTAGAAATTAACTTTCAATAATATTATTTCCAATGCATTTAATTAACCACATAATTGCAACTCATTTTCCATAGAGATCGCAAGTCCAGACTACGTGAATGAGTTATCATAAGATTAAAATAAAAACTACAATTTCTACAAATTCAAGACAGAATGATTTTTCCCATTCACGATAAAATGACGATTTTGTCCCAACAGCGATAAAATATTCACGTTCATGTTTCCCGATTAAACTCAAATTGACCAACATTAAAGACCTTAAACGTTTACAAGACTGAATTTATATAAACTTTTCTCATATTATTCATAGAATTACCTCCGAGAAATTTGTGCGAAGTATGAACTGCAAAATGTTCCATATCAGTTAATTTTACAGTCTTTGGTTGTAAACACAATGCACCCCCCTTCCCCTATGCAAATAGATATTAAGAGTTCTAAAGATAAAATATTGCTTAACAGAATCTGTATTCTTCCAACTTACTAAAAATCTTATTATCGGAGACAAATAACTAGAATTAGATTGATTTAGTACTATTTTTAAAAATAATGCTAATAAGCACTGATTATTTTTTTTTTGTATCTGAAAATGAAGAAATAATACCCTGATTTAATTTTAGAAACTTCCCTAGGAAATAATTTAATAAAGCACAACGTTATACGCAGCCGGTTGATTGAAATGCAATGATTTCAGAAACATTAATCACAAATACAATAACTCAATGTTTAATATCCATTTATTAGTGAAACTAGAACATAACGATAAATTACATTTTTCCAAATATAAATACCTTCAGAAGATATGATTTTTTTCTACGCAACCAACCACAATACAAATTGAAGGATATTAAATCGGCATTGGTTTAGTAACCATAAAATCTAAAGTTATCGAGCAGTAAAGTAATTTTAAGTTAATATTTTAAATAAATGCTTGGAATGCAGTTTTAAATTAATATATATATGATGTAAAAATTTAAAGTAGTCACCTTAGAAAACAATTTTGATTTTAAAGCATTACAAATTTCACAAATGGTGAATATTAATTAAAATACAAAATTGCATAGTAAAAAAAGTACACTACGCATAAATATAAAAGTTAATTCAAAAATATTGAATTTCTAAAATTTATTTTTTCAAGAACGTAATATTATCAATGATTCTTACAGTGGAAGAAAATTGGAAAAACATACATTTTAAATAAAATAGAGAACAGCGCGTTCAAGTATAGAAAATGAACTTATTTCTCAGCAAGTTTTGTAAATCTCTGCGTTTTTTAAAGAGGTTTTTGGCTCTGGAGCTTATTATTTATTCTTCTTACACTTGTGAACTGCAAGCGAATCTTCAGAGGCGAATTCAGTGCCGCAAGAATCGCACTTTTTTCTCTGTTCGCCAGCGTGTTGAAGCATGTGACGTTTGTGGTTAGAACTGTCAGCAAAGCTTTTACTGCATTTATTACATTTATATGGTTTTTCACCAGTATGGCTGCGTTTGTGCTTGGTTAGGCTGGAACTGTCAACAAAGCGTTTATTGCACATAGTACATGCATGAGGCTTATCGCCCGTATGGGTACGGATGTGCGTGGTCAGGTGGGAACTGCGAGAAAATGTTCTGTCACAATAATTGCTGGCATATGGTCTCGCAACACTACGAGAACGATCTTGATGTTCACGGTCATCTTCTGGAAGAAATTCTTTAGGATAATTGTTGGAATGGATTGGACCACTTGCATCAGTTGGAGGAACCGGGTCCAACGGATTATATCGCGCATTTTGATCGATTAAAATCTGTATTCCTGAAGATGCTTCATGGTGTTGTGATATCAGAATGGTCGATGCATTGACGGCTTCATTGAAAACGGATATAAATTGAGATGACGTTTCATCCGTGTGAATTATTCCAGAACATTCCATTTGGGAAGATGCATTAGGAAGTTCAGCTAGTTGATTTATCAGTGTATTTCTCTGACCAACTGCCTCTTGAAACCCAGTCAAAAGACAGGGTTCAGCAACATGCATGGGATTGTGTTGATCGGCAATAGTC
>BPLQ01013099.1:12815-42563 GCA_021605075.1 Caerostris darwini | reverse complement strand
AGGAAGGTTTCAGTAAACTATTTTTATTGATTTTCAACAACTTCATTATTTCTTAATTTTCATTTCTTACCCTTATTTATGTACAAGTGCCCCTTGCGTAGTGCTAAATATGTAACACAAGTGCAGCCTTTGCTCATGGTATAAAGATTAACTGTCTCTGTATTGCCAGCTGCATTAGAACAACAACTGGTTTAGGCAAACAAAGTGTCATAAAATCCGAATGTACCAAATTTTAAATTAAAAATTTTACAAGCCGAAATTCTACAAGACACAAATTATTAGCAAATGATACAAAGCATAATTAAAGCATAATTATCATGCTGGCCTTATGAAGGAATTTGGGGTATCTGAGGAAAACATTTGCCTATACTCGAGGCCCACCTTGTGGTAATATGTGCAGGAGGACCTAGGTTGAATCGCTGATGGCATACATGCAAGTCTATGTTTGCAAAATGATAAGATACAATAGTGATTGTGATATCATATTGTAAAGCACCTCGCATCAACAATCAACCTGAGTAGAGGGGAATGCCCGAGTTTTCTCTCATATTATATTATTAACTATCCGGTATTCTTCCTAAATTATGGATAAAGATTAATTGTCCCTGTATTGCCAGCTACATTAGAACAACATTTCTTATTAATTTGTATCACTATTTCATGCTATCTATCAATAAGAAAAGTGAAAGATAGCATATTGTAAATGTATTTGTTCTATAAGCAAGGTTTCAGTAAACCATTTTTATTGATTTTCATCAAAATAATTCTTTATTAATTTTCATTTCTTACTCAACTATGAAATGCTATTCGAATTTCTTGTAAATGTATTTGTTCTAAAAAAAGGTTTTAATGAACATTTTTTTGTTGATTTTCATCAAACTTTTTTTTGTTCTAATGCAGATGGCAAATACTTAGACAATTGTCTTTTATGCTTTAAGGCAAGCGCTGCACCGACGCTACTCACTTAACACTAACCAGAAGATGCGTGTAGCTTGACGATAAGCTACGGACGCCGAGTAAAAATACCCCCGCAACGCTCTATGATCATGTGAGACCAGGCCATACAGTTTAAAGTGGATTCCGAAGCACTACAAACATCCATCGCACCGCTAGGACTCGAAACCGAAACCTGTAGTACCAGCGTCAGAATGCTAGTTGCTCGGTCCTAAACCCAGAAGGCTTCTCTTAAGTAGTTTTATCTTTTGTTAGTTACGTTGAATTTATGCCAATTGTCAAGTTTTAAGAAAAAAACAAATGATTTTAATGCAACAAAAATATTTTTTTCATTGATATTTTCGCTTTATTTAAAATTCGTATAACTTTTTTTTAATTGACGAAAAATGAAGAAAAAAAAGAGAATGGTTGAGAAAGCAAGAATGTTTTAATAACAATGTTAATAAATAATTAAAGTCACAGATAATAAAAAAATCAACCTTTTCAATGTAGTTGAATACCTAAATTGAATTAACAAAATAATATGTCTCTTAACTAGTTAAATATTAAAAATTACTTAATACACTGGTGTACAAAACTTAAGCAACAATGTTAAAATTTAGCAGATAGCCATGAAATTGCAGAAAAGGAGGTCTGGAGATCAGTACAATGAACACGTAAGTCAGTAGAAGCGTCATGCGTATACAAATATCAGGAACGAAACGTCGGAGGCGACGTAAGCGTACGCAAAACGTGTGATGCCGACGCGCGCAGCTCAACAGTAGAATAATTCAACATATTCGCTGCAAGTGCCAGTGAATCAGTTCGTGAAATATGGCTACAAGAAATCCCCTGGCCGACTTCACACGTGGAAGAATGATCAGAAGGCTGGAGGGGGGCGTACTGTCACCAGTAGAGCTGCAGAGTTCGGAATCAACAAAAGTGTCGTTTCGCGCGCTTGGAAAGCGTTTCAAACCACAGGTACAGCTGTTAGTTAGGATGGTCATCCTGAAAGCTAATGGAACATTAATGGGCTTTTAACATCCCCTTCGGGAAGCTCAATAAACCGTAGAGCATCATTTGTGGCTGTTCGGAAATAAAAATAGCCGCGACGGAGGAATAATGCTGGCGGGATGTAGGCCAGAGTTGAGGAAATAAGCAGACGTGCCCGGTTTCGTAGAGGCGGTTTTACGAGGAACGAAGAAGCTATTGATTTTTTTCTTTTTTGTACATAATACTTGCAAATATTTCTTACATAACTATAGAAATGTTATTTGAATTTGTTGTAAATGTATTTGTTCTGCAAGAAAGGTTTCAGTAAACTATTTTTATTGATTTTCATCAAACTAATTCTTTATTAATTTTCATTTCTTACTCTCATTTATTTACACGTGCCCCCGGGATAGCAATTGGTTAGCTCTCTGGCCTTTGGTACCACGGGCTTCAGGTTCGAATCCTGGCGGTTGCATGGATGTTTGTTAGTGGTTCGGAATCCACGTTAAACTATAGTTTTCTGTTTAATTAGACCGCAGTGTGCACAAAATGACCCTAGACAAACCAAACTACGATAAATGAGTAACAGCTGTGCAGCTCTTGCTTATGGCATAACGATTAACTGTCTCTATATAGCCAGCTGCATTAGAACAGCCATAAGTATTAATTTTCATCACTGTTTCATGCTATCTATCAATAAGGAAAATGATAGATAGCATGAAATGTCAGCTTTACCCAGGAATCACCATGGACTAATACACTGCACCCACATTTTACCGCTGCAATTTTGAACGGTCACCAGATCTGTGGGTTGCCAGCTTCCTCCTTTAAACCTATGGAAGAACATTAAGGTCTATATATTTACCAAGCCCATTCCAGCCATAGAGCAATCAAATTCGTGATAAATCTATTCTAATTCGGGCTTTAGAAATAGATTTCGTGTGTGCCCTGCGTTTTAAATCCAAATAATAATAAATTCTGCGTTTTTCCCAAATAGTAAAAAAAAATTCAACCTTTTAAAGGTAATTGAATACCTAAATTGAATTAACAAAACAATAGGATATTATATTAACAAAACAATATGATAAAATTGAATATTTAGATAATCTAATTAAATATTAAAAATTATTTAATATTAACTTGTGATGGTTATTGTCATCTCTAACTTTAGAAATAGCCTTCGCGTGTGCTCTGCGTTTTAATCACCATTACGAATTAATTGTTAAAGCATTGTTTCCCCAAAAGGCAAGTGGATCATGTTATTAACTAATAGCATACTGAGTTCTAAAAGCATTACTATTGGTTAACCCTGATGCGTAGGTCAAACAAAGTGCATCGAATATTGCCCATTAATTCGAAACGGAGCATTCCACGTGTCCAGGGTGGATGTTCGAGCTACTGGAACATTAATGGGCTCTTAACATCCCCTTCGGGAAACTCAATAAACCGTAAAGCATCATTTGTGGCTGTTTGGCAATAAAAATATCCGAGATGGAGAAATAATGCTGGGTAGGATGTAGGCCAAAGGTTGGGGAAATAGGCAGACGTGCCCAGTTTTGCAGAGGCGGTTTTCCGAGGAACGAAGAAGCAATTGAATTTTTTCTTTTCTGTACATAATACTTGCAAATGTTTCTTACAGAACTCTAGAAATGTTATTTGAATTTGTTGTAAATGTATTTGTATAAGCAAGGTTTCAGTAAACTATTTTTATTGATGTTAATCAAACTAGTTCTTTATTAATTTTCATTTCTTACTCTTATTTACTTACACGTTCCCCCTGGGTAGTGCTAAATGAGTAACAGCGGTACAGCCCTTGCCTATGGCGTAAACATTAACTGTCTCTGTAGTGCCAGCTGCAATAGGACTCTACTTCAACTTAACTCTAACTTAATTTTCATTACTATTTCTTGCTATCTATTAATAATAAAAATTATATAAAAAATGAAATGTCAGCGTTACCCAGGATTCATCATGGACTACTACTACTACACCACATCACATCACTGCCCCTTTACAGTTTGGAAATGATGTGGGTGGGAAGAAGTCTGATTGGGCTCTGTGTCGCCCTACGGTCATATTAGACCGGGACCTACGGTTTAAAGTGAATTCTGAACCACAACAAACATCCGACGCACCGTCGGGACTCTAATCCGAAATAAGTGTTACCGAGCGCCAGAGCACCACCAGTTTAGATAATTTAATTGTCAACAGCATTTAAAACAAACACAGAAAGCTACTCAGTTGTTGTTGTTTTTCGAGTTATCATGTTGAATTTATGCGAAAGGTAAAACATTGAAAAAAAAATTTCTTTTCCATAGAACAATCATATTCGAATTTGAATCTCTTTTTTTAATTGACGAAATATGAAAAAAAAATGATTATTAAGAAAACAAGAATGTTTTAATAACAAGATTAATAAACGTCACAAATAATAAAAAATATCAACATTTCCAAGGTAGTTGGATACCTAAATTGAATTAACAAAACAATATATGTATCATCTAGTTAATAATAAAAATTATGTAATATTAACTTGAGATGATTATTGTTATCTTTACTTAAAAAAAAACAGCCTTCGCGTGTGCTCTTCATTTTAATCATCATTACGCATTAAATGTTAAAGCATTGTTGTCCCAAAATGCAAGTGGATCACGTTATTAACTAATAGCACACTGACTTTTAAAAGCATCACTATTAGTTAACCCTGATGCGTAGGGCAAACAAAGTGCATCGAATATTGTCCATTAATTCGAAACGGAGCATTCCACGTGTCTAGGGTGGATGGTCATCCTGAAAGCTACTGTGACATTAATGGGCTCTTAACATCCCCTTCGGGAAACCCAATGAACCGTTAAGCATCATTTGCGGCTGTTCGGCAATAAAAATATTCGCGATGGAGGAATAATGCCGGCGGGATGTAGGCCAAAAGTTGGGGAAATAAGCAGACGTGCCCGGTTTCATAGAGGCGGTTTTACGAGGAACGAAGAAGCAATTGATTTTTTTTTCTTTTCTGTACATAATACTTGCAAATGTTTCTTACATAACTCTAAGAAATGTTAATTGAATTTGTTGTGAATGTATTTGTTTTACTAGCAATGTTTCAGTAAACTATTTTTATTGATTTTCATAGAACAAATTCTTTATTAATTTTCATTTCTTACACTTATTTATTTACAAGTGCCCCCTGGGTAGTGATAAATGAATAACAACGGTGAAGCCCTTACTTATGGCGTAAAGATTAACTATCTTTGTATTGCAGCTACATTAGAATAATAATTCTTATTAGTTTTCATCACTATTTCGTGCTAACTATCAATAAGAAAAGTGATTATTGATGTTGTAAATGTATTTGTTCTATAAGCAAGGTTTCATTAAACTATTTCTACTGATTTTCTTCAAACTAATTCTATATTAATTTTCATTTCTTACTCAAATATGAAATGTTATTCGAATTTGTTGTCAATGTATTAAAAACTTTTTTTAGAACAATTAAACTTTTTTATTGATTTCCATCAAACTGTTTTTTGTTCTTATACAGCTGATAAACACCTTGACAATTGTCTTTGAGGCCTTAAGGCAAGCGCTGCACCGATGTTATTCACTTAGCACTACCCAAGAGATGAGTAGCTTGACGATGCGCTATGGACGCGGAGCAGCAATAACCCCGAAAAGCTCTACAATCATGTTAGTACAAACATCCATGGCACCGCCAGAACTCGAACCCGAAACCTGTGTTACCAAGCGCCAGAGAGCTAGCGCTCTGGCGCTCGGTCATCAGGGCCTAAACAGAGAAAGCTTATCATAAATAAATTCATCTTTATTTTTAGTTATGATGAATTTAAGCCAATAGCCAATTTTAAGAAGAAAAAAAAATCAATAGATATTTTTGTTATATTGGAATTCCTATAATTTTTTTGTTTAATTAACGAAAAATGAAAAAAAAAAATGATTACAAAAGCGAGAATGTTTTAATAACAAAATTAATGATTAATAGAAGTCACAGTTAGGAAAAAAAATCAACCTCTTCAAGATAGTTGGATATAATTAAAATAAAACAATGTGACGCTCATCTAGTTAAATATTAAAAATTACTTAATATTAAATCGCGATGATAAGATTATTGTTATCCTAATTTTAGAAATAGCCTTCGCATGTGTTCCGCGTTTTAATCATCATTACGAATTAATTGCTACAGCATTGTTTCCCCAAAATGTAACTGGATCACGTTATTAACTAATAGCATACCTAATTCTAAAAAGCATAACTATTGGTTAACCCTGATATGTAGGGCAAACAAAGTGCATCGAATATTACCCATTAATTCGGAACGGGGCATTCCACATGTCTAGGGGTGGACGGTCATCCTGAAAGCTGTTGGAACATTAATCGGCTCTTAACATCCCCTTCGGGAAACCCAATGAACCGTAAAGCATCATTTGCAGCTGTTCGGCAATAAAAATATCCGAGATGGAGGAATAATGCTGGAGGGATGTAGGCCAGAGTTGGGGAAATAAGCAGACGTGCCCGGTTTCGTAGAGGCGGTTTTACGAGGAACGTAGAAGCAATTGAATTTTTTTTCTTTTCCGTACATAATACTTGCAAATGTTTCTTACATAACTCTAAGAAATGTTATATGAATGTGTTGTAATAGTATTTCTTTTACAAGAAAGGTTTCAGTAAAATATTTTTATAGATTTTCATGAACCTCATTCTTTATTAATTGTCATTTCTTACTCTTACTTATTTATAAGTGCCTCTTGGGTAAAGCTAAATAAGTAACACAGGTGCAGCCCTTGCTCATGCTATAAAGCTTAACTGCCTCTGTATTGCCCGCTGCATTAGAACAACATCTGGTTTAGGCAGACGAAGTGTCTTTAAATCAGAATGCATCAAATTTAAATAAAAAAATTTCGATTTTACGTTCTATTGAAGCATAATTATCATGCCTTTATCTGAGGAAAACATTTGCTTATACTCGAGGCCCACTCTATGGTGGTATGTGCAGGAGGACCTAGGTTGAATAGCTGGTAGCATATATGCAAGTCTATGTTTGTAAAATGAAAAGATAAAATAGTGATTGTGATATCATATTGTTAAGCGCCTCGCATCATCAATCAACCTAAGTAGAGGGGCTTGTCCGAGTTTTTCTCATATTTAATTACATGTCAGGTATTATCCCTAAATTTTTGTGAGTAAGACGAATGTTATTATGGTTGGTTTTAAGTAATAATTTTATAATTTCAGGCTTCAAAAGGTTCTTTTTACATTATCTTTACTTACTACGAAAGCGTAGATAGATAAATGGATACATAAAAGAATATAATTTTTTCCCTTCATTTTCCAGCGGCATTGAGTAATATTTATTTTTATAATACATAATATTATAAATCCATTTATAGCAATACACATATTGATAATAATATATTTTTTACTGAAGACAGGATAATAGGACAAATAAGTATCGAAACCACCAGTTTAGATAATTTTATTGTCGCATTGAAAACACACACATAAAGCTACTCACTAATTTTTTTTTTGGAGTTATCACGTAGAATTTATGCAAAAGGTCAAGTTTTATGAAAAAAACAATTTTTTTTTTTTTTTTAAGCAAAATAAAAAAAATTATTTTTTAGTTAAAATTAAATTCGAATTCGTATAAATTTTCTTTAATTCACAAAAAATGAAAAAAGAGAATGGTAACGAAAGCAAGAATGTTTTAATAGCAAGATTAATGAATAACAAAATTCACAGATAGTAAAACAAATCAGCCTTTTCAAAGCAATTGTATACCTAAATTGAATTAACAAAACAATATACCTTTTATCTAGTTAAATATTAAAAATTACTCAATATTAACTGGTGATGGTTATTGTTTTCTCTAACTTTAGAAATAACCTTCGCGTGTGCTTCTCGTTTTAATCATCATTACGCATTACTTGTTAAAGCACTGTTTCCCCGAAATGCAACTGGATCACGTTATTAACTAATAGCATACCGAGTTCTAAAAGTTGCATTTTGGGTGAACAATGCTTTAACAATTAATTCGTAATGTGATTAAAACGCAGAGCACACGCGAAGGTTATTTCTAAAGTTAAGATAACAATAGCCATCACAAATTGATATTAAATAATTTTTAATATTTAACTAGATAAAAGGTATATTGTTTTGTTAATTCAATTTAGGTATACAATTACTTTGAAAAGGCTGATTTGTTTTACTATCTGTGAATTTTGTTATTCATTACTCTTGTTATTAAAACATTCTTGCTTTCTTAACCCTTCTCTTTTTTTTCTTGATTTTTCGTCAATTATAAAAGTTTTACGAATTCAAATATAATGAAAATATCTATGAAAAAAAAAATCTTTTTGCATTAAATTTTTTTTTAAATTGGCTATTGGCATAAATTCATCATAAATAAAAATAAAGATCAATTTATTTATGAGGAGCTTTCTGTGTTTAGGGCCTGATGAGCTAGCAACTAGCTCACTGGCGCTTGGTACCACAGGGTTCGGGTTCGAGTACTGGTGGTGGCATGGATGTTTGTAGTGGTTCGGAATCCCCTTTAAACCGTAAGTCCCGGTCAAACAGGGTCGTAGAGCGTTAATTGGGTATTGTTTCTCCGCATCCGTAGCTTATCGTCAAGCTACACGCATCTCAAGGGTAATACTAAGAGAGTAACATCGGTGTAGCGCTTGCCTTAAGGCATCAAAGACAGTTGTAAAAGTGTTCGCCAGTTCGAGTAGAAAAAAAAAGTTTGATGAAAATCAATAAAAAAAGTTTATTAAAACCCTTTTTTTAGAACAAATACATTTACAAGAAACTCGAATAACATTTCATATTTGAATAAGAAATGAAAAATAATAAAGAATTAATTTGATGAAAATCAATAAAAAAAAGTTTACTGAAACCTCGCTTATAGAACAAATACTTTTACAACAAATTCAAATAACATCTCATAGTTATGCAAGATGCATTTACAAGTATTATGTACAGAAAAGAAAAAAATTCAATTGCTTCTTCGTTCCTCATAAAAAACAGCCAATGGTTTAATCCTGGGTAACGCTAAAATTTCATGCTATCTATCATTTTTCTTATTTAAAAATATGAAATAGTGATGAAAGTTAATAAGAGTCGGTTTCCTAATTCAGATGGCAATACAGAGATTGTTAATCTTTATGCCATAAGCAAGAGCTGTATCGCTGTTACTCATTTAGCACTACTCAGTGGAGCACGTGTAAATAAATAAGAGTAAGAAATGGAAATAAAGAATTAATTTGATGAAAAACAATAAAAATAGTTTATTATACTAAAAACCTTTCTTGTAGAACAATACATTTACAACTAATTCAAATAACATTTCTTAGAGTTATGTAAGAAACATTTGCAAGTACTATGCACAGAAAAAGAAAAAAAGTCAACTGCTTCTTCGTTCCTCGTAAAACCGCCTCTACGAAACTAGGCACGTCTGCTCATTTCCCCAACTTCTGGCCTACATCCTGCCCAGCATTATTCCTCCGTCGCGGATATTTTTATTGCCGAACAGCCACAAACGATGCTTTAGGGTTCATTGGGTTTCCCGAAGGGGATGTTAAAAGCCCGTTAATGTTCCAGTAGCTTTTAGGATGACCGTCCACCCTGGACACGTGGAATGCACCATTTCGAATTAATGGGCAATATTCGATGCACTTTGTTTTCCCTACACATCAGGGTTAACTAATAGTGATGCTTTCAGAACTTAGTAGGTCAGGGCCTGCTATTAGTTAATAACGTGATCCAGTTGCATTTTGGGACAACAATGCTTTAACAATTAATTCCTAATGATGAGTAAAACGCAGAGCACAAGCGAAGTCTATTTCTAAAGTTAAGATAACAATAACCATCGCAAGTTAATGTTACGTAATTTTTAATATTTAACTACATGAGTTAAATATAAAATTGTATCATATTGTTTTGTTAATATAGAGTAATATCGTATCGTTTTGTTAATATCATATCATATTGTTAGTTTAGTTGTTTTAGTTGCTGTTGCTGAACTGTTGGCTTTTAACATCCCCTTCGGGAAACTCAAACTGTAAAGAATCATTTGTGGCTCTTCAGCAATAAAAATATCCGCGACGGAGGAATAATGCTGGGCAGGATGTAGGCCAGAAGTTGGGGAAATTAGCAGACGTGCCTAGTTTCGTAGAGGCGGTTTTACGAGGAACGAAGAAGCAGTTGACTTTTTTTCTTTTTCTGTGCATAGTACTTGCAAATGATTCTTACATAGCTATGAAATGATATTTGAATTTGTTGTAGTAAATGAATTTTTTCTATAATAAAAGTTTTAGTAAACTATTTTTATTGATTTTCAAACTAATTCTTTATTAATTTTAATTTCTTACTCTTATTTATTTACATGTGCCCCCCTGGGTAGTACTAAATGAGTAACAGTGGTGCAGCACTTGCTTATGCCATAAAGATAATGTTATTTGTATTTGTTGTAAATGTATTTTTCTATAAGAAAGGTATCAGTAAACTATTTTTGTTAATTTTCATCAAACTAATTCTTTATTACGTTCCATTTCGTACTCTTATTAATTTACACGTGCCCCCTGGGTAGTGCTAATGTGCAGCCCTGGCTTATGGATAAAGATTAATTGTCCCTCTATTGCCAACTGCATTAGAACAACAATTCCTATTAATTTTCATCACTATTTCATGCTATCTATCAATAAGAAAAATGATAGATTGCATGAAACTTTAGCGTTACCCAGGATTCACCATAGGCGGTTTTATGTAGAACGGAGAAGCAATGAAATTTTTTATTTTCTGCATATAATACCTACAAATGTTTCTTACATTACTCTAAGAAATGTTATTTGAATTTGTTGTAAATGTATTTTGTCTGTAATGAAAGTTTTAGTAAACTATTTTTATTGATTTTCCTCAAACTAGTTCTTTATTAAATTTCATTTCTTACTCAACTATGAAATGCTATTCGAATTTCTTGTAAATGTATTTGTTCTAAAAAAAGATTTTAATAAACTTTTTTTATTGATTTTCAGCAAATTTTTTTTTCTAATGCAGCTGGTACACACTTAGACAATTATCTTGGATGCCTTAAGGCAAGCGCTGCACCGACGTTACTTACTTAGCACTATCTAGAGATTCATGTATCTTCACGATAAGCTATGTACGCGGACTAACAATACCCCCGCAACGCTCTACGATCCTGTTAGACCGCAACCTACGGTTTAAAGTAAATTCCGAACCACTACAAACATTCATGGCACTGCAGGACTCGAATCCGAAGCCTGTGGCACCAAGTGCCAAAGCGTTAGTCACTCGGTTAGTCATCGGGCCTGAATAACCACCAGCTTAAATAATTTAGTTGGTAATAGCATTTAAAGCAAACTCAGAAATAACTTAATTTTTTTTTTTTTTTTTTGAGTTGCCATATTGAATTTATGCGAAAGGTCAAGTTTTCAGAAAAAAAAAATTTAATGTAAAAATAAAATTCTTTTTCATAGAACAATTATATTCAAATTTTTACAACATTTTTTAATAGACAGAAATTAAAAAAAAGAAAATGGTTATTAGGAAAACAAGATTACTTTAATAACAATATTAATGAATAATAAAAAAAATTAAACCTTTCATGGATAGCTAAAAGTTGGTTCGACACCTAAATAAATTAACAAAACAATATGTCTCTCATATTGTCTAAAAATTACTTAATATTAATTTGCGATGGTTATTGTTTTCTCTAACTTTAGAAATAGTCTTCGTGCATGCTCTGCGTTTTAATCATCATTACGAATTAATTGTTAAAGCATTGTTTCCCTAAAATAAAACTAGATCTCGTTATTAACTAATAGCATACCGAGTTCTATGAGCATCGCTATTGGTTAACCCTGATGTGTAGGGCAAACAAAGTGTATCGAATATTGCCCATTAATTCGAAAGGGAGCATTCCACGTGTCCGGGGTGGATGGTCATCCTAAAAGCTACCGGAACATAAATGGGCTTTTAACATCCCCTTCGGGAAACCCAATGAACCGTAAACCATCATTTGTGGATGTTGAGCAATAAAAATATCCGCGATGGAGAAATAGTGCTGGCGGGATGTAGGCCAAAAGTTGGGGAAATAAGCGAACGTGCCCAGTTTCGTAGAGGCTGTTTTACGAGGAACCAAGAAGCAATTGAATGTTCTTCGTTTCTGTACATAATACTTGAAAATGTTTCTTACATAACTCTAAGAAATCTTATTGAGTTTGTTATAAATGCAATTGTTCTATAAGCAAGGTTTTAGCAAATTTTTTTATTAATTTTCATCAACCTCATTCTTTATTCATTTTCCTTTCTTACTCTTATTTATTTACAAGTGCCCCCTCGGTAGTGCTAAATGGGCAACTGTCTTTGTATTGCCAGCTGCATTAGAACCGCATCTCTTATTAATTTCTATCACTATTTCCTGCTATCTATCAATAAGAAAAGTGATAGATGGCATGTTGTAAAAATATTTGTTCTATAAGCAAGGTTTCAGTAATCTATTTTTATTGATTTTACTCAAACTAATTCTTTATTAATTTTTATTTCTTACTCAATTATGAAATGAACTTTATTAATGAACATTTTATTGTTCTTATGCCGCTGACAAACACTTAGACAATTGTCTTTGATACCTTAAGGTATAGGCGCTGCACCATCGTTACTCACTTAGCACTGCCTAGGAGATGCGTGTAGCTTGACGATAAGCTACGGACGCCGAGTAATAATACCCCATCAACGCTCTACGATCATGTCAGACCGGGACCTACGGTTTAAAGTGGATTCGGAATCACTACAAACATCCATGGCACAGCCAGGACTCGAAACCGAATTCTGTAGTACCAAGCGTCAGAGCGCTAGTTGCTCGGCTATCAGTGCCTAAACTCAGAAAGCTTCTCATAAATAAATTGATATTTATTTTTAGTTATGATAAATTTATGTCAACAGCCAATTTTAAGAAAAAATAATTTTAATGCTGAAAAAAAAAATTCATATATATTTTCAATATATTTGAATTTGCATAACTGTTATAATTGATGAAAAATGAAGAAAAAAAAGAATGTTTTAATAACAAGTTTAATGAATAATAAAAGTCCCATATAGCAAAAAAAACAACCAACCTCTTCAAGGTATGTGGATATCTAAATTGAATTAACAAAAGAATATATTCATCATCTAGCTAAATATTAAAAATTACTTAACATTAACTTGTGATGGTTATTTTTATCTTAGAAATAGCCTTCCCGTGTGCTCTGCGCTTTAATCATCATTACGCATTAATCGTTAAAGCATTGTTGTCCCAAAATGTAACTGGATCACGTTATTAACTAATAGCATACTGAGTTCTAAAAGCCTTACTATTGGTTAACCCTGATGTGTAGGGCAAACAAAGTGCATCGAATATTGCCCATTAATTCGAACGGAGCATTCCACGTGTCTGGGGGTGGACGGTCATCCTGAAAGCTACTGGAACATTAATGGGCTTTTAACATCCCCTTCGGGAAACCCAATAAACCGTAAAGCATCATTTGTGGCTGTTCGACAATAAAAATATCCGCGACGGAGAAATAATGCTGGCGGGATGTAGGCCAAAGTTGGGGAAATAAGCAGACGTGCCCGGTTTGTTGTAAATGTATTTGTTCTACAAGAAAGGTTTCAGTAAACTATTTTGATTGATTTTCATCAACCTCATTCTTTATTAATTTTCATTTTTTACTCTTATTTATTTACACCTGCCCCCTGGGTAGGGCTAAATGAGTAACAGCGGTGCAGCCCTTGTTTATGGCATAAAGATTATCTGTCTATGTATTATCAGCTGTGTTAGGACACCAACTCTTATTAATTTTCATCACTATTTCATATTATCTATCAATAAGAAAAATGATAGATAGCAGGAAATGGCAGCATCCCAGGATTCACCATGAATTATTACACTCCAACTACATTTTACCATAGCAATTTTGAACGGAAAGCTCCAGATCTGTGTGTTCCCAGTTTCAACCTCGAACCCGATGGAAGGACATTCCAACCTATATATTTAACAGGCTCATTACAGCCATAGAGCAATCAAATTCGAGATAAGAATTACATTTTTGGCGCGTATGATTTGGTTTGGTTTGTCGCTCTACTGTGATTTTGTGTTTGTCCTTTTCTTAAGATAAATATTAAAATAACATGGTAAATTTCACATTTTGTGTTTCAATAGTTACTTAACTTTATTTAATTCAAGCAAGTATCCTCTAAATAAACAGCATTAAAAATTACAAAAAAACTTTTATCAAATCATTTGTGTCATTGCAGGGTGTTAACAAATATTTTCTACACTATAAACACACACACAAAAAAAATAAAAATTCAGCGGATTCCTATCTAATTTTTTTTTTTTGTGGGTTTGGTTTGTCGCACTACTGTCATTTTGTACACACTTTGCACTAATTAGACCGAGACCTACAGTTTAACGTGGATTCCGAACCACTAACAAACATCCGTGACACCGCCAGGATAGTCACAGCGCTAGCCAATTGACCAACAGGCCGCATGCGTATGGTAAAGCCTGGTGTTGATACCGTTGAATTCCTGACACAAAGGAACCTAATATTGAGCTGAAATCGTGGTTTTCATATCTACAACAATTGATGCACAATAAATCTGTAGAATGGAAAGTTACATTACAGAGTTTCTGCATACCGTACGTTAGTTACCGTAGGACGTCCGTGCGGTAACTAACGTACGGTATGCAAAAACTCTCTATTATTCGTTATATTTTAGAAAAATTATGAAGGGTACAAACCCTCAATCTGCCGTTACAGGGAGAGTTTTGCAGAGGCATAGTTTAAGTTTAGACTGATTCAAAGACAGACGCTAAAAAGAAGACACATTTTTTATCAACGGATATAAATTATCCATTTATATTTTTATTATTTTTATAATAGTTAAAAATATGTTACTAAACATCACAAACTGCTTAATAACGTAGATCATCCTTAACATAACACATTTTTTTGTACCTTTTTAAAGACTAGGAAAATCTTTTTAATAATCACCTATCAAACTACACGCCCATAAATAATTTCAAAAATAGAAGACGTAAATGATGTTAAAAGAAGAAAAATAAAGAAACAGAGAAAATAATCCGCAAAAATTATTCAAATTGAGGAATCATTTCGGAACTTTGATTATAAAATAAAAAAGATTTTCAAAACCTTTTAATAGATAATTTAAATATTTGTCAAATAACAGCATATTTTAAATAACTTAAAAAAATAATATTACTTTAAATATTTTATAGGTTTTCAGTAATTTGTTTTTCATAATTATTTTCACAAGTATGTATAATTTGAGGTTTTTTATAAAAATATCGTTGTTCTGTATGAACTCTCAATATTTGTATATAATATCACATCAACTTTTAAATTTTTTACATAATAGTAATAACACCTTTATAAAAAATAAATATTTAATTTTATCCTGATTTTTAAATCTATACTTCTTAAAAAAAAACACTGGGAATTCAAAGAAAATGAAATATTTTTTAAAAAGCATGTTTAAAATACTGAAACAATATTAAATATTTTTATTTAATCTTTTTACCTCTTTATTTCAATTAATTCTAGGATGTTTTTATTCTAATTAAACAGTTAATATAAATGACTAAAGATGAATTAATTTACAATAAATGAACTATCTTAGGAAGAAATTAGATTAGATAAGATACTTTTTATTTATTTCTATTCAATATACTGAAGAAAGTACAATAAAAAATTATGGTAAATGCTCACCAGACCTTAAATTTATATCATTTTTAAAGACATAGGTAAATAGGTTTTGGAAATTAAATTATTTGCTTTAATTCGAATGAGTTAGAAATTGAAGGAAATTATTTTTAAATACATACACTTTTATTGCTTAAAATGAATTTAAATGATAAATTTCCGTATTTAAACACATCAAAAACTGGGGATTAGTTTTGAAATGGAATTCCAGCTGATTAAGCCATGATTTTATAAGCATAATTGAAAAGATTCTGAGTAAATATTAATTGCTTATTATGAAATACTTGAATGTGAATTGCTGATATGCAAAATTAATTATTTCTAAAAAAGAGCTTCCGAAAAACATTTATTTTTAAAATTAATCTAAGAATATGTCGGGCTTAGAATAGCAATGGCTGTAGCTAGACAAGTTATTTATGTTATTTATCCCACTGATAAATGTACTTTCATTTATTTTAATAAAGTTGAATATTTTTAGCAATTCTCTTACTTAAAATTTTGGAGATTTTATGAGATAAATAATAATGGAATAAAATAGTAGAAACTCAACGAACCTCAAATATATTTCCTGAATGATAGTTCTTTTCATTGACGCAGCCAATTGTCTAGCGCTCTGGCCTTTGATGCCACATAATTCAGGTTCGAATCTAGGCGATGGCATGCATGTTTGTTAGTGGTTCGGAATACACGCCACACTTCAGGTCCCGGTCTAAGTAGCTTAAAGTGTGCACAAAATGATCGTAGAGGGACAAACCAAAGCAATCTCCATTGGCGCAACAGTGGCATGGTGGGCAAAGACCGTCTGTCTACTGACAGATTTCGAGACAGGGGATGTTTTCTTTTCCCAAGGTAGGGTTGCCAGCCTACATCCAATGCTCTGCAGCCATATTAGACTGCGACCTATGATTTAAAGTGGATTCCGAACCATTACAAACATCCACGGCACCGCTCGGTGACACAGATTTCGGCTTCGAGTCCCGGCAGTGCAATGAATGTTTGCAGTTCTTTGTAATCCACTTTAAACCATAGGTTTCGGTCTAATATGACTGCAGAGTGCTGGGCGTAGAGCTGAAACCCGAGACCCTGTAAAACGAAAACATCTCCTGTCTCAAAATCTGCCAGTAGGCAGACGGCCTTGGCCCTGGGCTGTTGCACCAATGATAATGCTGATGAGTAACTCTATTTAATATTCTAATTCAAGTAGAGGGGCCGGATGGCCGTATGGTGCTACAGGATTTGGGTACGCCAAATGCCATGGATGTTTGTAGAGGTTCGAAAACCAGTTTAAACAGTAATTTCCAAACTAATGATTGTATAGAGTTGGGCAGAGGGCTGACAAATCTCCCCGTAAGAAGAAAACATCTCCTGTCTCGAATTCTGCTACTAGGCAGGCAACCTTGGCCTACCATGGGGCTATAGCGCATTTCAAGAAGAGGAATTTAAGTAAATTTCATTTGTTTTCTATTGCAAACCTATTCATACGTTATTAAATATATAATTTATCTCATTTATTCTATTAATAATACATTTCAAAAAGTTTCCAATATAATTATTTTAGAATATTAATTAACAAATGTATTTCAACCCTAAATTTATTTTTTTCTTTTATTATTGTTTTCAAAATATTTGTTTGATAATTAATGAACATTATTTTCTGCACAATATAAAAACTAAAAAATGAGAACAAAATATACTAGAGAAAATTATTCTTTGACCTTTTTAACGATGTTTATGGTAAAATGATACTAGCCTGGGAAAAGCCAACATGCTTAGTTTCCCAATTTAATTAGATTTGCTTTCAAATATCCCATTATTGCCCCAAATAAATATTTAAGAAGAGTTAACGTATCCTATTACAAATTAAACCGCCATTTTATGTTTGCATTCTCATCAATCCTCATTAACATTAAATGTTGGCTAACGGTGATGTAAATTACATTTAATTATTTAACTACAAGCTATATATATCCTCTTTAACGTCAACAAGGCAAATTTATGACTGAGCCATAGAGGTAAGAGGTCCCGAACCTTAATTTAATCATTTTAAGGCTATTTTTAAAATAGATTCTATTGAGTTTATCGATTAATGGTTTATTGTTGAGGAAATTGTTAACTTACTTTTTTTAAGATTATTAAAAAAATAAAATACGTCCTATTTCTTTTCTCAAAAATATTAAAATCAATATATCAATCAATCAAACCTATAAATATACATTTTGAAGCAGTTGATTTATTTAATTGTTTCCAGTATCATGAAACTTTTTGAATAAATTTTAATATTTGTGTTGTTTACATGTATTACAAAAATAAATTAATTTTATATCACTGTTTAAAGAATAAAAAGAATTTAAAAGTCTCTTAAATTATTAATTTTTTTAAACTAATTAGACTGAAAAACTAAAAATAAATCTCTGTTTCTTAAAATAAACAAGTGTTTTTGTTTCCACTGTCATGGAATTATTCAATAAATTTTAATATTTTTGTTGTTTACATGTGTTACAAGAATACATTTATTTTATATCACTGTTTGAAGAATAAAAAAATTAAAAGTCTCCTAATCTTCTTAAACTGAAAAACTAAAAGTAAATTTCTGTTTATTAAAATAAACAACTTATTTTGTAATAATTTTAATGCTATTTTTAACTTAAGTTACAATTGAATTTATTGTTTAATGGTTGTGGAAATTTTTAACTTAAATTTTTCAGATTATTAAAATATATAAAAAGCAAATTTCTACTCTCAAAAATATTAAAATCAGTTTGTTTTTATATATTTTGAAATAGTAATTACTTATTTAAATTGTTTCCACTGTCGTGAAGCTTTTTGAATAAATTTTAATATTTTTGTTGTTTACCTGTATTACAAGAATAAAGTCGTTTCTGTCACTGTTTAAAGAGTAAAAAAAAATTTCAATGTCTTTTATACTATTTATCTTCTTAAACTAATTCGTCTAAAAATATAACTAAAAGTAAATTTATGTTCGTTAAAATAAACAAGTTATTTCTTAAAAATTGTAATGCTATCTTTAAAATAAATTCAATTCAATTTATTGTTTAATGGTTCTATTGTTGAGGAAATTTTTAACTTAATTTTTTTCAGATTAATAAAATATATATAAAACACATTATTTCTTCTGATAAAAATATTAAAATCAGTTTGGCTTTAAACATTTTGAAATAATAATTACTTATTTAAATGTTTCCACTGACATTAAACTTTCTGAATAAATTTTAATATTTTTATTACTTACATGTATTACGAGAATAAAGTTATTTTCTATCACTGTTTGAAGAGTAAAAAAAAATTTCAATGTCTCTTATATTATTTATCTTCTTAAACTAATTTGTCTGAAAAACTAAAAGTAAATTTTTGTTTCTTAAAATAAACGAGTGATTTTGAAAATATTATTATTAAATCAGTCTTAAAACTTCCTTGTTGAAAATTATAAATGTATTATTTAATTTGGAAAATTTTTTCTTTGTATTTGTAGAAATCCAAACATAAATTGTATATATTAATAAAAATATAAAATAATAAATATAAATATAAAATGTGTAATTTTATGGCATCGATTTAAAAAATGGTGTTCCTTAAAATTTGTAATAATTATTGGAATAAATTTTATATTTTGAATATTAATTTATTGTTTAGGAAAGATCACAAATTTACTTTTTTAATTAAACTATTTACAAATGCAGTTTTTTTTAAAAAATATTTATTGTTTACGGAAAATTTTAAACTAAGTATACAAATATTGTAAGTGCATTCTTATTGTAAACGAAAATATTTATATTTAATATTTAATTTCTACAGTTCTATTTGTAAAGGTTTTTTAAACATGGACAGAATATTAATCTATGAAAAAAATACAATTAAAAAAGATTAAATAAAAGTTTTAATTATGTCTCTTACAATAAAAATTAAGAAATCTTTTTACTAATACCAACAAATGTATATTTTTTTGAAAATCTTTTTTAAATTTTATTACAATTTCATCTTTTATTTTAATTCAATTTGATATCTAAATTATATAAAATAGTAATTTAAATAAATGTCAAATTAAATAAATAAGGGAAAACCTATTGGACTTTTTAATTTCATCATTAAATGCTTAAACAAAATAACAAATGCGTGCATTAATCTTTCTTTATTTCAATTTTTGATTATAAACAATATTCATAATCATTATCAAAATATTTATTATCAATATTCATTATCACAATATTCATACTAGTGAATATAATCAATCAATATTGAAAAGTGAATTTTATTTTCATATTGGCTGTGTGTGTTTTCTAGGAAATTTTAGTTTATTCCCCTATACAAATTTACGGAAGTTGATTTTTAAAAAAAAGATGTTTTGATTGTCAATAAGTTTACTTAGTGTACCTGTTAAATTTTTTTATTATTATTTTTTTAATTGTAATGAAAACCGAAAACAATTAGTTAAACTCACTGATACCCTTTCTTTATCTTATAAATCACAAGAAGGCACACAAACATTTTATCCAACAAAGATACATTGATTTGTAGTAAAAATAACAGTAAAGAAGGTGGAATTTAATTTCATCCCATGGTTTTGACCTCTATCGCAGCACATTCGTTGCCAGTTACATAAGGAAATAAAATAAATGCATTATTATTACAAAAAATTATTTGAATGATCGAACAATATAAAACCCCATTGGAATAAATTTACGAAGTTCAACAATAAGCAAAACTAAATTTCTAAAGCGCAAGAAAACTACAGATCTTGACAAGTCTCTCCATCGCAAAAGCAAAAAAATTCTATGTATGAGGACGCAAAGGAGGCATTGATAACATTCTTTTTAAGAACATAGTCGATTCTGAAGGGAATAAAGTGATGCCTAACGGCGATGACTTTCTACTGAATGTCAACCATGATGGATGAATGAAGTTCCTCATTCATAAAGAAGGGAAGCAATACCTCATCAATCACGTGACATCCGGTTTTTTAAACACTCACAAGTTCCAATAATTGCTCTGTTTCATGAACATCAAAAGCTGGGAATAAGTATGGATACTTTACTTTTCGCCACTATCTCTTGTATAAGTTGCTCATAGCCAAGTTCCAATATTTGACAACAAAACTTCAAGATTAACTTCAAGTTCCTTTTCGAAATTAATGAAATTTTTAATTATTGAAATTTTGCATTAAATGAAATTTTTTCACTTCAATTTATTTACTTCAATCAAGACATAAAATTAATCAATAGTATCCGTACCAAATCATAAATATTAATCGTGCTGATGACAAAATTTATTTATAAATTAATTTCATATTTCGGATTTTATATTGGCAAACTTTTTGTGATTATTTTTTGATGATGATCACAAACTATTAAACTATTTTTAAGTTAATTACAGTACATACTATATATTGTTTATGTAAATGTGTCATGTTTTAGGCAGATGTTAAAAGTTATATTATAGTATCTATTCATGATCTTCATTATTTAAGGGATATTATTATAGTAACACATTTATTACCATTTGAAATACTTTCCAAAATTTGGTACATTAAAGGGTGTCAAACAAATGCAAATTATACTGATCGTTTACATACAAAACAAAATAATAGTTTGGAATTTCACTTATTTTTAATCCTCTTTAAATTATATCTTCTTTATTGGCACAAAAGCCCCTCGGTATGCCAAGGTCGTGTGCCTACTGGAAAATATGGGATATTTTTCTTTTTACTAGGTAGGGTCATCAGTCCTACTCTAAACGCTCTACAGTCATATTAGACAGGGGCGTACAGTAAAAAGTAAATTCAAAACTACTACAAAAATCCATGACACTGCCGGAACTCTAACCCTAAACTTGTGGCCCCGAGAGCTAGATTAAATTATATATTCTACTTTTTCAATGGCGCAACAACCTTATGGTGCGCCAAGACGGTCTGCTTACTGGCAGATTTGACAGGAAATGTTATTGATTTTATGGGGTAGAGTTCACCGTCTTATGTTCAAAGCTCTACAGTCACATTAGACAGGAACCTACTTTATAAGGTGGTTTCAGAACCATTATAAACTTCTATGACATTTCCAGGACGCGAACCTGAAACCTGGCGCAAGGCGCCAAATTAAATTATATGTATCATTATTAAAGAAAACTTTTTTCACATCATGAAATGTGTAAATTTTTCAATTCTTTTAAGGGGAAATATTTTCAAATAAAAATCAACTTTAAAAATATTTTGCTTTTATTGAAACATTCTTCGTATATAAGTAATTCCATTGAATAAAAATCAAAGTCTTAAGTATTTTGAAAAGCATGAAAATTAAAGCAAAAGCTAAAATCCATTTAAAACTATTTTTATATCATAAAGTAACCAATAAAGTCGTAAAAAAAATTCAGCTTATGGACTTTGCAAGAAATGAAACCTTGAAGCAGTAATAAATAACTCAAAGCGAAGGACACGTGGAAAGCATCTTTACATATTTCCGATCCATTAAACGGATTTTTACACGCTGAAACGACGGTGGAAAGAGTTAAGCCTGTTTATAAAGTCCCTTTCAAAAACGGGCAGTCAAAATGAGCTTAAATATTTTCTTACCCGATAAAATGCTGTTTCGCTTTTTAACTGCGAAAGGTGAGATTTAACCAAAGCTTATTTCCCGAGAAAACAGGAAAAAAAATTTATTACATTTTTGCCTCCTGAAAGTCTCTTTCATCCTCAGCTCGTAGTGGATTATAAGAAATCCAGAAAAGCAAAGTATTAGAAACTTGAGTGGATTCAGGTTTCAAAGCTGTGCATAAAGACATCCAATATTTTGTCTCCAACAACGCATGAAAGCGGATTTATGCGTTTTTAATCTGGAAAATCTTGTTAGCAAACCTTTTTGTATTACGGAAAAAGAATCAAGAAGAAAATAAAAATTGAAAGTGAATTGAAAGTGTTTGTCATTGCAGTTGAAGATTGTATATATTAACTTGCTCTCTGGAGAAAAATCTTTATCTTATTTTATATATTGAAGGTAGGATTTGCGGTAATTTTTAAACACATAAGTCTTAACAGTTATTTATGTATATATATTATATATTTTCATAAAGATATTTCAGCATTGTTCAACATTTATTTGATTCGGTGAATACATTGTTTTTTTTCAGGTGTATTTCACTAGTAAATATTATGAACCCTGTATTTCACAATTAAAGAAGAATGAATAATTATGTATTAAAAATTATCGATTTCATTATTATTAAAAATTTTCTATTTAATTATTTTTTAAAATTATGTTATTCATAATTCGTTAAGTATGAACAATTGCATTAAAATAAATAAAATTCATAATATTAAACGCTTTTTTTTTATTTCTAGTACAGAAGGCTTAGACGATGACCCTTTGCCTAAATACATAAAACATGAATAATAAAGTATTCATAGAATAAAACACCACCAAAGTAACATAATAAAAAAGCTTTAAAACCAATAAAATTGCTAAAATAAAGAAATGCAAATCGGGTAGATTAAAAATTCATTAAAATCACCAGTGATTTCGCTTTTGAGAAAAAATGGCCAGATCTAGAAAACACACAAAAAAAAATTCTTTTCTTAAATTTTTTTTTTTTTATCTTGGATTTCAAAATCACGATTTTAGAACTTAATTTTCATTTCTGTCTTAAATGATAATTAATGCGACGAGATTTAATTCACTCTCTCTCTTCATTTTTCGAACATAGCATGAATTACAAAATTATGCAAAAAAATCATTTTAATTCAAGTTAATGCATCATTTTCAATTTAATTTCACATTTCTTAAGAAAAGTTATTAGGGAAAAAAAGTAGAAAATAGCAATAAAGATAAACAATAAAATCAACAAAATTAAAATTCAAACAATAATAATCCTGAATATTTGTTGAAAAGAAAGATTCAGGTATGTGAAAATTTTTCTGTTTGATTTATAATATATCCCACACTGGAAAAAAACCCCAAAAAAATAACAAAGGAGATAACAAAATCGTATTGCTTTTAAGCATTTTATACTTTAAACATTTGAACTATTAGAAATAAATATATTATCGAGGATTAGTACGAAATTTTAAACCTTTCAAAATAACATAATTTATTTAAACATTTTCCTATAGTATGTTTAACATTTATTATGTATCATTTGAATTTGAGTATATGATAAAAAGTAAATTATGTTTTTAATTTACAAAAGCCCTACTCTCAACGCTCTACCAATCATAATAGAAAGGGATCTACGGTATAAAGTTGATTCCGAACCACTAAAAACATTCATGGCACCGCACGGACTCAAACGCGAAACCTGCGGCACAGGGCGACAGATTTAATTGTATCTATCATTATTAAAACAAAATCTTTTACGATCATGGAATGTATCAATTTTCCACTTTTTTTAAGGAGAAAACATTTCAAATAAAAATAAACTTTAAGAATGTTTTGCTTTTAATAAAATCCTCTTTTATATAAGTGATTCTACTGAGCAAAAATAAAAATATTTAGCATTTCAAAAGGCATGAAAATTAAAACAAAACGTAAATCCATTTAAAACTATTTGTATAGCAGGAAATAATCGATAAAGTCGTAAAAAATTCAGCTTACAGACTTTGCAAGTAATGAAACCTTGAAGCAGTAATAAATAACTCAAAGCAAAGGACACGTGCAAAGCATCTTTACATATTTCCGATCCATTAAATCGATTTTTACACGCCGAAACGACGGAGAAAGAGTTAAGCCTGTTTATTAAGTCCTTTTCAAAAACGGGCAGTCAAAATGAGCTTAAATATTTTCTTACTCCCATGATATGCTGTTTCTCTTTTTAACTGCGACAGGTGAGATTAACATTTTTTTTTAAATATATTTTTGCCTCCTGAAAGTCTCTTTCATCCTCAGCTCGTAATGGATTAAAAGAAATCCATAAAAGAAAATTATTAGAAACTTGAGTGGATGTAGGTTTCAAAGCTGTGCATAAAGACATCCAATATTTTGTCTCCAACAACGCATGAAAGCGGATTTATGCGTTTTTAATCTGGAAAATCTTGTTAGCAAATCTTTGTGTATTAGGGAAAAGAATCAAGAATGAAAAAAAAATTGAAAGTGTTTGTCCTTGCAGTTGGAGATTGTTTATTAACTTGCTGTCTGGAGGAAAGGTTTATCTTATTTCGTATTTTGAAGGTAGGATTTGCGGTAATTTTTAAAATGTTTTGGGCTTTAATAAAATTACTACGAAATACAACCTTGAGTTAAGCACATAAGTCTTAACAGATATTTATTTATGTATATTATAGATTTTCATAAAGATATTTTAACATTGTTCAACAATTCTTTTATTCTGTGAATTTAAAATAAACCTTCTTTTTCCTATTTTTATAAATTTTTAATATCTTTCAAGTATCTTTTCTGGTACAAATTATGAATCAAATTATGTAACCAATTATTACATGTTTTTCCCATTTGAAGAAGAATGAATAATTACGTAGTAAAAATTATATATTTTATTATTATTAAAAATTATATATTTCACAATTAATGAAAAATGAATAATTATGTATTAAGGTATGGCATTATGTAAGGTATAGACAATTACTCTTTGCCTAAATACACAAAACATAAATAAACATAAGAAAAAAAATCACATGACAGTAGAAAAATACAGTAGAGTTTTGGTATAAAGTGGATTCAGAACCACTGCATACATCCATGGCACTACCGGAGCTCAAACCTGAACCGAGCGCCTCATAAATTGTATCTAATTTTATTATTATTACAAATGTATATATCATTGTAAAAATTTCCCATTTCTTTAAATGATAAGAAATTTCAAATTAAAATAAATTTTAAAAATATCTTGCATTCATTAAAATCTTCTTCTTATATAAATAATTCTATTGAACAAAAATAAAAAATTTTAGCGTTAAATTTGAAACAAAAAGCTAAAATTCATTTAAAATTATTTTTATAACAAAAAGTAATCGATAAAGTCGTAAAAAAATTCAGCTTACAGACTTTGTAAGTAATGAAACCTTGAAGCAGTAATAAATAACTCGAAGCAAAGGACACGTGGAAAGCATCTTTGCATATTTCCGATCCATTAAACCGATTGTTACACGCCGAAACGACGGAGAAAAGAGTTAAGCCTGTTTATAAAAGTCCCTTTCAAAAATGGGCTGTCAAAATGAGCTTAAATATTTTCTTACCCCATGAAATGCTGTTTCGCTTTTTAACTCCGAGAGGTGAGATTTAACCAAAGCTTATTTCCAAAAAAACAGGAACAATTTTTTAATACATTTTTACCTCCTGAAAGTCTCTTTCATCCTCAGCTTGTAATGGATTAAAAGAAATCCAGAAAAGGAAAGTATTAGAAACTTGAGTGGATGTAGCTTTCAAAGCTGCGTATAAAGACATCCAATATTTTGTCCCCAACAACTCACGAAAGCGAATTTATGCGTTTTTAATCTGGAAAATCTTGTTAGCAAATCTTTGTGTGTACCGGAATAGAATCGAGAAGAAAAAAAAACTGAAAGGGAATTGAAAGTGTTTGTCATTGTAGTTGACGATTGTATATTAACTTGCTGTCTGGAGGAAAAGGTTTATCTTGTTTCATGTTTTAAAAGTAGGATTTGCGGTAATTTTTAAGATGTTTTAGGCTTTAGAAAAATTGCTAAGGTATACAAACCTTGGGTTAAGCACATAAGTCTTAATAGATATTTATGTATATGTATTATATATTTTCATAAATATATTTTAACATCGTTCAACACTTTTTTTTGATTCTCTAAATTTTAAAGCAAAATTGTTTTTTCTCTAATTTTATAAAATTTTAATATTTTTCAGATATCTTTGTCTGGCAAGAATTATGAACCTATTCTATATGTATTTCATAATTAAAGAGGAATAAATAATTATTTTAAAACAATTATACTATAAATAGTTATTTATTTTTATTATATAAAAGGCGTAAACGATTACTCTTTGCTCAATTTTACTGATGATTATATAATAGTCTTTGCTGAATATTATTGACATTATTACTGACCATAACCCTTTGCTTACACTCTTTGCTTAATACGAATAATAAAGAATGCATAGAATAAAAATACTTCAAAGTAGAAAATTAAAAAGAGCCTTAAAACCAAAAGAATCGCTAAAATAAAGAAATGCAAATGATTACACAGTACAAATTCATTAAAGAAAACTTAAGGAATACTTCACCAATAATTTTGCTATGTGAAAAAAAATATCCAGATCTATAAAACGCTCATAAGAAAATCTTTTTTTGCATCTTAGAATTCAAAATCACGATTTTAAAATTAATTTTCATTTCTCGATTTATTGAGAATAAATGTAACGAGAATTAATTCACTCAGTCTTTATTTTTCAAATTTAACATGAATTGCAGATTTAAGCAAAAAAAATATTTTTATTCAAGTTAATATATTATTAAAATTTAATTTCCCATTTCATAAGAAAAGATATAACTAGTAAAAAAGGAAAAGGTGATAAAAATAGAAAAAAGTAACTACAAATCAATAAAATTTAAATCCAAAAAATTTTAATTGTAAATATCAGTTGAAAAGACAGATTTAGACATATGAAAATTTTTTTTGTTTTATTTATAATATATCAAAATATTTGTGTATTACGGAAAAGAATCTTTAAGGAGAAAAACAACTAAATGTAAATAATTTTAAAATGTTTTGAGTTTATTAAAACCCCCTTCTTATTTAAGTAATACTATTGAACAAAAATATATTTTTTAGTATTTTGAAAAGCATGAAAATCAAAAGAAAAGCTAAAATCCATTTAAAACTATTTTTACAACATGAAGTAATCAATAAAGTCGTTAAAAAAATTCACAACTAATAAAACCTTGAGCAGTAATAAATAATTCAAAGCAAAGCACACGTGCAAAGCAACTTTACATATTTCCGATCCATTAAACCGATTTTTACACGCCGAAACGACGGAGAAAGAGCTAAGCCTGTTTATAAAGTCCCTTTCAAAAACAGGCACTCAAAATGAGCTTAAATATTTTCTTACCCTATGAAATGGTGTTTCGCTTTTTAACTGCGAAAGGCCAGATTTAACCAAAGCTTATTTTCGTGAAAACAGGACTTTTTTTTAATATATTTTTGCTTCCTGAAAATCTCTTTCATCCTCAGCCTGTAATGGATTAAAAGAAATCCAGAAAAGCAAAGTATTAGAAACCTGAGTGGATGTAGTTTTCAAAGCTGTGCATAAAGACATCCGATATTTTGTCTCCAACTACGCATGAAAGCGAATTTATGCGTTTTTAATCTGGAAAATCTTGTTAGCGAATCTTTGTGTATTGCGGAAGAGAATCAAGAAGGAAAAAAAATTGAAAGTGAATTGAAAGTGTTTGTCATTGAAGTTTAAGATTGTATCTATTAACTTGCTGTCTGGAGGAAAATTTTTATCTTATCTTATATATTGAAGGTAGGATTTGCGGTAATTTTTAAACACATAAGTCTTAACAGTTATTTATGTATATATATTATATATTTTCATAAAGATATTTTAACATTGTTCAACATTTATTTGATTCGATGAATACATTGTTTTTTTTATCTAATTTTATAAATTTTTAATTTATTTCAGGTATATTTCACTGGTAAATATTATGAACCATGTATTTCACAATTAAAGAAGAATGAATAATTCTGTATTAAAAATTATCGATTCTATTATTATTAAAAATTTTCTATTTCATTATTTTTTTTAATTATGTTATTCATAATTCATAAAGAATGAACAATTGCATTAAAATAAATAAAATTCATAATATTAAATGCTTTTTTTTTATTTCTAGTACAGACGGCTTAGACGATTACCCTTTGCCTAAATACACGAAACAATAATAATAAAGTATTCATAGAACTAAACAACACGAAAGTAAAATAATAAAAAAGCTTTAAAACCAATAAAAATGCTAAAATAAAGAAATGCAAATCAGGTAGATTAAAAATTCGTTAAAATCACCAGTGAATTCGCTTTTGAAAAAAAAAACAAAAAAAAAAAGGGCAAATATTTAAAAAAAAAAAAAAAAATTTTTTTTTTTTTTTTTTAATTTTTAATTTTTTTTTTTATCTTAGATTTCAAAATCACGATTTTAGAATTTAATTTTCATTTCTCTCTTAAATGATAATAAATGTGACGACATTTAATTCACTCTCTCTTTATTTTTCGAATATAACATGAATCACAGAATTATGCAAAAATATCCTTTTTATTCTAGTTAATGAATCATTTAAATTTAATTTCACATTTCTTAATAAAAGATATAACTAGAAAAAAAAAGTAGAAAATAGCGATAAAGGTAGAAAAAGTACCCAAAATCAATAAAATTAAAATGCAAACAATATTAATCCTGAATATTTGTTGAAAAGAAAGATTTAGGTATATGAAAATTTTTCTGTTTGATTTATAATAAACATTTGAACTATTAGAAATAAATATATTATTGAGGATTAGTACAAAATTTTAAACCTGTCAAAATAATATAACTTATTTAGACATTTCAGATAGTATGTTTAACATTTATTATGTAGTAACACTTGAGTATATAATAAAAAGTAAATTATGTTTTTAATCTAAAAAAAATGTACAAAAATTTGTCAGCCCTACACCCAAAGCTCTACCAAGCATAATAGAAAGGTGTCTACGGTTTAAAGTGAATTCCGAACCATTACAAACATTCATGGCACCGCACGGAATCAAACTCGAAACCTGTGGCACAGGGTGCCAGATTAAATTGTATCTATCATTATTAAAACAAAATCTTTTACGATCATGGAATGTATAAATTTTAAACTTTTTTTAAGGGGAAAAAATTTCAAATAAAAATAAACTTTTAAAATGTTTTGCTTTTATTAAAATCCTCTTTTATATAAGTAATTCTACTGGGCAAAAAAAAAATTTTTTTAACATTTCGAAAAACATGAAAATTAAAGCAAAAGCTACAATCCATTTAAAACTATTTTTATAACACGAAGTAATCAATAAAGTCG
>BPLQ01013099.1:0-12805 GCA_021605075.1 Caerostris darwini | reverse complement strand
TTTATAACACGAAGTAATCAATAAAGTCGTAAAAAAATTCAGCTTACGGACTTTGCAAGTAATGAAACCTTGAGGCAGTAATAAATAACTCAAAGCAAAGAACACGTGCAGAACATCTTTACATATTTCCGATCCATTAAACCGACTTTTACACGCCGAAACGATGGAGAAAAGAGTTAAGCCTGTTTATAAAGTCTCTTTCAAAAACGGGCAGTCAAAATGAGCTTAAATATTTTCTTACCCGATGAACTGCTGCTTCTCTTTTTAACTGCGAAAGGTGAGATTTAACCAAAGCTTATTTCCGAGAAAAAAGGAGCAATTTTTTTTAAATACATTTTTGCCTCCTGAAAGTCTCTTTCATCCTCAGCTTGCAATGGATTAAAAGAAATCCAGAAAAGCAAAGTATTAGAAACTTGAGTGGATGTAGGTTTCAAAGCTGCGCATAAAGACATCCAATATTTTGTCTTCCAAAAACGCATGAAAGCGAATTTATGCGTTTTTAATCTGGAAAATCTTGTTATCAAATCTTTGTGTATTACGGAAAAAAATAAAGAAGGAAAAAAACATTGAAAGTGAATTGAAAGTGTTTGTCATTGTAGTTGAAGATTGTTTATTAACTTACTGTCTGAAAGAAAAGGTTTTCTTATATTATATTTTGATGGTAGGATTTTCGGTAATATTTAAGCACATAAGTCTTAACAAATATTTGTGTATATGTATTATATAGTTTCATAAAGATATTTTAACATTTCTTTGAATCGATGAATTTTAAATCAACATTGTTTTCTAATTTTATAAAATCGCAATATCTTTCAGATATCTTTGTCTAGTAATAATTATGAACCTATTCTAGATGTATTCCACAATTAAAGAAGAAGAAATAATTATTTTAAAATTCATAATATTAAACGCTTTTTTTATTTCTAGTACTTAAGGCGAAGACTGTTACTATTTGCTAAATATTACTGTTGATTATACACTGAAGTGACAAAAGTCATGGGATATTTCTTAATATCGTGTCGGCCCTCCTTTCGCCCGGCGAAGTGCAGCAACTCGACGTGGCATGGACTCAACAAGTCGTTGGAAGTCTTCTGCAGGAATATTGAGCCATGCTGTCTCGATAGACGTCCATAATTGTGAAAACGTTGATGGTGCAGGATTTTGGGCACGAACAGACCTCTCGATGATGTCCCATAAATGCTCGATGGGATTCATGTCGGGCGATCTAGGTGGCCAGATCATTCGTTGGAATTGTCCAGAATGTTCTTCAAACCAATCGCGAACAGTTGTGGCCCGGTGACATGGCGCATTGTCATCCATAAAAATCCCATCGTTGTTTGCGTACATGAAGTCCATGCATGGCTGCAAGTGATCTCCAAGTAGCTGAACATAAGCATTTCCAGTCAATGTTCGGTCCAGTCGCACCAGAGGACCAAGTCCATGCCATGAAAAAACAGCCCACACCATTACGGAGCCACCACCAGCTTGAACAGTGCCTTGCTGACAGTTTGGGTCCATGGCTTCGTGGGGTCTGCGCCACACTCGAACCCTACCATCAGCTCTTACCAACTGAAATCGTGACTCATCGGACCAGGCCACGGTTTTCCATTCATCTAGGGACCAACCGATATGCTCACGTGCCCACGAGAGTCGCTGCAAGCGATGTCGTTCTGTCAGTAAAGGCACTCGAGTCGGTCTTCTGCTGGAATAGCCCAAGAAAGCCAAATTTCTCCGCACAGTTCTAACAGACAAGTCCCTTGTACGTCCCACATTGATTTCTGCGGTTATTTGACGCAGTGTTGCTTGTCTGTTAGAATTTACGACTCTTTGCAGACGTCGCCGGTCTCGGTCGTTAAGTGCAGGCGGTCGACCACTGCGCTGTCCATGGTGGGATGTTATGCCTGAAATTTCATACTCTCGGCACACTCTTGACACAGTGGATCTGGGAATGTTGAATTCCCTAACGATTTCCGAAATAGCATGACCCATGCGTCTAGCTCCAACTAACATTCCGCGTTCAAAGTCTGTTAATTCCCGTCGTGCGGTCATCATCACGTCAAAACCTCTTCACATGAATAACTTGAACAGAAATGAAAGCTCTGCGAAAGCACTGCGCATTTATACCTGTTCTACGCGATGCTACTGCCATCTGAAAATTTGTATATTGCTATCCCATGACTTTTGTCACTTCAGTGTATATTATTCTTTGTTCAGTATTGACAATATTACTGACAATTACCCTTTGCTGATTACTTTTTGATCAATAAGAATAATAAAGAATGCATAGAATAAAATACATGAAAGTAGAAAAATAATTAAAAAAGTAAAAAATTAAAAAAGTGCCTTAAAACCAACACAATCGCTGAAATTAAGAAATGCAAATGATTACAGAGTACAAATTCGTTAAAAAACACTTAAGGAATATTTCACCAATGATTTTGCTATTTGAATAAAATGGCCAGATGTAGAACACTCAAAAATAATCTTTTTATTTTATATTTTTTTTTTATCTTAGATTTCAAAATCATAGACCACCGAGACTCGAACTCCAAACCCGTGGAACGTAGCACCAGATTAAATTAAACCTATCATTGTAAAAGCAAAATCTTTATTACATGGAATGAGGAAATTTCCAACTTTTTGTAAGGGGAAAAAAATTTTAAATAAAAATCAACTTAAAAAATTTTTTGCTTTTATTAGAATCTTCTTCTTATATAAGAAATTCTATTGAACCAAAAATTTAAAGTTTTTAGCATTTCGAAAAGTATGAAAATTAAAACAAAAGCTGGAATCCACTTAAAACTATTTTTATAACAGAAAGTAATCAATAAAGTCGTAAAAAATCTCAGCTTATAGACTTTACAAGTAATGAAACCTTGAAGCAGTAATAAATAACTCAAAGCAAAGGACACGTGAAAAGCATCTTTGCATATTTCCGATCCATTAAACCGATTTTTACACGCCGAAACGACGGAGAAAAGAGTTAAGCCTGTTTATAAAGTCCCTTTCAAAAACGGGCAGTCAAAATGAGCTTAAATATTTTCTTACTATTAATTTTCATACTTACCCTATGAAACGCTGTTTCGCTTTTTAACTGCGAAAGGTGAGATTTAACCAAAGCTTATTTCCGATAAAGCAGGAAATTTTTTTTATACATTTTCGTCTCCTGAAAGTCTCTTTCATCCTCAGCTTGTAATGGATTAAAAGAAATCCAGAAAGGGAAAGGATTAGAAACTTGAGTGGATGCAAGTTTCAAAGCTGTGCATAAAGACATCCAATATTTTGTCTCCAACAGCGCGTGAAAGCGAATTTATGCGTTTTTAATCTGGAAAATCTTGTTAGCAAATCTTTTTGTATTACGGAAAAGAATCAAGAAGAAGAAAAAAATGTAAAGTGAATTGAAAGTGTTTATCATTGCAGTTGAAGATTGTATATTAACTAGCTGCCTGGAGAAAAGAATTATCTTATTTTATATTTTAAAAGTTAGATTTGCGATAATTTTTAAGCACATAAGTCTTGATAGTTATTTATATATATATATATATCATATAGTTTCATAAAGATATTTTAACATTGTTCAACATTACTTTGATTCGGTTAATTTTAAATAAATATTGGGTTTTTCCTCAATTTTTATAAAATTTAATATATTTCATGCATCTTTCTCTGGAAAAAATTCTGAACCTATTCTAGAGGTATTTTAAAACTGAAGAAGACTGAATAATCACTTTAAACTAAGTAAAATTTATAATACTAAACTCTTTTTTTTATTTCTAGTTCAGAAGTCGTAGACGATTACTCTTTGTTTAATATTACTGAGAATTATATATTACTCTTTGCTCAATATTACTGATTTTATTACTCTGTACTTAATACGAATAATAAAGAATGCACAAAAATAAAAACATTCTGAAAGTAGAATCGAACTCATAACTGTAAACTCATAAATAAAACAGGCAATATCTGTCATATATTCGCAAGAATATTATTTTAAAATCAAAGTTAATTTTTTGTCATAATTTCGACAGTTAATTTTTGAATATATGGATGCACACGTAATGAATTTTTTTAATACATCGTTTTTCACTACTTTGGGCATAATAAAATAAATATATTTTGTAAAAGTGTGATAAATCTGACGGGCCGGAAAGATATTCAAGGCGGGTCCGTAATTGGCCACCCCTGACGTAGACGATTACTTTTTACTTAATATTATTGACAATATTACTCTTTGCTCTACGATTACTCTTTACTATATATTACTCTTTGCTGAATATTAGCGATGGTTACCCTTTTCTGATTACTCTTTGCTTAGTACGAATAATAAAGAATGCATAAAATAAAAACATTTTGAAAGTAGAAAAATATAAACATTTTGAAAGTAGAAAAATAAAAACTCATAGAAATCTAACTCATAGCTGTAAATAGTGAAATTGAAAACTATTGTAACTGAAATTATTATAACTGAACTATTATAGTATTTGTAACTGAAAAATATTATAGTTTACACACACTATAATAGTTTTCTAGGATTTCATTTGGACCAGATAAAATTTTCTTATCGAAAATTATATATATATATAATTTTCGAAAATTTATATATATATATAATTTTTTATTTAACTGAATGATAATTAAAAATATAATAATTATAAAAATATGAATAAAAACTTGAAAGGAAAGGCTTTATTCACAGTTAGAAAAAATATTAACCAGATTATGTTGCTTGAAAGTAATGGCAACAACATTAATGGTCACAATAAATCAATATTTTTGAAAGGGTAATGCCTTTAAATCTTACTGTAATAAAACTACATTACGCGTCATAACGTTCCCCTATAAAGAATATTTATTTTAAGTTCCATACTTTATGACATATAAACTTACTTTATGAAACTTTAAGAATGTACAGGAAAAGTCAGAGTTCAGGATTTAAGTCAGAAAGCTACAATACAGTCAAACCTTTATAAATTTTTATTTAAAAATGAATGCTATATTACATAATGTTTTAGGTTCCACCATAATTTCAGGTTTCAAGTTTCTGTTATTTGTACTTTGTAAAAAAAATTAAACGTTTTATAGATTATTAGCAATTCAAATCTTCTTAGAATAATCAAATTATTACTATACATTCATCATGTAATTATTTTTCAAATAAATTAATAATAAAATTTTTTCTGTGCTATATGAACAGCTGGTTGCTCTAAAACAGGGGTGGTCTACCCTAATGATCTTGCTGCCCACTTTGAAAATGCATTCTAACTCCGCGGGCTGTATATAAAATTATATATACTTATATTAGATTTAGTCCCACTATAGATATTTTTTGGAGTGAACAATTGAAACATAATGAGTTATTATTTTTATGTTTACTATTATTCGTACATGTAAACAGAGATAATATAATAATAATGATACTAATCGCACATTGTAAAGAAATATATAGTACATTGTAAGAAATATAACACTAAAAATGTTTGCAAATATAAACGAAATAAAAAATGAAATCATTAAAAAATATTTACTTTACTTGGTGCGATATTTGTTTCTCTATTATTTCACTTAGCTTTTGCAAATCGATCTCAATTTGGGTATTTGCACATCGTAATGGATGTTGCAGGTTAGCGTTCACTATGTTTGGTCATGTTTTGTGTTTTGTCAATTTCATTTTATAAAAAATTCGCAGGTGTGAGTTGAACCAAAAGCGCAAACAACTTCAACTAAGGGTATGGTTTGCTCTGCTATCAGCAATCAACTGTGCATATCTAGGGATGGTCACTGAGGTCTCTTAAAATGAAACATAAAACATCCAATGTTGTTCCAAGATGATGTTCCAAGGTGCACTGGCATCAAAAGTTCACAAAATAGTAATTTAATTATTCTGTGAACTCATAACTGTAAACTCATCAATAAAACAAACAATATCTATCCTATATTCGCAAGAGTATTATTTTAAAATCAAAGTTAATTCTTTCTCATCATTTCGAAAGTTAATTTTTGAATATATGGATGCACATGTTTTTTTTAATATATTGTTTTTCACTACTTTGGCCATTATACAACTAATATATTTTGTAAAAGTGTGATAAATCTCACGGACCGGAAAAATGTTCAAGGCGGACCGCTGCTCTAAAAGATATTTAAAATTTATCAAAATACTTATTTTTTATGTTTATCCTTACCTAATTAATGTAATATTTATCAAATAAGTCATCTGTAGGCATTGCACACATGGAAACTAAATATATTAGAAACTATTAAATCATTTTCGAAAATTAAAATTTTTCTGATCCATTTTTAATTATATATTATTTTGAATTCTAAGCTATATTTCAATTTTTTTGCAGCTTTTATTATAGAACAGATTTAATAAATTATTAATAATAAATATCGTCTTATATAATTAATGTAATAAAGTCAGAATACAAATATTTAATATATGACATTTGAAAGTAGTTTTTAATGATACTATTCTTTAATGACATTTGAAGTTAATTCTAAAGTATTAAAAATATATTTTTATTTTACATTGGTAACAATGTTATAATATTTTATATTAATAATAAATGATAATATAGCTCTTTATTTTATTATTTTATACTTATACTTTTGTATCTGAAGTGCAATTCGAAAAGATTTTATTCTTTAAACTTTATTTCATTATATAATTACACTTTCTTTATTCGAGGTGAATAGTCTGCGGCTTCTGCAGTTATGATACTTAAAGCTATTTTCGTTGATAGCCGAATAGCGATAGAAGTGGTAATTTATCTTTAGATAAATATTTAATAAATGAATAAAAGGAGAGGTAATGTATTACATCGAAACCTGATTTATTATTTACTGAAAGTGTAGTGGGGTATTTTTTTGTATGAGAGAGAGAGAAAAGATATTCAATATTAGCGTTCTAGAATTGGAATTTTTTTTCGAGTAAAGAAAGATAATTAAATGATCTTTGTGATAGTAATAGAATAAAATTTCCAGTATTTTTGTTTCAAATGTTGTGATTTTTATCTTCAAATGAAAAAAAGAAAACAACGATAAATTAATATATGAATTAATTATTTTTAAAGTAATTTACATAATAATTTAATTTAAGAATAGCTTTATGTGAAGCAGTAAATCAATTACAAATCTTTTAAATTTATTTATTGAATTAATAGATTTTTTTTTCATTAAATATTGTTTAAAAAAATATTTTACCAATATTAAATCTAATTTCTTTGCTTTTAAACTAAATATTTTAATAACTAAAAAAGAAAAAAAAAACCCTAAATGTACATTCTCAATTAATTAAATGTAATATTATATTAATTTTGTTAAATATTTTTCATGCTTTGATATAAAAGTGATATTGTAATTGATAGATATTGAAATATTGTGTGATGTTAATTAAACTCGCATCACTCTGAAATCATCTCGTGGCTTTTTAAAAATACAAAATAAACTTTGTAACCATGCTTCCTACTACGCACTGCAAGAGCGGCCCATGCGCGTTCAGAAGAAATGGCCAGCAGGCTTCGAGACTCTCATTCGAGAGGAAATACTCGCTACATGTGCTCTCGCTAAGAAACATTTAGTTTACAGTCTCTCACCCCTAGAGGAAATATATTTAGCACAATCCTGAGTATTAGTTGGCCTACAGACGAAATATATTTCGCGAGTCCCACGCTTACCTGAGTATCGGGTTTTCGCTAAGAAATGGAATCCTTCCACGAATCTATAGTTATATGCCTTTAAGTGTGTTAAATATTGTATGTGCGTGGTGTTTGTGAATGTGTAAATAAAGCCGTGAGTTCTCCAATCTGTGTCTCAAGTATTTCAACCCAAACATACCCAATTACGATCCATTTGCACAACCTGCCCAGTTACAACTTCTTAATTACAGTTAAATTTTACAGTAATTTTATTTGTTACTAATTTATAAAAGTTATTTAAATTGAATAAAAGAATATTATATTAATTTTGTTAAATATTTTTCATGCTTTGATGTAAAAGTGATATTGTAATTGATAGATATTGGAATATTGTGTGATGTCAATTAAACTCCACATCACTCAGAAATCATCTAAAACTGAAATGTGACAAAATTTAGAATAGTTGTAGGTAAAGCCACGTATAAGAACGGTGGCTATGCAAGGCATTATTTACAGATGAACGTGATATATTCCCTAAAGGAATGTTCATTATATTCCATAATAAGCTAAGGTAGTTTAATATGAATTGTAATTTCGCTAAGACGGATCTCAGAATTTAAATACGTACACATGCTTCAAATAGCATCACATATTTAAATGTATTGTAGAAATACTTTATGCAATTCAAAAGCTTATCTTGTAAAAAGCGCCATTTTTTTCTCCATGAAAATTCTGGAATGAATTTTTCTCTAGAATTGTGTTTTTTTTAATTAAAAATCTAATAAATTTCATACCCTTCCAGATGTTGGTCTGAAATTTATTAGAATAAACATAATAACTCTCATTCGTTGATGTGCAATGGCCCTTTTAACATTTGCTTGGTATCTTCCTTTGATCTATTTGGGATTTTGACAATTCTCGTCACTTTCAAATCTGTAATTCTCTTTTTTGTATGTGTGTTTTATACTTAGACTGATGCCAACGGCCGTACCATGCTGAATATACCGGTTCTCGTTAGATCACCGAAGTTAAGCATCATTGGGCGCGGTCAGTACTTGGGTGGGTGACCACCTGGGAACACTGCGTGCCGTTGGCAAATTGGGGACCTGAATGGCCGAGTGTCTAGCGCTCTGGCGCTCGGTGCCACAGGTTTCGGGTTCGAATCCCGGCGGTGCCATGGATGTTTGTAGTGGTTCGGAATCCACTTTAAGCCGTAGGTCCCGGTCTTCTATGACTGTAAGAGCGTCACGGAGCAAAAGTCAGGCTTCTACCTACGGGTGCTCCATCACAACAGAAGCTGCTTCCTTCCCCTTCAATCATGAGTCCATATGGGCTCGTGGGCTTGGCCAGTCAAGTGGGATAAGAAACAACAACAACAAAACATACTTAGACTTGACGAGGTGCTTTGAGGTTTATTTTCTCTGAATCTGCTTTATCTAAATTTATCCAAATAAGTTTAGACATTTAACTTGACGACTTTGATAACGGAATGATGTCCTAAGCAAATATTGTTGCTATGATGGATAAAGTAAAAGTTATGTCGGTTGGTGAAGCTCAGATTATTGAACAAATGCTTATTCAATGCACCAGACCTGGCCAGTATAAATAAGCACTGTAAAATTGTCAACTGAATTAAAAAAGTTTTCGATTATATATTTATATATATATCACCTTTTGAACTATCCATAAAGCTAGCAAAAAAAAAAAAGAATCTAGCAGTCGAAAGATTTTGTGATGAATGAAATGTTCTTAAATATTTCCGCATTGCAAACATTTTAATGAAGTTATTATTGCTGTTATTATATATAGAGTACATGTTAGGACCGAATATGTATGCGGTCTCAATTCAGTGTTGTTTCATGGTAGAAACTGAATTATTTCTTAAAATAACAAGGAGACGTTTAGCTGCCATATTTATTAAAATTGCAAAGACAGCAATTACAAAGACTATATAACTGCAACACATAACACACAAAACAAATTATATAACAAATATTTACAAAATCATCTTTAGAACATGTTCGTTTAAAGGTCTTAGTAACCTCCGTTTCTGACTGAAACTCTTCTGTCGACCATTGTACCCTTCGTACTGCCTGGTATTCTTCACTCGACTCTGCAAACTCCCTTTTCTCTTTCTCCCTCTCCCGTTACTGGTTTCAAAGTCTAACGAAAAGGTCAACTAGTCCTTGAAATAAATGTCTATTAACTTTGAACTCTTCCCCGTCAGTTTTAAAATTTGTTATGGGAATACTTGGTGGATCCAATAATAAAATAAACAAATAAACAAATTTAAACTGTTGTTTGCCAACATAATTCTAAAAGTCACAATAATAATTTTTCAAGAAAGGAAATCTAAGAAAATATCTGTAGAAACTCATTTATTTTAACATAATTTTCATTAATTTTTTAATTAAAATAATAAAACAACAAAATTAATATCTTTATTATTCCATTATCTTTCATCATGGTAAGTGAGAAACAAGACTATGATACAAGACCAGCAAACATGAAAACTAACCATATCTCCAGAAACTTTCTTCTAACTTCAGTTGTCTCTTTACAATCTGAAAACTTCCCCTCCGAATTATAGGAAACACTTTCTTAGCTCCGAAATCTTTTATGAAAGAATTCACATTAATTACGCGATGTTTAGCTGCCATATTTATTAAAATTATTAAGACAGCATTGCAACACATAATACACAAAACGATATTACATAACAAATATTTACAAAATCATCTTGAAAACCACTACGCTAAGGGTCTTTGTACCCACTACAGCATGGAACTCTTCTCTCGACTCTGCACACTCCCTTTTTTCTTTCTCCCTCTCCCATTATAGGTTTCAAAGTCTAAGGGAGGTGGAAAAAAACCCATCCAAAGTGTAACGTAAAAGTCAACCTGTACTCGAAAGGAACGTGCAAAGTCCAAAGTATAACTTAAGGGTCAACCTGTCCTTAAATAAATATGTATTAACTTTGAACTCTTCCCCGTCCGCTTTATAGTTTGTTATGGAAATGCATGGTGGATCCTTACAGATGATATCCATCTTTTTTTAAAAAGATTGTGGACATCATGTATATTTCACACAAAGGACAAATAAAAAAATAATAAAGTGTTGTAAATAAAATTTGCCAACATTATTCTAAAAATCACAGCAATAATTTTTCAAAAAAGGAATTTTAAGAAAAAAAATATATATAAATTTATTTATTTTAACATAAATTTACTAAAATCATGAAACAGCAAAATTAATATCTTCATCATGGTAAGTGAGGAACAGGACGATGATACAAGACTCTATAGCAAACATGAAAACTAACCATGTCACCTGAAACTTTCTTCTAACTTCAGTTGTCTCTTTACAACCTGAAAACTTCCCATCCGAATTGTAGGAAACACTTTCTTAGCCCCGAAATCTTTTATGAAAGAATTCAATTTTCCAATCTTTAGTGATCGCTAAGAAGATTACATTTCGAATCCTCTTATTTTTGGAATCCTTTGAGATATTTCAAATGGAATTCCTAATCGATACGACGATAACAATTCTTCCTTAACTTTCACCAGGATTAAGGAATCCGGTTTTACCATTCGGGAATCAACTGGAAAAGATTTTATTTTCCAAAGATTAAATTGTTAGAAATAGATATTGACTTCTTTCCTTTTAAATATCGTTAATTTGAAGTATTTATCAACATGTTTGTTTCAATAAAAGCGGATTTCCAATAATAGGAACCGCTTAAGGATTTAATATTGTTTTCAACATTGTTATTTTCTTTCATATAATTTTTTATGTAGATTTAAATTCATAGAAAATTGTTGGTAATTCTATTACAAAAATAGGAAATTAATAAATAATTTTACAACTTGTAATTATCAGCGTTACTTCCGAAATTTTGAAATAAATGTCAATCATTCTAACATAAAAATTTAAGTTATGTTAAATACTAAAATCAGTAATGAAATTACCTACCAAAATATATGACTTTTCTATTAAATGTTTAACAATAGCGTCAAATATATAAAAATTTTCTAATAAATTTTTAACAACAGAGTCAAATCTATTTAATTTTTACCGATAGCGCCAAATATATATGATTTTTCTATTAAATTTTCAACAATAGCGTCACATTTAAATGGCTTTTTTATTAAAATTTTAACAATAGTGTCAAATATATGTGATTTTTTTTATTAAATTTTCAAATATATATAATGATAGCATCAAATATATATGGCGTTCTATCAAATTTTTAACGATAGCGACAAATATATATAAGATTTTCTAGTAAATTTTAAACAATAGTTTCAAATATATATGACATTTCTATTATAATTTCAACAATAGTCTCAATTATATATGACTTTCTATTAAAATTTCAACAATAGCATCAAATATATATGACTCTTCCGTTAATTTTTCAACAAAGCGTCAAATATATATAACTTTTCCATTAAATTTTCAACCAAGCGTCAAATATATGTGACTTTTCTATTAAATGTACAACAATAGCGTCAAATATATATGATTTTTCTATTAAATTTTCAACAATAGCGTTACATATATATGACTCTTCCGTTAATTTTTCAACAAAGCGCCAAATATATATGACTTTTTCACTAAATTTTCAACAATAGCATCAATTTTATATGACTTTTCTAATAAATTTTCAACAATAGCATACAAGTAATTTCTTATCTAATTCTATTAATTGGAATTAATTTATATTTAAAGTCATATAACCATGTTATAATTTATATTTAAATTTGTTTGTAAGAGGAAAAAAAAATCGTCTCCCATTCCACTGCTTTCATTGACTTCGTAAAAATAAATAATAGAATGATTCATGCAATTTAGCTACAGAGGATAAAGTAGGACGAGCGTACATCGATGGACAATTTCTTGGATGGCAATGTCCTTTACTTTTGGTTAAAACAAGTTCATTCTATTTACTTTACCATTACATTTTTGATGATATCAATCCCTTAAAATTATTATTCCTTTTGTTATGTTTCAAAGCATTCTTCCATAAATTAATTTAGCTTTAAAAACTGTATTTTCTGTTATTTATTTTACAGTTTTGATATTGATATGGTAAATATTTTTGTGGGATCTTATTATCTTATTTAAAAGAATCATGTTCGCAGATGATTAAAAAGTTAGCCAGCTCA
>BPLQ01013097.1:0-355771 GCA_021605075.1 Caerostris darwini | reverse complement strand
TATTTTATTCTGTTAAGAAAATGGTAAATATGTGAATTTATTTATTTTTTTCCAATTTAAAATATTATGAAACATTTTAAGAGATGAAACATTTTGAATGCGAAATTAAGGAAGATGTGTATAATGAAAAATAGCAAAAATACAGAAAAAAATGTAGAAAAAAATTACTTCTGTCATTTTAACTACCCTGAAACAATTATTTTAATTGAATTTGATAGATGCTCATGTGTTTAAAAAAATGGTTAAAAAAGGATTTTCTTGAGATGTTCTACAAATATTTGATTGAACTTGGTCCTACTTCACCTTCGAAAGAAACCCTCTTAAACCTATACACTCCTGGCTAAAAGTAGGTTATAGCTCGCTGGAGGATCCAGAGTGGCACCCAAATTTAATTAGTCGCGATAAGTAGGAAGGTAATTATTTAGAGAGATCTCCCGTTTGCTTAAACTCAGCGCTGAAACTTTTGTGGAGCCGAACTTTTTTCTGGGGAGTTTTTCACCACAAGAGCTTCCCTTTAAGCATAGTTGAGAAAAGAGGACTTAATAGAAATATTAGTCAGTAAAGAGAAAAATAAAATTTATAAATTTAAAAGGTGGGAGACCATTTATGGCTAAACAGACAGTTTACTATATTTAACTAAATTAAGACAAACTTAAGTTTATTAAGCCGATTAGTTATGATTAGTTTTATAATTTTGAATGAGGATTTTAATATATCTATATATACCTAAAGTGAAAGAATTTTTTTTGGTTTTCATTAAATTTTTTAATATTTTTTATATAAAAAAAAGAAAAAAATATTTTGCTATTTTTTTATCTGGAGTGTAATTAAGAATTACGAATTATAAAAATTTTTTCGATTAAAGAAAAACTTAATTTTTATCGTTAAATCGCAATTTCATGCAGAGTAATACTTCATAGTTGGCACTATTTGCTGTAGTGGGTTTCTCAATAATGTCATATTAGTTCGCTGGTGATGTCCTATTTTCTTTAAATTAAAATGGTAAAATTTTGATTTTTATCTGATTATGTTATTTTTAAATATTTTTTATTTGTTTCTTCTTTCAAATATTAAGCATATATATCTGTTATAGAGGCTTATAAAATTTTTTATCCAAAATTTTTTTATTTCCGACTAGTGATTTAGAATAATTCTTCCTTTTCACAAGAATAATTAGATCACAAGAATAATCATTTAGAATAATTTAAAACTTTCACCAATATCGCTTCCTAATAAGAAAACTAAGGGTGTTATAAGAACTATGAGGATGTTTATTAAAAAAAAAAAAACAATTTGAAGTTGTCATAATAAAAGTCTTTTTTTCTCTCAAAAGAATTTTTTTGTCATAAGATGATTTTTTTCAAAATGTTACTAAATGGGATCAAATGTTTTTTCCAAATAGGAAATCAACGCATTTTTTTCTTTCCAAATTCAAACTAACTAATTAAAATTAATTTAAATTATTTGAATTAAAAATAAGATATTTTTCTTACACTAATTATTTAATGAAATCATAAACAAAGATTTAACAAAGAATGTTAAGTAAAGTTTTTCGGTGGTAACTCTTTAATATACGTTCCCCCAAATAAGACCATTTTATTGGTTTATGTGACATTTTTAAGAATGGTCTTTCAAAAACAACTGTTACAGTTCTTCTTTAAATGAAATATTTCATTTCTTATGGGCCAAAGTTCTTGGCATTCACACACCAGCGTATTTCTAAACTAGTAAAATTCCTGACAAGGGCAGAATTTGGTATCGAAGAAACGTATGAAATATAGTTAATCCTTTTTATTATATCGAGACTGAAGGAACGGCTCGGTTTTTAATGTTTCTAATAAACTTCATGCAATGTCATTTTCAGACGGTGTAAAAGAAAATTAAAAAAAAAAAAAAAAAAAAACTAGAAAGAAATTGGATACTTTGGGGCATGAATAAAAATTTTCATTTTAAAGAATTCTAAGGGTATTTATTAAAAAAGTATCTTGAAGTTTTTCTATAGTAAAGTTTCATTATATTCTTTATAAGTGAAGAAATTTGTTAAAACAGATTATTTAAAAGAAAAAAATATATATAATGCATACTTTGCAAAAAAAATGAAGTGAAATAAAAATATTTTGTATTTTTATAAATATTTATTTTGAAAGTATTTTTAGTGTAAAAGTTTTTTTTTTTCCAATGCTACCGCTGAGCATGTTGTATAAAATTTTACTAATCAGAAGATAATGTTTTTTAGAGACTTTAAACTTGCTAATATAGTTTTTAAAACCTATGCCTGAATTTGCTAGTATAAAGTTTTTATCTAAAATGTTTATAATAAATTTACCTAAATTTAAATAACAATTTTCCAAATTTTAAATTACATTTTTCTAAATTGAAATAATAATTTCTCTAAATTTGAATAATATTTTTCCTAAATATAAATAATAATTTTCCTAAATTTTAATAATAGTTTTATTAAATTTAAATAAATTTTTCCTAAATTTAAATAATAGTTTACTTAAAGTTAAATAATGATTTTCTTAAATTTAAATAATTGCTTTTCCTAAATTTAAATAATAATTTTGATATTTTAAATAATAATTTTCCTGAATTTAAATAATAATATTCCTAAATTTAAATAATAGTTTCCTTAAATTTTTTATTAAATTTAACACTAGTATTTTTTAAATGTTTCATGTTATTTTTTTTTCTTTCCGTAATATTTTGAGTCAGTTTTTAAAATTTGAAGAACCGGCAGACTTAAAAAAATATATACACTAAATTTAATACTATGATTTTTAAAATGTCTCCCTATAATTTTTTTACATTGCATTAAAACTATTTTAAACTATATTTTTAAAGGCTTTTATTGTTTTTTTGAAACACATAATTGTTAAACTAGTTAAAATTATTGTAATATTTACGTTATTTAAAATTTAATAACTAATACTATACTTTATACTAATCTAAAATAATCACAGGTTTATGTATATTTATATTAATTCCAGTAATTCACTGCTATTATATATATATATTTTTTTTTGTATTCATACTTATTATTAACATAATAGGATCTCATTTTAAAATTGGGTTAAGTTTACATTATATAAGTATAATTATCATTAAAATTCTGTTCCAATTTTAATTTATTCGAAAAAATGTATTCTTAAAGTTCTTTCAAATACATCATTTAAGGTAATACAATTTTTTTTTAATATCATTAAATTCATTTATCTCGGAAAACATATAAATAAAATTGTCATTTCAGAATTACAGACGAATTTAATGATTAAAAATGTAATAGTACAGGTAAGGTGTTTAATTTTATTACTATATTGTTATGTAGGTTTTGAGACTATTCGAAAAAATACTCTAATAATTCTCGATAGAACGGTTACGTCATTGAAGTTGACATAAGACATACTGAGATAAGATGCTCAAATCAAATTATCTCAGACTCCATCTTTTTAAGATACCAGCTCATAATTAACCACAAAATGGTGTAACTTTTTTTAAATTATTCCACCGATTCCCAGACCAAAATGATATTCATCAACTTTCAATTAAGATAAAGTGATAACGACATCTTCTTTTATAAATTGTCCCAAAATAGTTTGAACGGTTTGTCATTTCTTAATAGATTAAAGTATTCATAAAAATAAAATTCGACTATGAAAATAAGAATTAGTCAAACTGAAGTTGTTGATGTTGAAACAGTTTCGAATTGAAAAAATAAAAACATTTATTAGTGGATATTTGATTCATCTACACAGATAAACATTTTATAAATAAATTTTTCATAATAAAACGTCTGCTTACATTTATTCAATTCCTTCTATTAGCTTACACTCTCCTTATATACACTGAAGTGACAAAAGTCATGGGATAGCAATATGCAAATTTTCAGATGGCAGTAGCATCGCGTAGAACAGGTATAAATGCGCAGTGCTTTCGCAGAGGTTTCATTTCTGTTCAAGTTATTCATGTGAAGAGGTTTTGACGTGAAGATGACCGCACGACGGAAATTAACAGACTTTGAACGCGGAATGTTAGTTGGAGCTAGACGCATGGGTCATGCCATTTCGGAAATCGTTAGAGAATTCAACATTCCCAGATCCACTGTGTCAAGGGTGTGCCGAGAGTATGAAATTTCAGGCATAACATCCCACCATGGACAGCGCAGTGGTCGACCGCCTGCACTTAACGACCGAGACCGGCGACGTCTGCAAAGAGTCGTAAATTCTAACAAACAAGCAACACTGCGTCAAATAACCGCAGAAATCAATGTGGGACGTACAAGGGACTTGTCTGTTAGAACTGTGCGGAGAAATTTGGCTTTCTTGGGCTATTCCAGCAGAAGACCGACTCGAGTGCCTTTACTGGCAGAACGACATCGCTTGCAGCTACTCTCGTGGGCACGTGAGCATATCGGTTGGTCCCTAGATGACTGGAAAACCGTGGCCTGGTCCGATGAGTCACGATTCCAGTTGGTAAGAGCTGATGGTAGGGTTCGAGTGTGGCGCAGACCCCACGAAGCCATGGACCCAAACTGTCAGCAAGGCACTGTTCAAGCTGGTGGTGGCTCCGTAATGGTGTGGGCTGTTTTTTCATGACATGGACTTGGTCCTCTGGTGCGACTGGACCGAACACTGACTGGAAATGCTTATGTTCAGCTACTTGGAGATCACTTGCAGCCATTCATGGACTTCATGTACCCAAACAACGATGGAAATTTTATGGATGACAATGCGCCATGTCACCGGGCCACAACTGTTCGCGATTGGTTTGAAGAACATTCTGGACAATTCCAACGAATTATCTGGCCACCTAGATCGCTCGACATGAATCCCATGGAACATTTATGGGACATCATCGAGAGGTCTATTCGTGCCCAAAATCCTGCACCATCAACGCTTTCACAATTATGGACGTCTATCGAGACAGCATGGTTCAATATTCCTGCAGAAGACTTCCAACGACTTGTTGAGTCCATGCCACGTCAAGTTGTTGCACTTCGCCGGGCGAAAGGAGGGCCGACACGATATTAAGAGGTATCCCATGACTTTTGTCACTTCAGTGTATGTATCTTGTTCCAATTTTCAATCGTTAATAAATTACTTTTTATTCATCCACTCAAGTTCAAATACATTTTTTTTGAACTTGTAGTGGAAAACACTGGATGTTAATACAGTTTTTTCAAATATTGATTCAGTAATTAAATTTAATTCATTAATTTTAGCTTTTTTTTACATTTAAGTTGCATGTATCTAGTAACAGACATCGCCATATGTAAAAGAAAAATTTCACCTACATTTGTAAAAGACATTTCTGCAATATAGTAAAAAAAAAAAAAATAGGAATTGATTTAAAAGAACTTTTTTTTACTTGTTTTTTATAATAAATTGTCTACTTACATTTTTTTTTTTTCGTGATGATGATATTAACTTGATTAAATTTATTTTCTACATAATGTAGGTATACGTTTTTGTCTTTTAACTACTTTAATTTTTTGTTTTTTTATATTTTATATTATTAAACACGTTCAAATCAATAGCTATTTAAATAATATCTATCTATAGTATTTTTGGACATAATCTAAAATTTGAATAATAATTAAATTATTTAAAAAAATCCTCTATTTTAAGTTTTTCTTCTGAGTATTTCTAGCAATGATTCCATGTTTTCAAGAAACAAAAACAAAAGCAAACTATTTTTTTATTTATTTACTTTAAAGGAAATAAATGCTATAAAAGAAGGAAGTACATTTTTTATTTCTATAGGGCAAAAAAATCTTTTAAAAATCAATACTAATACAATAAAATAAAAAATGCATTTTCATTTGGTAGATATTTTACGGATAATTAAAAATGGAATAACGTACACATATAGTAAGGCAGCAAATAAAAAAGAAATAATTGATTTTCAGATAAAAATTATATTTTTTATTACTAATTAGAACATAATCTAGAAATTTGGGGGAAAACGTACAAGAGGAAAAATCGCAAAAGAATTATCGTAGTAGTAATTTTATTTTCTATTATGAAAAAATTATGATAAAATCATAGAAAATGATGAATGAAAAATAATCAGAAATCCTTTTTATTATGGAAAATGGTGATAAAATCTTTTTCTATTTTGAAAAATAAAAATAAAATCCTTTTCTATTATGAAAAATAATGATGAAATCCTTATTTATTATTAACCGATTCTATTATGAAAAATAGGGATGAAATTATTTTCTATTATAAAAAAATTATATTTTCTGTTACGATGTAATTATATTTCCTAATACGATAGAAAATATTAATTATTTGAAACGATAATTAAGTTTCCCTATAAACATTCGAAATATTAATTAAGAACTAAGTTACACATGAACGGATTAATATAGATAAAATAAAAAAAATAGAAGATATTTATACTTGCATATTAATAAATCTATTTAGATTTATGCTCACAATGTTTGCTTTGTTAAACAAAACAGCTAGTTTGGAAAATATACACTTCTAATCAATGAAATATTCATATATTGATAAAACAAACAGTATTGTGTAAGACTCATTTCTTTATTGAAAATTCTAAAAGTACACTATTTTTCCACATTTTACAACTATTTTGTTTCTTTTTTTAGATGTCCCAACACAATAAAAATGTGGATTTTATGGAAACTTAAAGGGTTTACAAAACTTGGCAAAAAGGGAAAAGTAGTTGAGATGCGTGTCTCGTTCACCTCTTTCCCCCTCAGATGTAAAAGCACAGAGCTGCATGTTTCAAAACATTTCTGTAAATAACAAAAAAAACGTTGACATCAGCGTTGCCGAAAATGTAAAGCAAGAAGATGACAAAAGAAGAAGGCGCATTTTGTTGAGGAGGAATATTTTCAAACTGGCGACACTGACTAGATGAGGGGACACAAAAACAAGATGGTAGACAAAAAAAGATATTTTGCAAAATCGTTTTCGATTTCATGTCACGTTTAGGGAAGGAAGTTCGAAAGTAGGGTATAACTCTTTGGCATTCAAATCGGAAATATTTTTCGAACGGTTAACTCATTTCACAGTTGTTGGCTCGCTTTGGAAACTCCGTTTGGAATCTGATACTTTTCGGAAGCCTTCATTTTGCGAAGACTTTCCTGGAATTAAGTTTTCCATTAAATCTTAAAGCAGATCTGTTTGAAAACCGGAAGTATGAGAATAAATTTAAATCTGATTTGCAACATTTATTTAAATTGAGAAATAATATTTGCCCTTTATTTTTGAATGATTTAAACATTTAAATTGAATTTTTTAAATACTTTTTGCGCTACATTTTAAATTTTTTTCTATATCTCTTATAAATTAATTAACCATTTGAATACTTCGTATACAAAGTAACGTGTAACTCTCTATACTATTTCAAAAAGTAAGGAAATAAAATAACTGAATTCTTATTTCATAAATATTTGACTGATAATTAAAAATAGAATAACAGGTTCACACAACAATGCACCAAATAAAAAATAAATAGTTGTTTTTAAAATAAAAATTTTAGTGTTTATTGTTAATTAGAACGTAATCTACAAATTTGGGGCAAAACATATAAATGAAAAATAGTAAAACTTTACTATTACGATAGAATCATCATAATAGTAATTATATTTTTTATTATGAAAAGTTATGATAATATAAAATAATCGTGAATGAAAAATAACGTTTAAATAATTTTCTATTGTGAAAACTAATGATGATATCATAAAATAATGATGAATAAAGCATAACGAAGAAATTATCTTCTATTATGAAAAATAAGCATGAAATAATTTTCTGTTATGGGAAAATAATGATATTTTCTATTATAATTTAGTTATGTTCTCTATTACGATTGAAAACATTAATTATTTCAAACGATGATTAACTTTCTTACAATGATTCGAAATATTAATTAATAACTAAGTTACAAATAAGCCATTTAATGAAGATAAAATAAAAAACTAGAAAATATTTATACTTTCATAGTAATAAATCTATTTAGCTTTGTGCTCCTAAGAGGCATTTTGTTAAATAACACAAGTAGTTTGGAAAATATATGCTTCTAATCAATGAAATATTCATACACTGATAAACAAAACATATTGTGTAAGACTCATTTCTTTATTGAAAATTCTAAAAGTACTCTATTTTTCCACATTTTACAGCCATTTTGTTTCTTTTTTTAGATGGCCGAACACCATAAAAATACGGATTTTATGGAAACTTAAAGGGTTTACAAACTTGGCAAAGAGGGAAAAAGTAGTTGAGATGCGTGTCTCGTTCACCTTATTTTCCCCTCAGATATAAAAGCACGGAGCTGCATGTTTCAAAACATTTCTGTAAATAACAAAAAAACGTTGGCATCAGCGTTGCCGAAAGTGTAATGCAAGAAGATGACAAAAGAAGAAGGCACATTTTGTTGAGGATGAACGTTTTGAATGAACGTCACTGACTAGATGAGAGGACACAAAAACAAGATGGTAGACAAAAAAAATGATTTTGAAAGGCGTTTTCGATTTCACGTCACGTTCAGGGAAGGGAATTCGAAAGTAGGGTATAACTCTTTGGCATTCAAATCGGAAATATGTTTCGAATGGGTAACTCATTTCACAGTTGGTGGCTCGCTTTGGAGACTCCGTTGGAATCTGATACTTTCCGGAAGTCTTAATTCTGCGAAGAGTTTTCTGGATAAAGTTTTCTGATAAATCTTAAAGCAGATCTGTTGAAGAAAAGGAAATAAAAGAATAAATTTAGACTTGATTTGTAAATTTTATTTAAATTGAGAAATAATGTAGGGCTTTTTTTGCTTGGCTTAAACATTTAAAATACTGCAATTGTTTGCTACATTTTAAATTATTTTTCTATAACTCTTGTAAATTAGTTAACCAGTTAAATACTTCAAAGTGACATGTACAAAGTGACAAATATACAAATTAATATGTAACACCATATAGAAATTAACATGTAACTGCCATAAAGTCACTTATTACTTGATCAGTTTTAGCCAAGTATTCTTCTTCTTCTTCAATGGCACAACAGCCCCATGGTTGACCAAGGCTATCTACTTGCTAGCAGATTTCGAGACAGGAGAGGTTTGATTTTTACTGGGTAGAGTTTTCAGCCCTACTCCCAACGTTCTACTGTCATATTAGAACGGGACCTAAAATTTAAAGTGGATTTCGAACCATTACAAGCATCCATGGCACCTCCTGGTGCCTGAACAAGCAACCTTTGGCACTGAAGCCAGTCACTCGGCCATCACGTCTTTTTACACAGGAATTAACATAGCAAAATAAAAATAAATGTAAAGTTGTTATCAATTAATAATAAGTATATGATCCGGTTGCATAAAGTAATTTGAGAATTGTTAAATACTTATATTGAACTGATGCTGACAAATAACACAGGGCAATATTTTTCTACTTTTTTTTCCCTCCGAGACTAAAATAGTCATTTATTACTATTTTTGGGTTGCTGAACCCGAATATGACTCAGAAAATTTGAAAGTTGTCCCCATTTTTAAGATATTTGTAATTTAATGTTTTCAATATGAAACAATGTGTTAAGAAACACATATACCTATTTACTGTATGTTACGGGGACGTTTAAAATGTCACTTCTGAATTTTCTTAAATCCTCAATGAATTCGTAATATTCATGAGTTTGCAAAGTATATTCTTAATTTTGCACTCTTTGGAATTTCAGGCCATGTTTCTCACTGTCCAAGAGCTCCTGTTCAACATTCAAAACATTTCTGCACTATTTTCAATAACTTCAAAAGTCAGAAAGTATGCAACTCGTAATTTTTCACCTCGAATAGAAAAGAGAATCGAAATATCTCGAGAAATCGAAATTCTTTCAGTTCTCACTCCTCTGCTGCATCCGTGCTCAATCTGAACACTACAACTGAAGTGAAAAGGAGGCAGGAAGGACTTTTTAGCGCACCAGGGTTGCAGACGAATCTTGTTTGCTTTTTCAGAGGCCGTCTTATCACTCGGCTGATTGCTGGTAAAGTCCGCTAAGCTTTATATCTGAAGTGCTGGAGAACCGGGATCAGCTCTCAAGAGCAAATGTTTTCCCCACTCTTACGGGAAAAGAGGGAATTGCAGTATGAAAAAAAAAAGGGGGAAAATTTCTATTCCTAAGCTGGAATTGTTAGGCTTTGAAGTTTATCATTTCTTAGATCACTTTTTTTTTAAGTTTTCAATAAATTAAAGATAAAGAACGATAAATCAAATATGTATTCCAAATAGATGTAATTTATTTAAATGATAATTATAAGAAGTTTTGAAAAATAATGATTTTTATGTTATACAAAATTTCTTTTTTTACACTACGCACATATCTTTTTTTTTTATCTCGTATTGGCAGGGTGATGTCTTGGTGTGAAGTCCATAACGTCAGCAAAAACATTTATCGAATTTAAAATCCTTGAAATAATATAATAATTGTATAAATCTTTGCATTTGATCGTTGTACTTTACGCATTTTGATCAATGTCAAAACAAGAAATGTGGTTTGATTCATTCATATCATCATGATTAACATCATATTTGATTTTTATTATGAAATACGACGAGATCAAATATTATAAGCTTGGTGATGTCTTAGTATGAAGGCTATGTCGTCAGCAAAAACATCTCCGTTTTTAGAATTTAAAATCATTGAAATGATACAATAGATGCATAAATCTCTACAAAAATCCTTATTAACTCTTCACTTTATGCATTTTGATCCATTTCTTCATTCATTCATATCATTATGATTATGGACTACACCATAAGTTGTTGCATCGTGATTGGTGTTAGACAATCTGATCCTCCCCTTCCTGAGGGTGTTCCTAAAAGGCTGTTTTTGGAGAAGGAAGAAGGGAGTTTTGCAACGAGCAGAACAGAAATGACTCCCACCTGACCCCCTCCCTCAGGATAGATTTTTTTTTAAAGCGGGGGAGGGGGTTGCAGAAGAGAGTTCTGCGATGTGTTGAAGAAGTCCTGTCTTTTTCTTAGAAGTGATTGAACACGTCGGAATTTCCGATTATTTACAAAAAGAGCCCCTTGTGTCTATCACGCCGTGTAAAAATTAACGCCTGCCATGAACCACGTGTTTAAAATTCGTTGTAGACTCGAGAACTCTAAAAATCTCCACCCTTGGAGAGAACTGCAGTTGTGAATCAAATTAAAATCTTTAATTTTCATTTTTTTTGCACATTACAAATTTTATTAATCCAGAGTTATTTTTATATAATAATGATGGTAAATAAAAATTAAATTGTTCCCATGAAACTGTAAGTGGCCCTTTTCTTGAAGCCGTTAAAGGTACAGTATAGACAACGACGTTACCATATGTATAAAAGAAAATACTTGAATTCGAACCAAATAAAGTTTCTCTTGGCCAGACACATTTATTCAAGATAGAGCTTGAAAAGACAAAATCAGCAATTTTTTTCGATCTTTTTTATACCTAAGTGCTTTTTACCAGAAGACTCGAAAATTTATATTTCCATACAACAAGATATCTTCAACTCTTTCTATATCGAATCCTCTACTAATCGTCCGGAAAATAACAAAAATACTGTTATCTATTTTTGTTCTCTTTCCGTCCTAAAGTATACTTTCCCGTCCGTTAAACTAAGTTGAACCAACCCTCTTAATCTGATACACGAATCACGGATGAGTTGCTCTGAAAAGAGACTCGAAGACGATTATAATATTAATCCAGTTTCCCGGTACAGGAAACTTTTTCCCGCCATTGCTTCCATCATTCTTGCGAGTATTTACTTTGGAACATGGCGAAGATTCCGCTTTCAAGAAGGAGTGTTTATTCAAGGTGCTTGAAAATCCCTCTCGCCCACTCCTGAGAACGTTTTCATTCCACTGAATCTTCGATTGGAACAAATTTCTGCCTCGGGTTGAAGCACTTGTACTTTTGTTTGAGCTTTTATCGGGAAAAGTATAAAGTACCAGTCTCTGGTAAGTTTCTTTAAATCTCTGACAACAATACCGATATTGGCTATTTGAACAATAATGGACGAATAATTATAAATGAATAAGTTTGTTTTAGAATTACTTTTGAATGTTCTATAGCATTTCGATTTTTTTAGAATTTTCCCATTTTTTAAAACACACATTTTACATACACACATACTCATACAAACATACATACATACCTTTATTTTTTACATACACTTTATTTACATATACATTTATTACATACAATTATATATTTTAAATTATACACATACACATACACATACACAATTTCCCATTGTTTCAATTGTAAATTTGATATAAGATTTAAAATAATAATAATCATTATTTTCAAAAATTTGTAATGGTAAAACATTATTTTAAAAAAAATAACTCGGCTGTTCTGGAATTACAGAGTTTAGAAAACTGACATTCTCTTTTGATGGCTTTATACATACATAATGGTAATTTCTTCTCCTAGTTATAAAAAAATTGCTCATTTCCTTTTCTGTCATTTCGTAGAAAATAATATCTTCTGTCATTTTTACTACACTGGAACAATTATTTAATTCAATTTGATGGATGCTCATAGGTTTAAAAAATGATTCTGAAGAATTTGAGATGTTCTACAAATATTTGATTGAACTTTATCCCACTTTACCTTCGAAAGAGAACGGTTTGAGAAGATAGATGAAAAAAAACCTCGCTAAAACCCTACAATCCAGGTTTAAAAGTAGGTTTTAGTTCGCTGGAGGATCCAGAATGGCACCCAAAGTTAATTAACTGCGATAAGTATGAAGGTAATTATTTGAAGAGATCTCCCGTTTGCTTAAACTGAGCGCTGAAACTTTTGTAGCGCAGAAATTTTTTCTAGGATGTTTTTCATCACAAGAGCTTCACTTTTTAGGATAGTGAGAAAAGAGGACTTAATAGAAATATTTGTCAGTAAAGAGAAAAATTAAGTTTGTAAATGTCAAAGAAGGGACATCATTTTTAAGCACATTGGGTTTACACACACAGTTACTATAATTAACTAAATTAAGATTGACTGAATTTTACTAAGCCGATTAGTTATGATTAGTTTTATAATTTCGAATGAGGAATTCAGTATATAGTTATATACATAAAATATAAGAAATTTGGGTCTGTAGGTATTTCTTTTTTTTCTATGAATTAAATATTTTTTTATTTGCAGTGTAATTAAAACTCACGAATGATGACTAATTTTTTTCGTTTAAAGGAAAAAAATTATTAAATCTTTTATTGACAATTTCCAATTTCATCCAGACTAATACTTCCCAACTGACGTTATCTGTCAGACTCACAATGCTTCGCGCTTACGTCATATCAGTTAACTGACGTCATATTTCTTCAAATTAAATGATAAATTTTTGAATTTTATCTGATTGGACTTAATTAATTTAGAACCAACCGTAATTCAGAACCAACATTTAAAAGATTGTCAGCTGAGAGGTTGACATTTCTTCATCTTTTCAAACACAATGGAGGAATCATAAGTCCTAAAGATTTCCCTAACGTTGTGTATATCAGAACTTTAGGTTAGGTTTTTCGTTTCTTGCGTTTCAAAACACCAATCCACTTAAGAACTTATTTTAATTTATAAAATATTTCACCTTAAACTATTTTGATTTTTACAGTATTTTCAATAGCAAACAGTGATACATAAGAATGTCACATCTTTTTTTAATGCAACACTGCCCAATTTGCGCTGCAATGACACCACGAGTGTGGCACCAATGGAAAAGGGATACCACATTTTTGATACCATTAAAGAATAATAATAAAAGACAATTTTTTAAAACATTCGCATTGAAATAGAAATTTACAAAATAGTTATTTACATAATATTTTATTAATTTTCTGACACAAAGAATAAAGTTGCTTAATATTTTTTGCAAAAATGATATTTACTATCACTAATTACTTCAAAATTAAACTAATGTCATTTTTATTTTACGTAAATATCTGCCCATATAAATTTTACATAATATATCATATATTTTTACTATTTTATTTATTTATTTCAATGATTTAAAGTATTCCAGTTCAATAATTTATAAAAAAAAATAATGAAGAAGAATAAGATGGAAAGTGCGCCAATGAAGAATACGATGTTGTTAGATATATTATATATAAAAATAAAAATTTTCTGTTCTAATCAGTATTCATATATATAAGAAAATAGTTGAATTCCATCCAAATAAAATTTTTATTAGCTAGACACATTTATTCAAGATAGCGTGTAAAAACACAAAACCAACCTTTTATTCAACCTTTTTTGCCTTCTTTTATATCTAAGTGCTTTTTACCAGAAGCCTCGAGAAAATATCTCCATACAACGAGATATCTTCAACTCTTTCTGTATCGAATCCTCTTCTAATCGTCCGTTATCTATCTTTGTATTCTTTCCGTCCCTAAACTTTACTTTCCCGTCCGTTAAACTAAGTTGAACCAACTCTCTTAATCTGATACACGGATGAGTTGCTCTGAAAAGAGACTCGAAGACGATTATAATATTAATCCAGTTCCCCGGTACTTCCCCGGTAAACTTTTTCCCGCCATTGTTTCCATCATTCTTACGAGTATTTACTTTGGAACAACTCGTTTTCAAGAAGGAGTGTTTATTCAAGATGCTTGAAAATCCCTCTCGCCCGCTCCTGAGAACGTTTCCATTCCATTGAATCTTCGATTGGAACAAATTTCTGCCTCTGGTTGAAGTATTTGTACTTTTGTTTGAGCTTTTTTCGGGGAAAGTATATAGTACCAGTCTCTGGTAAGTTTTTTTAAATCTCTGACAACATTACCAATATTGGTTATTTGAGCAATAATAATGGATGAATAATTGCATTAATTAGAATTATGTGCAGACGATTAATAGTAAATTAATAAGTTTGTCTTGGAATTATTTTATAAAACTTTAAATCCGTTATGATTAAAAGATTTGTTTTGGGTTTATTTTAAAATAATTGAAATTCAGTTTTGCTTGTTATTTTTATCACAGTTATGTATGGTTTTAACAGAATAGGTATATTTAATTTATTAGTTACTTTAATCTAGCAATAAATAGAGAATTAATTGCGCTAATTATCAGTAGACGAGTAATTGTAAATGAATAAGTATTTACATTAGATTTCTTTTATACAAGTATTATTTATTACTATGTGCATTATACATGTATTACTATTTCTACTAAATCCATTATGAATTAAAGATTTTTTTTTGTTTTATTTTTAAAATAATTAAAATACAGTTTTGTGTGTGATTTTTGTCACCGATATGTATGGTTTTAACACAACAGGTATCTTTATCTTATTAACTACGTTAATATAAGCGTTTAAAATTTTGAGTACATAAAATTTTTGGAAGAAATGTTTTATTTTGTTAAGAATATTTTAAATTAATTTATTTTTCATTTTAAAGTATTATAAAACTTGACATTTAAAAAAAAAATTGTAAAAGAATGAAATTTGAAATAAAAATGAATTTTCTTAAATCTTTTGGATAAAAATAATAATAATACCCTAATTATCTGTAGCTTAAATCTTATTCTAAAATATTTTTAATAGCGTACTCTTTATTCTATCAATTCGAAATTTATTATTTTATATAACTTCAATTTAAAGCAGCAATAGTTATTTAAAATTACAAAAACGCCTAAATTCTCTTCAACTTTTGAAAATTTAGAAGTTCCGAAAAAAATTGAAATATTATTAGAAAACTGAAAAATCATAATATTATTTGTGGCAGATTGTTAAATTTATGAGAGTTTTTTTTCTTATTAATTTCCGTTAGATTAAAATGTTGATATGAAATAGATAAGATATTACACGTGAAAAATCGGCGATGTTTGTAAATTATAAAAATATCATAAATATTTTATTTTAAAAAATGAAATTAAAAACTTGTTTTTATCAAATATTTCCATTTTTTTCTGTACAGAATTCATTTAAACAACATAAACTTTTCTTTTAATACTAAACTATAAATATTTTTACCCATTTGGCCTATTATTTGGCAAGGCAATTTTAACCACATTATCATCACTTCCGTTGGAATCACTGTTATCATCATAGTTTGAAACGATTTATTTCTTAATTAGTTAAGATCCTCGATTAAATTAATATTAACACTAATTTCATCGATAGTACTTAATTATTTAATAATTATACTTACATTTACCTTTTGGTACATGCATTTTAACAGGAATATATGTGAACAATTAGAAGTGCTAAATTACACGTGACGTAATACACGATCAGTTAAATCAGATTTTATTAGTACAGAACGGTTCAAACTTGTCTTTGTGTAGTAAAAAAAAACCTTACCAACCCACAAGAGAGACATCTAACACTGATATAAGTTTCGCATCGTTACCGTATGGATCTATGTATATTAAAAAAAATCTCACCTACTTAGGAATTATTCCTTGTAAAACTTTCAAGTAGCTTGCCAGTTTTCGTTCCAGGTTCACATTATATGGATGTCAGTACGTCCAGAAAAATCTTCTTAAAAAGAAACACCTACCAACCCGCAAGATAGACCTCTAACACTGATATTGGCTTCGCCTCGTAAGCGTATGGAGTTCTGTATATTAAAAAATATTATGAGCTTGCCTTCCTTCCTTAGTTAGGAATTATTTCTTGTTGAACTTTTAAGCAGCTTGGCCGTTTACTTTCCAGCCTTACATTGTATGAATTCCAGAAGAAACTTCATATAAAAACACCTACCAACCCACAAGTGTGACCTATAACAATATAAACTTCGATGATAGGAAGACTCATATAAACTTTCGCCTCGTCATGTATGGATTTGTGTATATTACGAAAATTCCAAGCTAGGAGAAACTTTGCAGAACTTTCAAGCAACTTATGCTTTTCCGTTACAGCCTTGCAATATATGGATGTTGGTAAGTTTAGAATTCATATAATGATACATACTATTGAAAATCACGCCTCAAATGCCTTTTATCATAGCAAAAATTTATAGAATGACTTAAACTCTGTCTACCACCTAAATACATTTGCAAACCCATATTCCGTGGTCAGAAAAAGTTTATTTTGATTCTCTTTACTGCTGTATATAATATGGACAGCTATTTTCCAAATTCTTTCTCTTTTTTAAATATAATTTAACATAATTTATTTAGTTAAAGTGTTAAGATTAAATTCTCGAAATGAAGAAAAATTGCTAACACAGAAAATAAAAGCAAATGGATTTTTATATGTGTTGAATAAAATGAAGAGAAATTGAACTGACCCCATTTTCCCAAAGTTTAATGCTCTGAAATCACGCGAACAGAAAAATCATTAATTTAGAGTTCTTCAAGTCAGGAATTACATTCTCTTTCTCTGAAACCCAAACCCAATTTTTTTCTGGAAAAATTGAGCAAATTCTTCACTGTTCTGTCCTCGAGGATCGATTGAGACATCTTTTGGAAGTGCCAAATTGCTCTGTTTTTCTTACTTTGATTTGTTTTAGGTTTTTTGGAACCAAATCCTTTCAGTTACTCATTGTTGACTTTTCCTAATAGATTGAGGGGCGTATAGAAACCCATTGTCCCTGAAAACTGCTTTTAAGGAAGCAGCTAAACTAACTACTTTGATCTCTCCTTGTTAGTTTTAACAAGCTGATTATAACCAATTGAATCAAAAGGTCAGTAGAAATGTATAAAGAGTAACGTTTTTTATAAAAATACTGTAACTTTGCCGCTATCGATAGCTCTTCTATAGCATTTCGATTTGCTTTTAGAATTTCCACATTTCTTAAAATATCAGCATTTGTAAAATTGGTTTAAGATTAACTTAATAACAATAACTATATTTTAAAATTGTAGTGGTAAAAAGTTTTGTAAGGACGTATCTAGTAGATCTCATGCTTTGAGTTTAAGTAACTTAAATTCCCATGATTACTTATGCAAGCCCAGTTTGAGGCTCCACTGCAAACAAAGTACTTGGAAATCATCCAAAGATTAGAAAACAAAATCCTCCGGATGATCACCAATTTACCTTGGTACTTTAGGAATCAGGATATTAGACAATCGCTTAACTTCCCAATCATTCGCCAATTTATGCTTAACATTTCCAAAAATCTTCTTTTCGATAATTAATAATTTCTTAATTTCTTAATATTCCTCACACTTCCTCAGAATTCTCTTCCTTGGTATATTTGTTTGTCCAAAAATAGAAAAAGACCGCGTACTATTCTTAACATATAATCCTTAATTATTTCCCCTCAATCCTTCATCTGAAGTGCCATTACTGCAAGACCCACCGGATGGTGGAAGTCCTTCTAAAGTTACAGTTTCTTCTCATTTCATTATTTTTCTTTTTTATATTTTTATTAATTATATATTTCTAGATTTAAAATGTGTGGCATAAAATTTCGATGGGCATTGACCTAAAGCAACGCTTCTCCTACATCAAGATAAAAGTGTGTAGTTGATCTTCAGCCAAAGTACTTTGTTTAAACCACACAGAACTCTTAAGTAACTTAAACCACTTAGACTTTTATACATCTTTTTAAAAATAACTCAGCTGTTCTTGAAATAAAGAGTTCAGAAACCTGACATTCTCTTTTGATGATTTTGTACATAAATAAGGGCAATTGAAAAATAATCTTACTCTCCGAGTTATAAAAAAATTCCCTTCTTCTTTTCCGTCATATTTGTAGAAAAAAAATTACTTCTGCCATTTTACTACCCTGGAGCAATTATTTTAATTCAATTTGATAGATGCTCATATGTTTAAAAAATTATTCTGGAGGAGTTTCTTGAGAAGTTCTACAAATATTTTATTGTACTTTGTCCTACTGCACCTAAGAAAAGAGAACGGTTTGAAAAGAGGAATAAAAAAAATCCCTAAAACCATACAGTCCATCAACCTGGCTTAAAGTAGGTTCTAGTTCACCGAAGGTAATTATTTGAAGTGATCTCCCGTTTGCTTAAACTGAGAGCTGAAACGTCTGTGGCAGCGAACTTTTTGTGGGGTGTTTTTCATCACAAAAGCATCCCTTTAAGCATGGTTAGAAAAGAGGGCTTAATATAAATATTAGTTGGTCAAAAGAAAATTAAATTTGTAAATATCAAACAAAGGATGCCATTTATAAGCACACTAACAACTATAATTAACTATATTAAGACTGACTGATTTTTTTAAGCCGATTAGTTATGATGGTTTTATAATTTTGAATGAAGAATTGAATACATCTGTATATACATAAAAAATAAATTTGTGTGAGTCGGTATTTTTTTTCATGGAATTAAATATTTTTTTTTTTTTATGTGGAGCGAATTCAAAATTACGAATAATGACTCATTTATTTCGATATAATAAAATATATTTTGTTGTTAAATTCCAATTTCATCCTTCGTAACTGGTGTTATTTGGAGTGACAATGCTTCGCCTTAACTGAGCCAAATGATCGGTTAGTCATGTTATCAAACGGCTAACGAATGAACCAATATGACTACTGATTCATTGACGTCATATCTTCTTGAAATTAAACTGGAAAATTTTTGTATTTTATCTGATTATGTTCTTTTTAAATATTCTTTCATTTGTTCATTCTTTCAAATGTTAGGCCTATATTTTTATCATATAAGCATAGATGGATTTTTTTTGAATCCTAAACTATTTTTTGTGGCCTGATAGCCGATTTAGTAAAGCTCTAGAAAGCAATGCCCCAGGCTTTGTGTTCGCTAATGTCGATAATTGATTTTCCCTTACGTGCAACCATCTTCTATTTTATGGACGATAACCAATATTCCAGAAATCGATAATAAGTCTTTTCGTACGAGGAGTTGTTAGAAGTTGATAAAGAAAATATGAGTAGAATGCATTGGACAACGTTCGCCTCTAATTTAAATCCCGCAGAAAACGTACACCGAGTAACTAGCGATCGAGCACTTGGAGCAACAGGTTTCGGATTCGAGTACCAGCGGTACCATGGATGTTTGCAGTGGTTCAGAATTCACTTTCAACAGTAGATAATTGTCAAATATGACTCCAGAGCTTTGACAGTAGGGCTGACAATTCTATCGCATAAAAAAGAAAGCATCTCCTGTCTCGAAATCCGCCAGTAGACAAACGGCCTTAACCAACCATCGGCCTGTTGCGCCAATGAAGAAGAAGAAGATATGCATAGTTATATTATATATACACATTAAAAATTTTCAATCTATATAATTATTGCGCATTGAGTTTGTATTCCTATATATATATATCTATATATATATAAGAAAATAGTTGAATTCGATCCAAATAAAGTTTCCCTTAGCCATACACACTTTATTCAAGATATTGTTTCAAAAAGACAGAATCAGCATTTTATCAACCTTTTTTGCTTTCTTTTATACCCAAGTACTTTTTGCCGGAAGACTCGAAAATAAATTTCCAAACAACGAGATATCTTCAACTCTTTCTGTATCGAATCCTCTTCTAATCGTCCGGAAAAATTACAGAAACTGTTATCTATCTTTGTACTCCTTCCGTTCCTAAATTTTCCTTTCCCGTCCGTTAAACCAAGTTGAACCAACTCTCTTAATCTGATACACGAACTACGGATGAGTTGCTCTGAAAAGAGACTCGAAGACGATTATAATATTAATCCAGTTCCTCGGACCAGGAAAACTTTTTCCCACCATTGTTTCCATCATTCTTGCGAGTATTTACTTTGGAACCAGCGAAGACCTCGCTTTCAAGAAGGAGTGTTTATTCAAGATGCTTGAAAATCCCTCTCGCCCACTCCTGAGAACGTTTTCGTTCCACTGAATCTTCGATTGGAACAAATTTCTGCCTCAGGTTGAAGTGCTTATACTTTTGTTTGAGCTTTTATCGGGGAAAGTATAAAGTACCAATCTCTGGTAAATTTCTTTAAATCTCTGACAACAATTCCGATAGTGGTTATTTGAACAATAATAGAAAAATAATTCCGCTACTTTGAATTATGTACAGACGATTAATTATAAATGAATAAGTTTGTTTTAGAATTATTTTATACAGTTTTAAATTTATTATCATTAACAGGTTTTTTTTGTTTGTTTTTTAAATAATTGAAATCCATTTTTTGTGATTTTTATCACATATATGAATATTTAACTGAACTTTTAACTAACATGCTATATATTGGTTACTTTAACATATCAATAAATAAAGAATAAATTCCGCTAATTTGAATTTTATGTAGAAGATTAATTGTAAATCAATAAGTGTGTTGTGGAATTCATTTAAACAATTTTAAGTCCATTATGTTTAAAAATTTTGTTTTCGTTTTATTTTAGATAATAGGAATAAAATGTTGTTGGATTTTTCTCACCGATAAGTATGATTTTAACAGAAGAGGTATCTTGAATTCATTTGCTATGGTAATGTAAGTACTTAAAATTTTTAGTAAATAAAATTTTAGGAAGAAATGTTTTACTTTGTTAAGAATATTTTAAATATGGGAATTAATTTATTTTAAAATGTAAAGTAATATGAAACTAGATCTTTAAATAAATTTTAAAAGATATCTTCTACACTTTCTATATCAAATCCTCTTATAATCGTCTGGAAGAAAATAACAAAATCTTTTATCTATCTTTTCATCCCTAAACTTTCCCTTCCCGTCCGTTAAACTGAGTTAAACCAACTCTCTTAATCTGCTACACGAACTACGGATGAGTTGCTCTGAACAGAGACTCGAAGACGATTATAATATTAATCCAGTTCCTCGGTACAGGGAAACTTTTTCCCGCCATTATTTCGATCATTCTTGCGAGTATTTACTTTGGAACAATTCGCTTTCAAGGAGGAGTGTTTATTCAAGATGCTTGAAAATCCCTCTCGCCCACTCCTGAGAACGTTTTCGTTCCACTGAATCTTCGATTGGAACAAATTTATGCCTCAGGTTGAAGTTCTTATACTGTTGTTCGAGCTTTTATCGGGGAAATTATAAAGTACCAATCTCTGGTAAGTTTCTTTAAATCTCTGACAACAATACCGATATTGGTTATTTGAACTATAATAATGGAAGAATAATCGCTTTAATTTGAATTATGTGCAGGCGATTAATTGTATATGTTTAAGTTTGTTTTAGAATTATTTTATAAAACTCTAAATCTATTATGATTAAAATATTTGTTTTGAGTTTATTTTAAATAATTGAAATACAGTTTTGCTCGTGATTTTTATCACAGATATGTATGATGTTAACAGAACATGTATATTGAGTTTATTATTTACCTTAATATAACAATAAATGCTTAGAGAATTAATTGCGCTAATTTGAATTACCTGTAGACGATTAATTGTAAATGAATAACTGTTGTTTAGAACTTCTTTTAAACAATTTTAAATCCATTATGATTAAAAGATTTGTTTTTGTTTTGTTTTAAAATAATTGAAATAAATTTTTGTTGGGGATTTTTGTCAAAGATATATATGGTTTCAACAGAACATGTATGTTGAGTTTATTAGCAACGTTAATGTAAGTGCTTAAAATTTTGAGTACATAAAGAATAGGGAGATGAGATATTTTATTTTGTGAAGAATATCATAAATATATGAATTAATTTTGTTTTCAATTTAAAGTATTATGAAACCATGCATTTAAAGAAATTGTAAAAGAAAGTAATTAAAAAAAATGATTTTTCTTAAATTTTATAAGATAAAAAATATAATGCTACCCAAAACAACTGTAGCTTAAATCTTATTCTAAGATATGTTCATATCGTAAATTATATATCAATTTAAAATTTATTCAACCTTTACAAAGAAAATCATAATTCATTCGATAGAACTTCACTTTAAATCAGGAATATTTACTTAAAAGTTTAATAATGTATAAAGCTCACTTCAACTTTTAAAAGTTTAGAAGCTCTTAAAAAAATAAAAAAAAATTACAAGAAATTTAAAATTCACAATATTATCTGCCATAGATTGTTAAATTTATCAGAGTTTATTTCCCTTTGATTACAATGTTGGTATGAAATAGATAAGAAATACTTCCTCATTGGCACAACAGCACCATGGTGGACCAAGGCCATCTGTTTATTGGTAGATATATTGATAAGAATTTACGCGAGAAAATCGAAGTTGTTTGTAATCTATCAATAATAAAAAAATATTTTATTTTTTAAAAAATAGTTTTTAAAAAAAATATTTTCACCCATTTGGTGTTTTAATAGGTCAGACATTTTTAACCCCAATATCATAACTTCGGTTGGAATCCTAGGTCACTATTGTCATCGTAGTTTGAAACGAAGACCACAAGAACTTGTACTACAATTCACTATCACTTATATACCAATAAAGGGACATCTTGACATACAGATCTCCGATAAAAAACTTACATATTAACGAAGTTAACTTACTATTCTAAACACTATTAGAGTATTGGACCGTTTATAGCTCTTAAAAACTAAGAGGCGATAAAAAAATATTTAGTGAAAACACAAAGGGTGGGATTCAAAATAAACTTTTTTTGTCGTAGAGATAATACATTTCAGAGATGAAGCATTTGAAATGCGAAATTAAAGAAGGATCTGTGTAATGAAATGTAGCAACTTTCAATTAATTCAATTTTTATTGTAGTTGCTCATTAATTAAGATGCATTATATATGCGAATAATCTACTTTGCTTGCACCGCGTTTATTTCTTAATTAGTAATATTAACACTGAATTCATAGCTTCAGCTTAGTTATTTATAATTACACTTGCATGCCTTTTAACTTGAATATGTGTGAACAATTAGCCCTGCTAAATTGCACGTGAAGTAAAATACACGTACTCAGCTTAGAACGGCTAATTTTGTCTTGTGTCATAAAAAAACACTTACCAACTCACAAGAGACACCTCTAACATTGATAAAAGCTTCGCATTGACAGCTTATGGATTTCCGTGTATTAAAAAATTCCAAATTCCTGAGTTAAGTCCAAGTCTAGTTAGAAATTACTCCCTGTAGAACTTTCAAGCATCTTGACAACTTTCGTTCCAGCCTCACATTATATGGATATCGGAAAGTACACGTCGGAAAGTACACGAAATGTCGGAAAGTACACGAAACACTTCATAAAAAAACACCTACCAACCCACAAGAGAGACGTGTAACACTGATATGAACTTCGCATCGTCAGCGTATTGATTCTGTACATTAAAAAAATTTCAAGCTGTGGTCTAGCTAGGAATTATTCCTTGTAGAATTTTCAAGAAGCTTGTCTGTTTCCTTTTTCCTGCCGTACATTATATAGATGACGATAAATTCAGAATTCATATAATGATACTATTGAAATTCCCTAGGGGTAAAGATGGCCTAAGTCATCGGAAAAAGTTCTCGAATGTCCTAAACACCACTGTCTCCCACCTAAACACAGACCCATATTCCATGGCAGGAAAAAAGTTTATTTTGATTTTCTTCATCACTGTTTACAATTTGGGCAGATATTTTCCAAACACTTTCTTTATCACAGCACAGAGAGCCTATTTTCCCCCTTAAAATTAACCGTAGTTTTAACATATTTTATTTTCAAAAAAAGGACGACGTTAAAGTGTTGAGATTAAATTCGCGAAATGAAGAAGAATTACTAACACAGAAAATAAAAGCAATGGATTATTATGTGTAGGATAAAAATAAAAGAAATTGAGCTGACCCCATTTTTTGCAAAGTTTAATGCTCTGAAATCACGCCGACGGAAAAGTCTTTAATTTAGAGTTCTTCATGTCAGGAATTACATTCTCTTCTGTGAAACCCAAATAATACTTTGCTCTGGAAAAATTGAGCAAATTCTTCACTGTTACGTTCTCAAGAATCGATTGAGACATCTTTCTGAAAGTGCCGAATTGCTCTGTTTTTCTTACTTTGAATTGTTTCAGGTTTTTTTGGAATCAAATCCTTACAGTTACTCCTTGTTGACTTTTCCTAATAGATTGAGGGATGTGCAGAAACCCATTGTCCCTGAAAACTGCTTTTACGGAAGAACTACTTTTATATCTCCTTGTTAGTTTTAACAAGCTAATTATAGCCAATTGGATCAAAACTGAAGTATATAGAAATATATAAAGAGTATTTTTTTAATAAAAATGGTGTAACTTTGCTGCTATTGATGGTGCTTCTATCAGCTTTTCGATTTTTCTATAGCATTTCGATTTTTTTCAGAATTTTCACATTTTTTAAAATGCGCATTTTACATATACTATTACGCATTCAAACATACATACATACATTTACTTTTTTACATACACATTATTTACATATACATTTAATACATACACACATAGAGTTTAAATTATACAGATACACATACACAATTTCCCTTTTTTTCAATTCAAAAATTGATTAAATTAATAATAATAATTATTTTTATAAATTTGTAATGGGGAAAAATTATTAATGGTAAAAAATTCTTTATATAAAGACGTATATAATATTTCTCTAGCTTTAAGCTTAAGTAGCTTACTTAATTACTTAATAGCACTTAAATTTTTATACATTTAAAAAAAATAACCCAGCTGTTGTTGAATTATAGAGTTTAGAATCGTGACAATTTCTTTCGATGACTTCGCAAGTAAAAAATGGTAATTTCTTCTCCTAGTTATAAAACAAAATTGCCCATTTCTTTTCGATCATTTTTGTAGAAAAAATATCTACCCTGAAACAACTATTTTAATTCATTTTGATAGATGCTCATAAGTTAAAAGAATGATTCCGAAGGATTTTCTTGAGATGTTCTGCAAATATTTGATTGAACTCAGTCCTACTTCACCTTCGAAAGAACGATTTGAAAAGATAAATAAAAAAAACCGCCTAAAATCGGCTTAAAGTAGGTTCTAGTTCGCTGAAGGATCCAGAATGGCACCCAAAGTTAATTAGCTGCTATAAGTAGGAAGGTAATTATTTGAAGAGATCTCCCGTTTGCTAAACCTGAGAGCTGAAACTTTTGTGGCACCGAACTTTTTTTAGGGAGTTTTTCACCACAAAAGCCTCCTTTTAAAAGTAGTGAGAAAAGAGGACTTCATAAAAATATTAGTCGGTAAAGAGAAAATATTAGTCTATAAAAAGAAAAAATTAAATTTGTAAATGTCAAAGAAGGGACACCGTTTATGAGCACACTGTGTTTAAACACACCATCAACTATAATTTATAAAATTAAGATTAACTGAAGTTTATTAAGTAGATTAGTTATGATTAGTTTATAATTTCGAATGACGAATATACACTATGTGGAAGAAAGTGACGGGACACGACACTATAACGACATAAACCCATATTTATTAAAATTAATAGGAGGTAGGGCCTTCTTTGGCTGCGATCACAGCTGCAACCCTTCTGGGCATGCCTTCCACTAAATTAGCCATAGTGGCAAGAGCAATTTCCTTCCAAATGTTTAACAGGAAGTTCCATAGTTCAGGCTTGCTTTTGGGGAGTGGGGTGCAGGCCCTCAACCGACGGTCCAATTCGTCCCAGAGATGTTCAATTGGGTTAAGATCAGGGCTCTACGCCTGCCACTCCATGCGTTTAACGTTGTTTTTCACATACCAAGCAAGAGTCCTTCTTGCAACATGGCATGTTGCGTTTTCGTCTTGATACCAGCAATCATCCATACCGTACGTTGCCCACAAGGTAGGAAGGACATGATTGTCGAGAATATCACAGTATCTATCGGCATTCATCGCACCATCAACCTTCACCAGTGGGCCAGCCCCATACCAGGAGAAACAGGCCCATACCATCAATCCTCCTTCACCAAACTTTACAGTTGGGACGAACACACTCGGGCAAAAGGCGTTCTCCTGGTAAAAGCCATACCCAAACACGTCCATCGGAACGGAAAAGGATAAATCGTGACTCGTCACTCCAAAGGACGCGTTTCCAGTCATCCAGAGTCCAAGTACGGTAGTCTTTGGCCCATCGAAGGAGCGTTTTCTTGTAGGTTTTCGTAATCAAAGGTTTATGGGCCGCCGAACGTCCAGTGTAACCTAACTTATGGGCCTCGATACGAAGAGTCTTGGTCGAAACGGCCACACCTGTGTCTTATCTAAACTCATTAGCGATGTTATCCATGGATGTTTGACGGTTACTTCGAATCTTCCTGCCGAGCACCCGCCGGTCCCTGCTGGTGAGAACTGTAGGTCGTCCACTTCGGGGTTTGTTCTGACAGTGTCCCTCAGTCTTGTAGCAACACACAACACGTGCTTCAGTTGATTTTGAGCAGTTACGGAGACGAGATATCTCCCTAATTGACACCTTGGCAAGATGCAATCCAAACAACACACCTTTCACGAACTCAGACAACTCTTCCCGTGGCGGTATCTTGACAAAAAACAACTCTAGTCGACTCCACAGAGTATTTATAGGATATGGCTGACACGTGATACCTATTATTGCGCATGTGTCAGCTGTATTGTCCACTTTTCTACTTTTCGAGGGGTGTCCCATCACTTTCTTCCAGATAGTGTATGTATGTACATAAAATGTAAGGAATCTGTGTATAGAAGAAGAATGGAAGAAGTCGGCATTTTTTTTTTTAATGAATTAAATATTTTTTTTATCTGGAACATAATTAAAAATCTCGAATAATGACTCCTTTTTTGATTAAAGAAAAAACTTATCTTCTATTGTTAATTCTAATTTCATCCAAACTCATACTTTTTAACTGGCGCTATCTGCTTCAGGCTAATATTATATTAGTTCACTGACGCCATATTTTCTTTAAATTAAAATCGTAAATGTTTGAATTTTATATTATTGTGCTCTTTTTAATTTTTTTTTCTTTGAAATATTAAACTTGTGTTTCTATTATATAGACTTAAAAAAAATTTTATTTATAAATAGTGATTTAGAATAATTTTTCCTTCAAAATTTTCACCAATATTGTTTTCTAAGAAAACTATGGGTGCGTAAACTTTTGTAGCACCGAACATTTTCTAGGGGGTTTTTCACCACAAAAGCTTCCCTTTAAGGATACTGAGAAAATAGGACTTAATAGAAATACTATATTGGTAAAGAGAAAAAAATGAAATTTGTAAATGCCAAAGAAGGGATACCATTTATGTCTAAACAGATAGTCAGTTATAATTAACTAAATTAAGACTGCAGTTTATTAAGACGATTAGTTATGATTATTTTTATAATTTCAAATGAGGAATTGAATATATTTCTACATAAATAAAAAGGAAGACATTTTCTTGTTTTCAATGATTTAAATATTTTCTTACCTGGATTTTGCAATGAACTCGTCTGGATGACGTGGAAGGCACGTGATCAGGTGGAAGTGGTATTTAACTGCTGCTGGAGAGTCTGAAGAATTATTCTTTCACTTACTTCTGTGTGTGAGGGGAAAGGCTGCGGATCTAAGCGACTTTGATAGAGGGCAGATTGTAAGGGCTCGAAGGCTCGGAACAAGTATTTCCGAAACTGCACGACTCGTGGGTTGTTCGCGATCTACAGTTGTTAATACTTATGCAAAGTGGATGAATGACGGTGAAACCAGCAGTAGATGACATGGTGTTGGACGTCCACACGCTATCAAAGAAAAAGGTCGTCGGAGACTGTGTCGCAGGGTGAAGCAAAACCGGAGCCAGACAGTGGCTCAGCTGACAGCCCAATACAATGCAGGGCCAAGTAGAATAGTATCGGAGCACACTGTTCAGCGGACACTGTTGAATATGGGGCAACGCAGCAAACGTCAAACTTGTGTGCCTTTGCTGACCAAGCGTCATCGCCAACTGCGCCTGCGCTGGGCCCGGGAGCATCGTGACTGGTCCATGGATCAGTGGGAGAGAGTTGCCTGGTCAGATCTATCACGGTTTGTCATTCATCACGCCGATGGCGGTGTCAGGATACGCCGTCTTCCAGGCGAACAGTTGCTCCCTCAATGTACAGTAGGTCATACACAGGCCGGTGGGGGCGGTATTATGCTTTGGGGGACGTTCTCTTGGGCGTCTCTGGGACCCGTGGTTGTGGTAGAGCAGACCATGAGTGCTACAGGGTATCTGAACATCATTGCGGACCAGTTGCACCCTTACATGGCCTCTGTTTTTCCAGCTGGACAACGCCCCTTGTCACAAGGCTAAAATTGTGTTGGAGTGGTTCCAGGAACATGATGCTGAATTCCAGTTAATGTCCTGGCTGCCTAACTCACCGGATCTCAATCCGATAGCACATTTGGGATGTCCTGGGACGGCAGCTCAGAGTTCAAAAACCACCAATTCGTAATATCTCGGATTTGCGTGACCGTTGCTTAAACATCTGGTACAATCTGTCTCCGGCCATCTACCAAGGACTTGTGGCATCCCTGCCAAGGCGGGTTGAAGCTGTGTTGCGCTCCAAAGGTGGGCCAACTCGTTATTGATAATAATGTTTTGGCTCTTGCGTGTAAATTGCACATTTCTATTCTATGATGTTCTATGCTATTATTGTTATCAAATGCTGCTATGATGTTATATATGTTTTTATGATGTTCTTGTTATCAATTAAAAATATATTATGTAAAATTCAAGGCATTTTTTTCTTTCAAATACTGCCCAAAGAAGCAAAATATTTCGACTTTCTTTATTCGAAGCTGATCATTAAAAGTGAATTACTATAAAATTTTAACCAACTAAATAAATAATTTGTTTCCGCTAAATATAATATTTTGTCTTTATATTGTGATAGTCCTTTATTATTTTATTATTATTCTTTAAGTAAACATATCTAATAACATTAAATGTTAATATATTTATTTTTATTTTTTTCAACTCTTTATTTCCTTAAATAACTATATTTTCCAATTATTTATTTAGTTGGTTGATATTTTATATTAAGTCATTTTTAATGATCATGCTCTGAATCAAGAATGAGGGATATTTTGCTTCTTTCGATTGCATTTGAAAGAAAGAAAAAAATGCCTAGCGTTTTTAGATAATATATTTTTATAAGAAATAATATATTAAAAATAAATAGCATATAATAAATATAACTTCCCACCCAATATTAAAAAAAGAAATGACCAAAAAACCTGCGATTGTGACAGCGCATTCCTCATTCGGATACTTTCCAAGAACTTTGCGTATCTATACCAATGATGAAAAGTCCTTCTTCAATACCCGTGGGTCCCTTGTATCATCGAACTACTTCATAGGCTCCAGGTTTCTGTTGCAGAAGGTGATAATGGAAGTGACAAGATGGGCAAAGACCATTACTCATGTTGGACAATTCGGAATCGTCTTTGTTGCTTCAGTGGTTAGGTTTATAAAGAGTGTGATATACCCAAACATTTCAAAACTTTTATTTGGAGAGTAATGAATTAATGATATTGCTTGAGATTTATTAATGGAAAGATACTTAAATCAGTTTATGCGACAGCAAATATAAAATTTATTAAATTATACGTTTTATTTGATTTGGTTTGAAAATATTTTGAAGTAATGCCAAATATTTTTAATAGTTCATTTTACTTTACTATATACCTCTCCCCGTATCATAACTCTCTACAGTTTCTGGAGAAATTTTATTATGTTCTGGAAGGAATTTCAGAAAAAACTGATTTGCATTTGTGTGTTTTATAGAAGAGAACCTGGAAAAATTCCACCAGGCAACTTGATTGTTGAAGCACTAATTTATACTCCAATGTTTGTCACATTCACCACCAAGTCCCCTTGTTCGATAAAGAAGTGACTTCAACGGATGACGTCAACTGATTTGACCCGAATCCACCAAAATGCTAGTAAGGACTTTACCAAGGAGCTACAAATTAAGCATAAATTTACAATGAAATTTCAATTTCAATTACTTCAATTTAGTTCAGAAATTTGGAATAAATTTTGATTACATTGCGGTTATTTGGATTGAGTAAATAAAACTTTAAAGTAATATTAAAAGCTAAGTAATGTTATTAATAATTTTTTGAATATCATTCAAGGATTTCAAATGAGGAAGTAGAATAAATCTTTTTTATTATCCTGACAAATTCCGAATCTTAAATTTCACAAGTCTTTTATATAAAATCAAGAACAAATAATAAATTAGTCATTAAAATCTTTCAATATATTTAAGAAAATTAAGAACTTGTAAACTATCATTATAGTTTTCAGTTTTTAATGATTGTGTAATACATTTTAAACGGATTTAACTTAGAATTAATTAATTACTTTCTGTATTTATTTTCTAAGAAATTCGAATTGTAAACTCTCAAATCTGTTATATGATGTAAAGGTCAATAAAAAACGAGAAACGTGTAAATATTTTAGGAAAAAAAATTAATAACTTTAGTCACCAATTAAACTGAATTTTTTCGCACAAATTATACGCTAGGTACATTTTTTTTAAATGATTAGGATATAACTTTTCATCAAAAATCAGTTTAAATATTATTTTAAAAACGCATTTTAAATCAACGTTCAGAAAACTAAAAATTTAATGATATCGTTACTAAAATTTATTGGAACATTATCACGACTTAATACGCTACTTGAATTCATATATTTTTGCAGAAATATTAATGAATACTTTTTTTGGTTTGCATTTCACACAGTCTCTTAAAATAAATGTGATTAATTTTTTTTAACTTTAATACGTTAGCTTCCCTTCATAGGAATATGTTGAAATACCGTTATTTTTTTTAAAAAGTAGAAATTTAAGAAACTGGAATTTCAGTACAATATCTAAATCATTTATAAAATAACTAAATATTTATTTCGATCCCTTTCGATTAGGTAAAAATTAAAAAAAAAAAACATTTGGTTGATTTTTTGAACCTTAATGTTAATTTATTAAATAATAATTTTGAAAAATACAGTTATAAACATCAAACATCTAATTGCAGCATATTAGAAAAAGATAACTACTTTTGATCGGAAATTTTTTTTTTATATCGCTCAGGTGAAACTCATGCCAGATAATTTTATGTTTATAATTTCATCAAAAATCTTTATATGAAATCCTTTAAATAAATATACGTATAAATTTTAACGAGCAAAAAAATATTCAGACACCATATTTTCAATGATTTAAAATTAATGTGTATCGTTATATGAAAAAATTGCATCCATTAATTAACAAACACACGTTTTTTTAATTCTCTAATTTATTTTCTGGTTAAATTAAAGCAATAATTTACTTCAAAAAGTAATTAAAATAGCACGATTTGATTTTTTTCACAACTTGTGTTGTCATGTAAATTAAACTTCTAAGGCAGAACGTAAATATTTATTTTGCTTTTTATTTGAAATTATAAAGTTATGAACAGTTAATAATTTGCAATTATTTACTTCATTCACTTAATTATCTTTGGAATTTTAATTTAAAAAAAAAAAAAATGTTGTCGTGTGCAGGTTGGGCAAGTACATCGTAACTGAGTGTGGTTGGGCCGAGATACTTGAGGCTCAGGTTGGAGAATTCGCAGCTTTATTTACACACACACATGCAATTAGAAACATACAATATTTTACACATTTAAAGAAAAATAATTATGGATTCATAGAAGGACTCCACTTCAAAACCGAAAACACGATACTAGGCTACGCGCAAGTGGCGCGAAAAATACTTCCTCTCAGGGCGAGAGTCTGTATGTCAACTAATACTCAGGATGCTCCAAATTTATTTCTTCTCTGAAGGAGAAACTAAAATCAATGGCTTAGAGTCTCGAGGGCAACTTCATTCCTCCTGAACGCCATAGGGAGCGCTCTTTCCAGTGTGCAGGAGGAAGCGCGGTTGCAATGATTATTTTGTTTTGAGTTTAACAAGTCAGTTAAATAAAATAAAATATAAAAACTATTACAGAAATGTACATTAACTTTTTATTTTGTTTTATTAATTTTTTTTTTTTTTTTGGGGGAGAGGGGATTTGATATTATCCACAGTTACATATTCTATAAGAATCGATAGGTGGACATTACATTCCAGAGGCACATTTTGGGGTAAATGCCTTGATTTTGCTTATTATATAAAAGAGAAACATAAAATCTTAACAAGAAACCTGACTGTCGTTGAAAGATGCTTACACACATTATATACACAAGCAACAAACTACAAGCGCAATTCTTCCCATTGCTGAAAGATTTACAGGAACGAACGCCTCCAATGGTTTGGAGTTATTTTATATTTTAATAATTACAAAGTAAACTATTGTTTATAAAATAATAGCATCACTTAATTTAAAAATTCCCCATTAGTAGTTTAAAAATAAATACATTGATTGTTAGTTAAGGAAATCTTTTTGAGAAAACTGTTTTGAAGGACCTGTTAAACAATGCATCTAATCTTATGTCTGAAGTAGATAATACATTTAAAATGTAATACAGTTTACAATGAATATTGGTGTATTTTAAATATATCTTCTACATTTCTCTAGTTTTTAGTAAAAGGACGATTCATTAGCATTCAAAATGGAGATGGAAAAATATAAAAACACGTTATAATAATCAATAGAAAACTATCGAAAACATTTTGAAATAATATATTTCTTGGAAAAAAAAAGAAATTTCCATAAGATAGATTCATCGAATAAAAAGCTAGGTATAATACTTAATTATCCTTTAATGGCTATAGGCTGTTCTAGGAAAATAAATTTTCGAAAGAAATCTTTGAGAATTGCTCCCAGAAAAATTACTTCGCTTAAAATTTACTTTCCAAAAAGGTTCCTCCAAAATGCTCCAGAAGAACTTATTAAAACTTGAGGCAAGCATAAAAAAAAAGCTTAATGAGTTTTTTATTAATTGAAAATGCTCCATCTTTGAAGAATTTCTTGAAAGGTTTGCGTGAAAAAATAATCTTGTAAGTTTGCCACTTATTTCTGAGTGAAAAGATTTCAGTATTTTTTTCTCCATAAATTTTCTTTCCAAATTAAATACCTAATTAATAAAATAAATAATGGGATTCTAGATTTAATTGTAAGGACTATTAATATCAAGAGTTAAATTAAATAAGCTTAAATAAGAAAATATGACGGGTAGCATAAAATTTTAAGAACAATATCATAAATATTTTTTATGTGTCCTTATGTTTTTTTATTGCTAATAATCTAATGATTGCAATTATCTAAACAAAAACCACCATGCATTGTTTCATATTAATTAGGTTATCTAGCCTGAAAAATTTAAATTTAATGTTTTGCACCATCCTTGTATTTTTAAAGTAATAAATAAACAGTGTAGTGTGCAGATTGTGCAACTGGATAATAATTGGGTGTGTTTGGGTTGAAATACTTGAGGCATAGGCTGGTGAACACACATCTGTATTTTCACACTCATAAACACCATACACATACAATATTTAACACATTTAATTACAGATAATTATAGATTCGTGTAAAGATTCCACTTCTAAGCCGAAAACCCGATACTCAGGTGGACGCGGGATGCGCGTAATATACTTATTTTCCAAGTAGCAGTCTGTAGGCTAACTGGCAATTACTCCTAAACAGCACAGGGGCTCTCGCCAATGAGTATGAGGAAGCATGGTTGCAACAATATTTTCAATAACTATCAAGTTGCTTGTGAAATTTTGTCATGATTAATTGAAACGTACTCGCTAGAAATTTTTTCTATTTCTATTTAGTGTAAAATATTTTGCACGTTTACAGACACACACAGAAAAAGAGAGAAATATATATATATATACCGCAGGGTGGGAGAACAAGGAAATTTATTATACTTCAGATATAAGAAATAGAAATTGTTTTCCTAAAAGTCTTTTTGAAGAACGGAATACTAATCATATTATTTAACTACTATAGATAACTTCGAGGTTCGAGTCTCGTAGGTGCCATGGATGTTTGTAGTGGTTCGGAATCCACTTTAAACCATACGACTGTAGAGAGCTAGACATAGGGCTGGCAACCCTACATTGAAAAAAGAAAACATATCTTGTTTCGAAATATACCTGTAGGCAGAAGGCCTTGGCCCACCATTAAAGAAGAATATTCAAATAAATAATTATATAAATAAAAAACATTCAATTTTCTAATATTCAAATATATAATAATATAATTAAAATATTCAGTTTCCTAATATTCAAATGAATAACAATATAAATCAATACTATTCGATTTCAAAGACAATGAATATTGTTCAATAAAGCAGGGAAGATTGACATCTTAGAATTATTTTCAAGAACTAAATATATTTATTTATATAATAACGTATACAAAAATATTATTTATATTATTCAACCATAAGAACCTGGAAGACATGTCTTCGCATCGATCTTTTCGAAAAGAACTGTACGATTTATATTAATCCAATCATAAGAGTTGAAAAATTGCCTTCCTAAACGCATTTTAAAGAAGAATTGTATATTATTTATATTATAAACAATAATATTGCCTCCCTAGAGGTATTAAGGGGAACTGAATATTATTTATATTATAAACAATAATATCGCCTCCTAGAGGTATTAAGAGGAACTGAATATTATTTATATTATGAACAATAATATTGCCTCCCTAGAGGTATTAAGAGGAACTGAATATTATTTATATTATAAACAATAATATCGCCTCCCTAGAGGTATTAAGAGGAACTGAATATTTTTTATATTATAAACAATAATAGTGCCTCCCTAGAGGTATTAAGAGGAACTGAATATTATTTATATTATAAACAATAATATCGCCTCCCTAGAGGTATTAAGAGGAACTGAATATTATTTATATTATGAACAATAATATTGCCTCCCTAGAGGTATTAAGAGGAATTGAATATTATTTATATTATAAACAATAATATCGCCTCCCTAGAGGTATTAAGAGGAACTGAATATTATTTATATTATTAGCTATGAGATTGCCTTCCTATAGAGCCTTATATATGGAACTGAATAATACAAATATTATTCAGTCATAAAATTCGAGAATTGTATTTTAGAGAAATTGAATAATATTTACATTTCTTTTAAAAAAATCAATATTTCTAGTTCCCAGCCTGACAAATGCGAAATATGTTAAGAAAGTGGGTTGCTTCATTTAACACCATCCCGTAATTCCGTATGATTACCTAATATTAATATTATTTTCCTTATTCCATGCATTAGGTTAAGGTTATGTTCATATATTAGGTGACAAGAAAGCCTTCCTATAGATGAGAAAGAAACACCTGGGCATTATCTAGCAAACTAATGATCTTCCAATGGATCAAGAGCAGTACAGACTACAGAAAAAAATTCTTTCAACAGAAGATGATTAAATCTATGATAAATATTTTGCCTTAAAGAACCAGTAATTACAGAAATGAGAATGGTTGATATTTTAAATGGTTAGTGGTTCTTTTTTTTAAAATTGAATAAGTATTGTTTGATTTATATCGATATTTCATTCGATATGTATAATATAAGTATTATCTAATATATAAGTATATCTAAAATATATGAGTATATATATTGAAATTCAACATATTGTAAGTTATTCACCTGTATCAATCAAATTCAAACTTTTTAATAATTAGTAAATCACTTTGTAGCCGGTCAACAATTATTATTTTTTTTTTCGATAGGGGTAAATATTTTTAATATTTCAGAATACTTGCTGTTTTACAGGCATTTCAATTGGTGAATTTCTGATAAACTAATTATTATTCAGATTCATCGGTGTATGACAATTCTATTTAAGATGAATAAAAAATATAACTTATATGAAAAAAAATGTCTGTTTAATTAAATTACCTTTCTGTTTGATCAATTTACTGAGCAAATTACGAAATTTAAAGTAAAGTAAAAAAGAAATCGATATGAAAGATTTATCGTATAAGAAATTTTTCACACTTTGACCGAGGTACATTCATAAAATACGTTTACAATTACACTCATGTCCATAAATTAAGGATAATGAAGTTCAGGCAAAGAAAGAGACAGAAGCAAAACAAATTTGACTTATTTGTGAAGTCTATTTATCAAACAAAAGGTAAAGAGTAAAAAAGATGCTATATGCTTGACATAATTGATAAAAATTGCGATTTTTACTCCCTGGAGCAAATTTCAAAAAAGAACCTATTTACAAAAAAACAGTATAACATGGTTAGTATGATGGTTAATATGGAGTCTGTCTCCCGGACGATGCAATACAGGCCTTACAACGCCTAGGCATGCTGAGTATCAAATTATCGATCTGATCTTGGGGAATATTACACCACTCATCAAGCAATGCCCTTCGAAGTTCCGGTTGACAGGTGGGAGGGGGTTGACGGGCTGCAATTCGTCGGCCAAGCATATCCCACACATGCTCTAATGGATTGAAGTCCGGTGAGTATGCTGGCCAATCCATACGGGTGATATCCTCCAAATGAAGGCATTCGTCTACAATGTTTGCACGGTGAGGACGAGCCTTGCCATCCATAAACAGAAATTCAGCCCCCATGGCGCCCCGAAACAAACGTACATGTTGTTCCAGAATGACATCCCGATAGATGTGGCCTGTCATCGTTACACTCTGAACATGCAGGTCAGTTCTGGAACCAAGAATAATTCCTCCCCAAACGAGCCATCCTACACCACCGTAACGGTGTCGTTCGATGGTGTTCTCTTGGTGGTAACGGGTACCTGGCGCTTCGCCGGACTTTCATATCTCCATATGAAAGTCCGGCGAGAATCAGACTGCAAACTAAACCTGCACTCGTCGGAAAACATCACACCAGAACACTGTTGCGGTGTGCACAATGCATGCTCTCTACTCCAGGTTAATCGCAGGCGACAGTGAGTTGCGGTAAGTGGAATATAGACGAATGTGCCCGAAGCGTCTGTACACGGTCTGCCTTGAAACTGTCATACCGGTAGCTGAAGAGAGCTGACGAGACAGGTCTGATACTGTGCTCCGTCTGTTTCTTTTGGCAGTAACTGCTAAATACCGGTCCTCATTCGGCGTTGTAACTCGGGGGCGACCTATGCTGTAACATCTTCTCACATTACCATCATCTTGGAATCGTTGCCAAAGCCTGCAGATGACACTCTGGGCGATTCCAAGTTCCTTGGATACTTCCAGCTGGGTACGTCCACATTCCAGTCGTCCGATAATTCTACCACGTAAAAAATCATCCAAATGCTTCCTTTGTGCCATAAATATGCGGTTGTTGCACTGAAAGGCTTTTAAAGCTCTTGTGAATAATTTTACTTCTTTGTCACCATTCCTTATATACCCCTCTCTTACACTCTCGTCATTGTGACGTACTATCCGCACCATCTGGTGGTTTCCCGTAATTTGCATATTCTTCTTCAAGATGTGTGTGATAATTCTACAGGTGAAATTTTTATTTTAGAGTTCAATTTCTGTGTGATTCTGAATTATGCTTAATTTATGGACATGAGTGTATAACGTAGTACGATATGTACATTCATCAAGTAATTTTTTTATAAAATAATTGCATACTAGTTTTATTTTAATTTATTAACCTTAAAATATTTAAAAGTTTCCTTTTTAGTTTATTAGTTCAAATATTCCATCGCGGTAGTGAAGTTTTGACCTACGCAGCCCAAAAACTGCTTCAAAAAGAAGTTCAAAACCACCAACTGTTGAAGACGTTGAAACAAATAGTAATACAGTTTGTACTTTTAAATATAGATGGCAGCACAGAAACATTTGTAGTTTTTTTCCCACACAGGATCGTAACTGAGTTGAAAGTTGTGTTTATTGTTATAAATATTATGTTAACATGAATTATTGATTTCGTTCCTATTGAAAAGTTTTTAGAAATATTTGTTTACGAAAATTTATAATTTTTATTTCAGAGAATAATTTGATATTACTTACTGAATTTGAATATTGAAATTTTCGTTTTGCAATAATGTATTATAACTTGCATAACAATATATATAAAAAAAATACTGTCTTTAATTTATTTCAAATAATTTGTTTTGAAATAATTTGTTATAACTTGCTAAAGATATACAAAATAAATAATATCTTTATTTTTCTTCAAATAATTCGTTTCAAATAATTTTTTATAACTTGCATAGTGGTAAATAAAATACTAAATACTGCCTTTAATTTAATTTCACTCTTTTTATTATCTCGCTTATTATCAGCTTTATTTTGCACGATAATAGGATATTTAAAATGTTAAGCATTTATTTATTTAACCAGGAAAAAAAAACTTAAAAAAATAGTTTATTGTTAAAAAATTTTCTTTTGTTTATTAAATTTCTTTGTGTATCAAATAAATTTTTTTAAAGATAAATTATCAAACTGCATTAAGTTAGACGTACAAAATTGCTCAAGTTCTACGTACCATGTTTTTAGCTATAACAACCCTTGTATAGTGCAAAATCGAACCCCAATCCTAAACTAATTCTTAGCCGTCCTTTTTTTCCACGCAGCAGATCTTCCATCCATTTTGGGAATTTCCATTTTTTTTTTTTTTGTTTTCTGCAAGTAACTTTAATTTTATAATGTTTTAAAAATTATTTTGTTTTTTCTTCAATATTTTTTTATCCTCTTAAACTTGTGTTTTGGAAACTTTTTGCTAATTGTCATTCATATTTTTTTTTTGTTTATTTTGGGCTGCACTTTTTCTACTTAGTGTCTTAATACCCTGGTAGGAGGACTTATATATGTTATTTTGTTTCTTATTTTCAGTCATGTTTCTCACCAGCACAGCAATAGTCACATGGTCTTGCTGAGCAACACTCTGTGTAAAACTGAAAGACTACGACAAAGTCATTGCCCATAGATCACGAGAAAAAAGTACTTTGATCACAAATATTAAATTGTGTTAAATCAGTCAAAATTACTAAATAGTAAAAACTTTTTTAAAAAATGAACTTTTTTAATAAAGTTTTATTTTAAAAATAATAAAGTTTTTTTTTTCTGAAATAGACAGTTTATATACATTTAAATAAGGTACTTTTAAACTTATTGTTTTAAATATAAAGAGAAAAAGAAACCTCAGTGTATCCTGTCCTTATAAAAATACCTTCAGAATAAAAAAATAAAAAAATGTCCTTGGACAAAATCCTATTCGTGACTCCAGTTTCGCAGCTTAAAACAGGGTGTACGCAAATTACGACGTATTCCAACCAGAAAAATATCAATTATAATTGCAAATATATATGTCGAGTCATATATAACGAAAATAGAAATAAAATTCCTGAAGAAATTTGTAATATTGAATGCACCTTTAACGTCTGATGACTTGATTAAATATATTCCTGAAGCTAAAATGATACTTTCGCTATATAAAAGACAATCAAGAAAGTTAAATAATTATTGATTTTGCCAATAAACAGGTTATATAAAAAGTCACACTTTAGTTTGAGTGAATCTTACTCCTCCGTCACTTTATTCTCTGTTTATACTACTGCCCTTTACTCATGTGTCACTCAGGTATGTCGCTGTGCTTATCATACGGCAAAAGAAAAAAACTATTGCTACTGTCATAGTCAGATGTAACTTACAAATGCATGTACTCAACGAATAATAGTCTGTCCTGCATAAATAGGGGCTTGGTGGCAGAGTGACTAGCGCACTGGCGCTCGATGCCACAGGTTCGAGTACGAGTTCCGGCGGTGTAATGGATGTTTGTAGTGGTTCGAAATCCACTTTAAGTCGTAAGTACTGGTCCAATAAGACTGTAGAACATTGGGTGTAGGGCTGACAATCCTATCCCCGTGAAACAGAAAACATTTCATGTTTTGTCTTCAGCGACACGGAGCCAAGACTTTTACTTACGGGCACTCCATCAGAACAGAAACTGCTCCTTTACCTCTATCCATGAGTAGCCTGATGGCCAATTGGCTAGAACTCTGGCCATTGATACCACAAGCTTCAGATTGGAATCCTGGCGGTGGCATGGATGTTTGTGAGTGGTTCGGAATCCACGTTAAGCTGCAGGTGCCGGCCTAATTAACCTAAAGTGCGCACAAAATGAGCGTACAACGACAAAACAAATCAAACACTAGTAAACTACTCATGGGGTGTCCGTCCCCCCCCTCCAGGACACTGAGGATAATAAAGCAAGAGTCACATGCCCACTGCACGAAAAATAGTCGGTTGTTTTTGTCTTTGTCGCGGATCCAATCATAAATTTTCCCATTCATTAACTTAGTTGAATACATTTTAAAAATTATTTTTAAATTTTCAAAAATTAAAAAAAAGGAAATATATTTGCTTGCTATTTTTACTATCTGCCGACCACAAAAATAATTAAAAACTATAGGTTATGGAACTATAAGCGTGTTTGCCATATTCTACAAAAAAATTTAATAATGCCAATCCATTTTTATAAATCATCGGCGATTTGGCGCAATTGGGATATAATTTATTTTTACAAATGCCGTGCACTTTGACCTAAATTTCAGCCGCCACTAGAATGTCAGCAATTTAAATTTTGAGTTACTCAGGCAGCACCACATACGGTTTAATATACTGCATTCTCAGTGTATATATTAATTTTGAACAAACATCCCCATGGTTTGCACTTGTCTCCCTGTATCAACATTGTTATCTATAGATTTATCGTGCCTATTCACAACCTAGACACAAAATATTTCTGTTCGGCATCGCTTGTCAATTTTCAAACCAAATACTCTTTGTTTAGAAACCCAAAGCGTTATCCATTTGACCATTTCAATCGAAACAAACATATCTTTGTTCTAATGTAACATGCAATACAGAGACATTTAGTCTTTATGCCATAAGCAAGGGCCGCACCACTGTTACTCATTTAGCACTACCCAGGGGGCACGTGTAGCTTGAAGATAGGCTATGGACGCAAGTAACACTACTCCCACAACGCTCTACGATCCTGTTAGACCGGGACCTGCGGCTTAAAGTTGATTCCGAGCCACTACAAACATTCATGGGACCACCGGGATTCGAACCCGAAACCTGTTGGACCGAGAGGCAAAGCGCTAGCCACTCGGCCATCAAGTAATATATATCTAAAAAGTAGCGATTACATACCTTAATTTAGGATTTTCTTGCATAGTATAAAATTGCTTATGTATTCTCCTTTTAAAGTATTTTGAAGATCATATTATGCGAATTGAATTATTATATGAATCACGTTGCATAGATGTGCCATTTTGTTATTTTAGAGAACTTGAAAAGATCTTCTGGAAAAAAGACTTTTTTTTGGACAGCGTATTTGGAAAAGTACATTTGAACGAAAATTTCAACTACATATTTTAGAATAATATTGAAGTAGATATATATATAAACGAAAGCCCTTTATCACTACTTTGCTACATATTTGGTGGAAGCTTATGAAAAACGGGAAACTATATAAAGGGGAGATAATATAAAGGACAGAGATATAAAGGAGAAAGATATAGTACATAAAGGGGAGAGATACTGACCTAAAGAGATAGAGAGCTCTGTATACAGAAGGAAGAAACAGAAAAACTACAATTTTTGAATAAAGTTTTTATTTTATATTTACTGGAATTTGGGAATGTTATATATATATAATATATCATGGTTATACAGTTAATTGCATTATGTAAGTTGGTAGAAAATCATTTTTACCAAAGAAAAATTAGTTCGTACGGTAAAAACAAATTATAAGAAATTAATAAGTAAGTCAATTACTAAATTAAACCAATAAAAATGAATTATTTTCTATATAATTATATTTTGGTCATTCTTGCATAAACGTAATAGTAAAAGCCAAATTTATTTAAATATTTTCAATTTGTGTTAATACCAAATATTAAAGGGAAAATCAGATTTGAGAAAAAAAATGATTGTGATAAAATTGTAAAGAATCAAGTAATTAGCATGTCTATAACCATTAAAAAAACATTATAATGATATATATTAGTTTATAGTTTGTAATGACAAATGTATTTCAGGGTTATTGCATACGTTAGGTTAAATTATTGTCACATTCTTTAGATTTTTTGGTATGCTTTTAATATAAATAAAATCCTAAATATGCATTTTAAATTTGTCTGCAACACAGTAAGATTGCCATTGTATTTCAATGATTATTAATGCAAAAACCTTATTCTTGTAAAATTTCGTATTATTATCATTAATTTTTGAGACGGATATTACTTAGTCTCGTTTGTAGCATTAAGTAAGATGTTTTTCATAAACTCAGTGTGGTGATTTAAACAAAAACAATAAAAATATCTCTTGTAATAAGCCTATATGAGATTTGATGTCCGAGTGACTAGCAGTCTGTCTCTTGGTGCCGCTATTTTGCGTTCGACTGCTGGCAGTACCATGGATGTTTGTAGTGGATCGGAATTCACTATAAACCTTAAGTCCCGGTCTAATATAAATGGGCTGACAACTCTACCTGGTAAACAGAAAACTTCTCCTGTCTCGACTTCTGCCAGTAGGCAGACGGCTTTGGTCCACCAATGATCAATGTAGTAGATAGAAATTCTAAACTCACTCTTTTTTTCATAAAATATATGATAAGATTTATTACAATTATATCAAATAACATAGAGAAATATAGGTTCAGGAAAACAAATTTTAACCTTAGTGTGTGTAAGCAAATGTTTATTCAATTCTTCTTCTTCATTGGCACAACAATATAATGATGGGCCAGGGCTGTCTATATATATATATATATATACATATATACATATATATATATATACATATATATATATATACGTATGTGTTACACATAGAATTTCTTTCTTTCTAATAGTTTTCTATGAAAGAGTATTATTAAAAAGTCATATTAAAAAAAAGGTAAATGAGATTTACTTCTAAAACTCATCTAATCACATGCTAAAAAGCCACGTTAAGTTCTTTCTCAAAATAGTTTAAAAAACCCTCAATGCAACTTAGATTGTTTGTGATATAGAAACATTTAAAGAAAATTTCAGTTGGAAAACTAAAACAAGAATTGATTTTAGTGAGTTGAATTGTTTCTGTAAGCCACTGAAAAAATTAGAACGGCCATTGATTGTTAAGAGAGAGGGAGAAAAGTAAGTTTTAAGATTTTATTTTAAAAACCGTATACAATTTATCCGATAAAGCACTTTTATGGGAGGAATTTTTTTTAGTTTTTCGGAAAATACTCTAATATCTGTATCGTTAAAGAAAGTCCTCGTTCTTTTTTTCCTGAGTTAAACTTTCTTTTCTGTATCTCCGGGCATATTATCCAAAAGAGGAATGGTCTGAAGAATTTATCGAAACGAGACAAAACTTAACCAGTGATTCAGAAGAGTGAGTAAGAAGTAAATGGTTTATTTTCTGTGGCTGCACCTAGATAGAAAGCTGGAGAAGTCTTTTTTTTCTTTGATAAGATCGGTCTGTTGTGAAGCGGAATTCTATGTATTCCTTACTCGTACATTGGCTACATACAAAATGTCTGCAACATAGTGTGTTATGTTACATCAGATCATTGCATAACATGTACAAAAGGTTTTTTTCGAAAGTGATAGATTTACAATTAAGGTAAAATAAATCTGCTGGCTTCTACAGTAAACGGCCCCATCTTAGGATATCGCTGGTATTCCTATAGGATAATGACAGATACACACCTAAATATCTCCTATTACAACGTTTAAATCTTTTGATGTGAATTTGCAAAAGAATTTTTTGTTTATAACTGAAGAATTCTTTTTTTTTCTCTGGTAAGATCGATTTGTTGGAAAAGCGAAATTCTATGTATTCCTTATATTAACTTCATATAGAATGCTTGCATACTAACTTCGAATATTGTAATATGGGGTGTTATTTTAAACCAAATCATTGAATGTCATGATTATGTAAAAAAGTGCTTTTCGAAGTAATGGATATTTACAATTAAGGTTCAAGAAATATGCTAACTTCTTCAATAAAGAGTACCATTTTAGTATACCGATGGACCATCTCCTTCCTCTAGGAGAAGGTATATGATTGATACGAGTATCATTGGTATTATAATGAAATGGAAGAAAAATTCCATTCAAAAATAACAAACACACATGTAAACATCTTCTATGACATTTAAATTTTTTGATAAGAATTTTTTATATGAATTGCAATTTAAAAAAATAAAATTTTTTTTATGTGAATTGGAAGTTACATAGGATTCAGATATAAGAATAATTTTTATGTGATTTATATTGACTTTTATTAGAATTCACCCAAAGTTAGAAAAATCATTAAAAGAAACTTTGGCAAGTTTTTAATGTCTATATTATGTATAAATTTATCGCATATAAATTTACACAGAGAAATTATTATTTTCCAATAGCTTTAGATGAAAAGTATTATAAAAACATATTTAAAAAGTTAAATTACGAATTGAAATTTACTTCAAAAACTCATCTAATCACTTGCTAAAAAACTACGTTAAGCATTGTCTCAAAATAGCTTCAAAAACCCTCAATGCAACTCATATTGTTTTTGATAAGGAAATATTTACAGAAAATTTCAGTTCGAAACCTAAAAGAAGAATTGCTTTTAGTGAAGAGAATTGTTTTTGTAAGCCACTGAAGAAATAGAACGCCCATTGATTGTTAAGAGAGAGAGAGAAAAGTTATTTAGATTTTATTTTAAAAAACCGTATACAATTTATCCGATAAAGTACTTTTATGGGAAGAAATTTTTTAGTTTTTCGGAAAATACTCTAATATCTGTATCGTTAAAGAAAGTTTTCGTTCTTTTTTTCCTGAGTTAAACTTTCTTTTTTCGTATCTCCAGGCATATTGTCCAAAAGAGGAATGGTCTGAAAAATTTATCGAAACGAGACAAAACTTATCCAGCGATTCAGAAGAGTGAGTAAGAAGTAAATGGTTTATTTTCTGTGGCTGCGCCTAGATAGAAAGCTGCTGAAGAATTAATTTTTATTTCTCTTTGGCAAGATTGATCAGTTGTGAAGAGGAATTTTATGTATTCCTTATATTGCCTTCATATATAATTTTCGCATACTAATTTCGAATATTGTAATATGGTGTGTTATTTTACATCAAATCATTGCATATCATGATTATGTAAAAAATGATTTTTTTTCAAACTGATGGATTTACAATTAAGGTACAAGAAATCTGCTAGCTTCTTCAGTAAAGGACATCATTTTAGTATATCAATGGTATTCCTATCGGAGAAAATTTTTTTCAAGAATAACAGACACACGTCTAAATCTCATATCACGCTTAAACCTTTTGAGACGAATTTTTTGTATGAATTGCGATATTAAAAATAAAAATTCTTTGATGCAAATTGGAACTTAGTTAGGATTTAAGACTGGTCTGATAACCAATTGGATAGTGCTCTTTCGGTTGGTACCTCTGGCTTACGGTTTGTATCCTGGCGGCGGCATGGATGCTTTTAGTGGTTCGGAATCCACTTTAAGCCATAAGACCCGTCTCATATGAATGTAGAGCGTCAGAGAGCCCAATTAGACTCCTAACCCATATTATTCCTAAACTGTAAAGGGGTAACTCAGCTCTAGGCACAGTGATGAGGTGTGGTATAGTAGTAGTCATATTAGACCGGTGTAAAGTGAACTCAAAACCACTAAAAACATCCATGACACCACCGCTACCCTAACTCGACATCTATGTTAACGAGCACCAAAGCTTTAGTCACTCGGTCATCAGGCCTCCAATTATGTATAATAAGTGTGTGTTAAACATAAAGTTTCTTTCTTTTCTAATAGCTTTAGACGACAGAGTATTATAAAAAAACATATTTAAAAAAAGTAAATTATAAATTGAGATTTACTTCAAGAAAACGTCTAATCACTTGCTAAACAGCCACGTTAAGTACTTTCTCAAAATAGTTTTAGAAACCCTCCATGCAACTCGTATTGTTATTGATACGAAAATATTTAGAGAAAATTTCAGTTCGAAAACTAAAAGAAGAATTGCTTTTAGTGAGGAGAATTGTTTCTGTAAGCCACTGAAGAAATAGAACGGCCATTGATTGTTGAGAGAGAAAGAGAAAGAGGAAAGTAAGTTTTAAGATTTTATTTTAAAAACCGTATACAATTTATCCGATAAAGTACTTTTATGGGATGAAATTTTTTAGTTTTCCGGAAAATACTCTAATATCTGTATCGTTAAAGAAAGCCTTCGTTTTTTTTACGAGTTAAACTTTCTTTTTCGTATCTCCGGGCATATTTTCCAAAAGAGGAATGGTTTGAAGAATTTATCGAAACGAGACAAAACTTAACCAGCGATCCAAAAGAGTAAATAAGAAGTAAATGGTTTATTTTCTGGGCTGCACCTAGATAGAAAGCTGCTGAAGAATTCCTTTTTTTTTTTCTTTTGGTAAGATCGATCTGTTGTGAAACGGAATGCTATGTATTCCTTATATTGGTTTCATAAAGAATGCTTGCATATTAATTTCCAGTATTGTAATATGGTGTGTTATTTTACTCTAAAATTATTGCATATCATATGTAAAAAAAAGTTTTTTTCAAAGTGATGGTTATTTATAACTATGGAATATTCCTTGTATTACCTTCCTACAGAATGCTTGCATACTACTTTAGGATATTATAATATGAAAAATTATTTTACAATAAATCATTGCATATCATGATTATGTAAAAAGGTCTTTTCTAAAGTGATGGATAATTATAATTAAGGTACAATATATATGCTAGCATATTCAGGAAAGTTAAACGTTTTAGTATATCAATAGCATTCCTATAGGAGAAAGTTCATTCCAATAATTGACATACACCTAAATAACTTCTATAATAACACTTAATAACTTCTATAACACTTTTGAAATGAATTTTTTGAAGAATTATTTTGCTTTTTTGAAGATTCAAGTATGCATTCCTCATATTGAATATGGAATGCTTTTTTTACGCTAAATCATTCTATATCATGATTATGTAAAAAGGATTTTTCAAGATCATTTTATCTGTTGTGAAGTGAATTCTAAGTTGCTAAATCTTTTTTTTTTTAGAAGAACTTCCTTTCTTTGGTATTCTTTTGATTCTCTCAAAGATATGGTTGTGAAGTGGAATTCAAGTATGCATTCCTCATATTGACCTCATATGGAATGCTTGTATAATAACTTTGAATATTGTTATATGATGCGTTATTTTACGCTAAATCATTGTATATCATGATTATGTAAAAAATGATTTTTTCAATGTGATGGATATATAAAATTGAAGCACAAGAAATCTGCTAACGTCTCCAGTAAAGGACACCATTTTAATATATCAATGGTATTCCTATAGGAGAATAACAGACACACACCAAAATATATTCTATCTATAACACTTAAATTTTTTTATACAAATTAGTTGAAAAATAATTTTTTTAGAAGAATTTCTTTTCTTTGGTAAGATCCATCTGATGTGAGCGGAATTCTATGGATTCCTTATATTGGCTTTGCATAGAATGCCTGTGAAACCTGTTTCACTGAGCCCCAGTCACTTGGCCATCTGTCCAAAATTATAACAATAATAATAATAATAATAATAATATATTTATATATATATATATATGTGTGTGTGTGTGTTAAACATCGAGTATATTTATTTCAAATAGCTTTAGACCAAAAAGTATTATAAAAACATATTTACAAAGTAAATTATAAATTGAAATTTACTACAAAAACTTGCCATATCACTTCAAAAAACCACGTTAAGTACTTTCTCAAAATATTTTTCAAAACTCCTCATTGCAACTCGTATTGTTTTTGATACTGAAATATTTAAAGAAAATTTTAGGTTTTGAAAACTAAAAGAAGAATTGCTTTTAGTGAGAAGAATTGTTTCTGTAAGCCACTGAAGAAATAGAAGGGCATTGATTGTTAAGAGAGAGAGAGAAAAGTAAGTTTTAAGATTTTATTTTAAAAACCGTGTACAATTTATCCGATAAAGCACTTTTATGGGATGAATTTTTTATTTTTCGGAAAATACTCTAATATCTGTATTGTTAAAGAAAGTCTCCGTTCTTTTTTTTTTAGGAGTTAAACTTTCTTTTCTGTATCTCCAGGCATATTATCCAAAAGAGGAATGGTCTGAAGAATTTATCGAAACGAGACAAAACTTAACCAGCGATCCAGAAGAGTAAATAAGAAGTAAATGGTTTTATTTTCTGTGGCTGCACCTAGATAGAAAGCTGCTGAAGAATTTTTTTTTTTGCTGTTTGGTAAGATCGATCTGTTGCGAAGCGGAATTCTATGTGTTCCTTATATTGCCTTCATACAGAATACTTGCATAATACTTTCGTATATTATAATATGGTGTGTTATTTTACACCAAACCATTGCATACGTAAAAAAAGTTTTTTTCCAAAGTGAAGAATATTTATAACTATGGAATATTCCTTATATTGCCTTCCTACATAATGCTGGCATACTACTTTCGTATATTGTAATATGAAAAGTTATTTTACGTCAAATAATTGCATGTAAAAAAGGTTTTATCCGAAGTGACGAATATATATAATTCAGATAAAGAAATCTGTTAGCTTCTTCAGTAAAATGCAACATTATAATATACACATCAATGGTATTCCTACAGGAGAATAACAGAAACACACCTAAATATCTTCTATAATATCACTTAAATCTTTTGATACGAATTTGCTGAATAATTCTTTTTTTTTTGAAGAAGAAGAAGAAGAATTATTTTGCCTTTAGCTGAAGAATTTTTTTTTCTCTGTTAAGATCGATCAGTTATGAAGCAGAATTCTATGTATTTCGTATAGTGGCTTCTTATAGAATGCTTGCATACTAACTTCGAATATTGTAATAGGGTGTGTTATTTTGCACCAAACCATTGCATATTATGATTGTATAAAAAAGTGTTTTTCAAAATGATGGTTATCTATAATTAAAGTACAAAAAATCTCCTAACTTCTTCAATAAATGACACCATTTTAGTATACTAATGGTACCTTCTCCTACTTCTAGGAGAAGGTATATGATTGGTACCAGTAAAGTTGGTATTATAATGGAATGGAAGAAAATTCCATTCAAGAATAACAGATACACTTCTTAATATCTTGTATGATAACACTTAAATATGTTGATACGAATTTTTTTATATGAATTGCGATATTAAAAAATAAAAATTCTTTGGTGTGAATAGGAAGTTACTTAGGATTGAGATATAAGAAATAATGTTTTACGTGATTTATACTAATTTTTATTAGATTCACCTAAAATTAGAAAAATCATTAAAAAAAACAAACTTTCGCAACTTTTATTGTCTATATTATGTATGAATTTATCACATAGAAATTTACACATAGAAATTATTATTTTCCAATAGCTTTAGATAAAAGAGTATAATAAAAACCTATTTAAAAAGGTAAATTATAAATTGAGATTTAATAATGCTTCAGAGACTCGTCTAATCACTTCCTAAAGAGCCACGTTCAGTATTTTCTCAAAATAGTTTCAAAAACCCTCAATGCAACACATATTGTTTTTGATACGGAAATATTTAAAGAAAATTTCAGTTGCAGAATTTCACTAAAAGTAAAATTGCTTTTAGTGAGGAGAATTGTTTCTGTAAGCCCCTGTAGAAATAGAACTGCCATTGATTGTTAAGAGAGAGAGAAAAAAGTAAGTTTTAAGATTTTATTTTAAAACCGTATACAATTTATCCGATAAAGTACTTTTATGGGATGAAATTTTTTAGTTTTTCGGAAAATACTCTAATATCTGTATCGTTAAAGAAAGTCCTCGTTCTTTTTTTCTTGGAGTTAAACTTTTTTTTCGTATCTCCGGGCATATTATCCAGCAGAGGAATGGTCTGAAGAATTTATCGAAACGAGACAAAACTTAACCAGCGATCCAGAAGAGTGAGTAAGAAGTAAATGGTTTATTTTTTGTGGCTGCACCTAGAAAGAAAGCTGCTGAAGAATTATTCTTTTTCTCTTTGATAAGATAGATCTGTTGTGAATCGGAATTCTATGTATTCCTTGTATTGGCATCATGTAAAATGCTTACATACTAAATTCGAATATTGTAATATGGCGTGTTATTTTACACCAAATCATTGCATATCATGATTATCTAAAAAAGTTTCTTCAAAGTGATGGATATTTATAATTAAGGTACAAGAAATTCTCTATCTTATTCAGCAAAGGACACCATTTTAGTATATCAATGGTATTCCTATAGGGGAATAGTAGACACCCACCTAAATATCTTCTATAATCTAATCTTTTGATATGAATTTGCTGAAGATTTTTTTTTACTTTTAGCTAAAGAATTCTTTTTTTTTTCAATTCCTTCTAATAGCTCACGTTCTCCCTATATATATCTTGTTCAAATTTTCAATCGTTAATAAAATACTTTTTATTCATCCACACAAGTTCAAATACATTTTTTTGGACTTGTAGTGTATGACACTGAATGTTAATACAGTTTTCTCAAATATTAATTCAGTAATTAAATTTAATTAATCAATTTTAGTTTTTTTTTAGATTTATGTTGTATATATCTATCAATAGATGGTGCCAGATAAACTTAAAAAATGAATGAAAATTATTTATAAAGAACTTTATGCAATATTGTGAAAAAAAAGTATTAATTGACATTAAAATTTTTTTTATATATATTACTTGTTCTCTGGCAAGAACGATCTGTTGTGAAGCGGAATTCTGTGTATTCCTTATAGTGGCTTCATATCGAATGCTTGCATACTAACATCGCATATTCTAATTTGGTGTGTTATTTTACACAAAATCATTGCATATCATGATTGTGTTAAAAAGATTTTAAAAGTGATGGATATATATATAATTCAGGCAGAAGAATTCTGCTAGCTTCTTCAGTAAAGGACACCATTTTAGTATATCAATGGCATTCCTAGAGCAGAATAACAGACACACGCCTAAATATCTTCTATAATAACATTTAAATCTTTGTTATGAATTTGCTGAAGAATTCTTTTGCTTTTAACTGAAGAATTCTTTTTTTTTCTCTGGTAAGATGTGTTGTGAAGTGTAATACTATGTAATTCTTATATTGGCTTCATATAGAATGCTAGCGAAACCTGTGGCACCGAACACCAGTCACTTGGCCATTAAGCCCCCAACTATAACAATAATAATGTATCATGCATTATTTCATCATTCCTTTTTATTTTATTTACTAATTTAGGCTTCATAATTGTAACTTTATTCACAGATCATTATGAGCAACCTATTTAAAGTGGTTAATGGTTTAATAGAAAAAAAAATCATGACAGGATTATTTATAAACAATAGAAAATCTTGGAAATTACGTGGTGTATTGCGGCCATGTATTATGATGACATAATTATGACTTCTAAGGGGTATTGGTAACGTCTTCGATTAATTATGGAATATGCAAATTGCATAGTTATTATCTCAGCGTTTAGCGACAGTGATACTGTTGATTATCGATCAAATGCGATGTTAGTTTCATATATCAAGATCCTGAAATTTTTATCTTAACACAAATAACCGTAATTAAGTGATTATGAAATATTATTTTAAACATGTGTATAAGGATTTAATTTTTGCTAAAGATTAAGTTGTACAATTATTTATAGTTTATATTTTATAACTGACATTATTTGATAAATGTGACTTTTTGTACTATTGTGCGAATAAAATATAATGAAATGTTATTAAGTAGAATCTTTGTGAAACACATGTTTATTCTAAAGGAAATAAGTGCAGTAAAATTAAATAAATTTATCAATTGCAATCCTGCTTTCTGTCATTTTTTGGAATTCATTACGTGACTTCAATTTCCTACTAAGCTAAAATTTCTTTGAACATTTTGGAATAGTTTTTAAGAATAAACGCTTTTTCAATCACAAAACTTTATTGTCTCGACAAAACTTTATTGTCTTTTATTGTCAATCCCAAAATTTATTTTCAATCTTTATTGTATTTTTTAACTATAAATCAAAGATGTTCTTTGAAACTGGAATTAAAATGTTTCGCAATCAGTGGCAGAATTGCATTGATGTAGATACAATATATTTTAATTAAATATGTTCAAAAAGTTTGTGCTTTTAACTTTTTGTCTACTCATTCATTTCATACGGAACAAGTTACTAAATTTGTGATTATATTTCCATTATGATCTAATAACCAGATATATGATCTGGTAGAAACACGATCAGCCAACCTGTAGAAAGGTACAGCTTCATATTCGCTGGTAGCAAGTGTTGAAGTCACAATTTTCAGAAATAATATATTTTATGACGATTTGACTTGTGTGTAAATATCTCGCATTAAAATATAGCATTCCTTACGTAACATTTTTCCCACGTGAAGAGTAAAGCATTACTGTTTCTAGAGGAAAGGAATGCATAACAAGTGCATGATAAAATCTATCACTCAAATCTGACAGCCGATAAGCTGCGCCAAGGATATTTACATTACATGCAATTAGTGTTTTATTCTAATGAGAACAACCTGCCACTCAAATTTGACAGAAGATTAATAGTGTTATGGATAATGATACATCATGAAATTAGCGATTGTCTGTTGTTGGGTCATACAGGTCAAAACAATTACAGATGGAATATGGACTACGTCGTGATTGGTGATAGACATTGGGTTGAGGAAGTGTCCACTCCAATGAGAAGATATTGAAATTGACCCCCCTTTTGATGGCTATTCCTAAAGGGAGGTTTTTGGAGAAGGAGAGGAAGAGTGTTCTGGGATGAGTCGACAAGAATTGTTGTTTTTCTTTTTATGTAAAGTGACTGAACAGGCTGGAGATTCTGTCTGTTTACAAAGTGAACCCTTTGTGGTTTCGTTTATCACGCCGTGTAGTAATTAAGGTCTGCCGCAGACCGGGTACATTAGATACGTCATATAGTCGAGAACTCTGAAAATCTTTGACCTTTGAGTGAACTCCACTTGTGAATCAAATTTCTATCTATAAATTTCATTTTTTTGTAAATAATATAGTAATCCAGATTTCTGTATATATATATATATAAATTAATGTGTAAATTTAATATAATACTATATTTTAAGTTTAAAGTATATTTATCTCAACACTGAGGCGAAGTTACTGTTATTACAGATAAAAGATACAACATTGAAGGTTAAAGTAACACATATGGCTTTGAAAATATTGATAGAGGTGGTAATAATTTTAAAGATAACTTTGTTATAAATTAATTTACATTTTAAAGAGTCTTGAAAGTACAGGATCCAAATAATTTAAATTTAATTTACATACCTATTCACACTATATAACAAGCCCTTTCATAAATTCATAATTTAATCATCATTCTGTATAACCTATTAATCAGCTGCATGTCTTCGCAGGTTGTTGCCATTTAAAGAGAAGTAATTTAACCTTGAGGAACCAACTCAGCGCCTTTCTGTGTAAATTTCGTGGCAGCATTTTGACACATAATGGAAGGGGAGGGGCATCTGTCAGAACTTCGGCAACGCGGCTGAAATTGTTTAATGGAATGTTTGGAGAAAACCATTAGACATGGAGTCTGTTTAATGGAAGGATAATATGTTGCGTTGTTAAAACTATTACTTTCGAATGCGAAGTGAACTTTCGCGGTAAGGAATTGAAAACGATTTTTTTTTTCTTGTTACCATTATCGGTTTTGGTGAAATAAAAGAAAAGGACATAATACGAAAGGATTTGAAATGAGTACATTCTTAACGTTTAGTGGCATCAGCATTTACAGATCTTAAAAGAATGCATTTTTAAAAATGTTAAAGAATTCTTGTGTTAATATTCAATTAGACATTTACCAAAGAGAAAAGAATACTGTAATTTCAGAGTATATCTTATTTACCATTTATTTTCGTTGTTTTAATAATAATAGTAAGCATTAATATTTCAATCAATAATACTAGTTATAAGTTTTAAGTAAAAATTCATTATTCTTAATAGGTAAAAGTAAAATTATTAAATTCTAACTAACAACGCATGAAATTTAAAAAAATTATTACTTAAAAATTAAGGTATAAAATAATTAATAATTTTTTTAATATTAAAAATTATTATTTAAAAATAAAAAATAAAATAATTAAATATCTTAATATTAAAAATTACTATTTAAAAATTTAATATAAATGATTATTAAATTTTTTAATATTAAAAATTATGATTTAAAAATTAAACTTAAAATAATTATTATTTTTTTTTAATATTAAAAAATTATTATCTAAAAATTAAATATAAAATAATTATTAAATTTTTTGATATTCAAAATTATTATTTAAAAATTAAATATAAAATAATTTTTAATTTTTAATATTAAAAATTATTATTTAAATATTATATATAAAGTAATTAAATTTCTTAACATAAAAAATTATTACTTAAAAATTAAATATAAAATAATTATTAATTTTTCTTAATTTTAAAAATTATTATTTAAAAACTAAATAAAAATTAATTAGTACATTTTTTAATTTTAAAAACTACTATTTAAAAATTAAATATAAAAAAATTATTAAATATTTTAATATTAAAAATTATAATTAAATTTAAAAATTATTACTTTGATAACTAACAACGCATGGTGTTTTTTGGTAAACGCATATCAAATGATTTTAATAAATAAAAAATTAAAATAATTTACAGAAAGAAATTAAATTAATTTATATAAATACTAAAAAAATTCTGCAAATGATATAAAAAGCAATATTTTATCATTTTTTTTTTTTTTATAAAACGCTTTGAATCAACTTATGTTGTTGTAAATTATTATTATTTATTTTTAATTGTAATGATTAGTATTAAATATATAAATAAATATGTATATAAATGCATTTAAAATAAAAAACACACACAAATATAATTTAAAAAATAGAAACATTTCTAAAAAACTTTATGTTGACAAGCATTTCAAATTAAAGCAAATATAATAAAAAAAGCGCAAAATATTTGGGAAATTTAATTTAAAAAGACGCCCAAAATAATTAAAAATAATTTTTTTTATTTCTCATTAAAAAAACTATTCAGCCGCATTTAAAGAAAACGTATATGAAAAAAACTACTTAGCTTTAAACTATTAAGGTTAAAGATTAAAAGCATTTTAATGTTACGAAAACTCCCTGTAGTTTTTTTTTTTTTTTTTTTTTTAAACTCCTCTTTAGGATAGAAATAATCACTTTTTAAAAATAATTTGAATTTTGTCATTCTTAAGTATCTTTTGTTAAATACTTCCTTTATTTTTTTCATTAAGAATGGAAATGAAAATGATAATATTTATAAAAGACTATGTGAAGTCTATTATTTATAAAAGATATTTTGAATCAAATGTAAATAAAAAATAATTTTACTACTTTATGAATCTAAATTTTAATTTGGAAACAAATGCATTGCATGGGATCTGCTTCAAGAAAAGAGTAAGGAAAGACTAAGCTCTAGTTTCAGAGATTAGAGGATCTACAAAGCTTTATTTTTGTATTACTTTAGCATAAGTAGTACAAAAACAAAGCTTTAGTAGATGTATTGCTTAAAGTCCTTCTGTATAGCAATGTGTAATGTCGTCTAGCATTTGCTGTACAGAAGGACTTTTAATGTATTTTCTTCAATTTTCGTGCTTTAAAAAAATTTGACAACTAATCGTATTGTCTATGCGAAAAGTCTATACAAGCTGTCAAAATATATATAGACATTCCTTATTTTGGAAAGAAGTTTTGAGTAGAGCCATAGGCAATTGTTTGTTTTCCCTAAGCTATCATGGGTTCATTTCCTTCTATTTAGCAAGGAAAGTAAAAATTTAAGTTAAAATTATACAATTTAATTGGCTGTGGTTGGATTGAGATACTTCGAGGCACAAGTGTGGGGACTCACAGCTTTATTGACGCATGCACAAACACCACACACGTGCAATTAGAGACACATACAATATTCAACACATTTAAGGACATATAAATATAGATTCGTGGAAGGACTGCTCTTCTAAGCCGAAAACCCGAAACTCTGCTACGCGCAGAGTGCGCGAAATATGTTTATTCTCCGGAATATACTCAGAGAGTCTGTAGGCCAAATGACCATTTTTCCTGAACTGGGACCCACTTTTACCAATGCGTAGGGAGAAGCATGGTTACAATAATACTTTGTAAACTAATATGTACTTTGTGTACTTGCTTAAATATTGGGGTGCTGTCTTCATGCTGATAAATATTAAGCAACTTCTCCTACAAAAACTTCTGAAAAAAATTCCTCATATACCTATTTTGTGAAGGTGGCAATACAAACTTTCGGCGTGATACTTCGAATAACTTTGAATTTTAAACAACTCTCTGTTAGAAGCGGAGAATGATTTGAAGATTAAGTAATCAGGATTGAAAAAAAAAATTTTTTTTTTAATTTATCTATGGTATATGGTGTTTTTATCCGCAGTTTTTTGAAGTGATTTGGTTTGGTTTGTCGCATTACTGTCATTTTGTGCACACTTTGGGCTAAATAAACCGGGACCTACAGTTTAACGTGGATTCCGAACTACTAACATCCATGCCTCGGCCAGGATTTGAACCTGAAGTCTGTGATACCACAGGCCAGAGCGCTAGTTTATGTGGTGAGGATAAAATTATTTTTATTTACATTTTACAACAATGACTTTAAGTGTTAGATATATTGCTTATGTGAATATTTTACAAGATGATGTGATATAAAGTAATACGCATAGAGTACTTGACAATTTTTCTGCAGAAATTGTTACGCACACTTGAATCCCGTACGAGCAATATAAGAAATTACATGAACTATTATATTTTTCTATTACATATTTGCAATGAGGTTTTGAAGACAACAACTAACAAGTACGACCACTGACAATGATACAAAGTGGTAAACAACGCCGCATGGCTTCGAAATTATCTGGTATTTCTCGAAAATCTGAAACATCGACTGGAATTCTTGAGTCAAATCTCAGTTGGAATTTCCCATTTGAAAGCCTTTAGATCTCCTCGAAGGAGGAAATCAAGATCGGTATTATGTTGTCCAACTAATTGGTACATCTTAAGCAATTCAATGCGTAATACAGACGTATACAGATAAATTTTCATTTAAAGACAGAAATGGCTTCGAATCATGCCGAAATCATAATTAACCACCTTTGTAAAGATGACAACTTTTTATTATTGAATTCCCTCTGTTATCTCACACTCTCCTTATATATATCTTGTTCAAATTTTTAATCGTTCATAAAATACTTTTTATTCATCCACTCAAGTTCAAATACATTTTTTTAACTTGTAGTGGATAACACTGGATGTTAATACAGTTTTTTTGAATATTAATTCAGTAATTAAATTAAATTAATTAGGTTTAGTTTTTTTTTAGATTTAAGTTGCATGTATCTACCAATAGATGGCGCCAGATAAAATTAAAAAAAATGAATGAAAATTATTTATAAAAGACTTTCTGCAATAGAGTTAAAAAAAGTAGGAATTGACTTCCATATTTATTTTCTATATTACTTGTTTATAGTTTAAACCCAATTGTTGAATGAACAAAAATAGTCTAATTTTTATGTTCTGTTGGCATTACTTATGTAGATAAACACATGATTAAAAAATTTAATTTAATAATGCTTGTTGGTTAGGAAATATATTTATTCATTTAATTCTTGTATTCTGTGTAGTTAATGGTGGCATTCATTTCTATACAAAAGTAACCAATATTGATTTTTTTTTTTTTAAAATATTAATTTAACTTCTCCTGTTCATAACCTAGTCATTAAAATTTTACAATTTTTTTAAATACTATATATAAATAATAAATATTAATATATCTTTATAAATAATATATATATATATGTCTGTGTGTGTGCTTGTGTGTATTATATTGTATTATATGGGGTACAATTTTTGTTATTTTCGTCTTAATTTCGATCAAAAAAGATTGTAGTAAATCGCTTGTCTAGACTACAGTTGCAATCTATTTACTGACGAAACAATTGAAAGTTATGAAAACGCTAAATCTAATATGTTCATGAAGTTACTTTTATAGCTATTTATGATATGAAGATTGGAATGCTATTGCAGTGAAAAAAATCGGTTCAACTGTTCAATTTTCAACAAGGTAACAAAAAACTGGCGTGGAATCAATCTCTTATAACTTTCCACACATCAAAAATATGTTTGGAAGTTTCAATTTAAGGCACTTACGAATTGAAAGGGAATCTCTGAAGTCTAATATCCGAAACCGAAAATGCTATGAAAGCAGAAATTTCATGTTGAAGTCTGATATGGTGTGATGCGAACAAATTGATATCTGCTCCCGTTTCTGATGTCACATATCCGTTAAATTTGTATGATATTTTCAAATATAAAGACTAAATTTTACAGTAAGTGTCCGAACATTACAGAAAGAAGATTTTTTTAACACAATATAACATACTTATAGCAATTTTCACTAACCAATAAATTGAAAGTGCATTAGTTGTACATAAAAAGTACATTAGTTATACATAATATTAGTATATAAAATCAAGATAAAATAATTTTTCTGGAGGCTGATATATGATACTTTTAAATATTGCAAATTTTAATTTTTCCCTATATTTATGGATGTTATTTTCAAAATAGTGTATGTATATTTATAAAATAGTGTATACAAATTTTAATTTTTCATATATTTACCTACGTTTTTTTCAAAATAGTGTATATACTACTGTATAAAAAAGTACGATAAAATTTCCAATTTAAAATTCCCGGGGCTTATGGAATTTTAATTTCTTTTCTTTTTTAGGTTGCTGGCACTGTCCTTGACATCTGTGTGAAATTTGACTTCAAAATATTCATTTGTGTTTGAGTTACGCTAGTCTTTGTGAGACACTAAAACTGATTTCGGCGATTTTTGAAATGTCTCAGTCTTTCTCAATGTCTCAATGTTTTTATTTGAGCAAAGAACTTGCATTAAATTTTTCTTATGGAATAGTATAGAATGTTGTAGAAAGCATTTGGCTAGCATTCCTATATGGGAAAGAAATATTTAGAAGTGGTATAAACAGTTCAAAGAAGGCAGAGTACGCGTTGATAACGAAAAGGCCTCTGGTCGACCCTCAACCTCAACCGACGAAGCTCACGTCCAAAAACTTAAAGATTGGGTGCTTACAAACGTCAATTTACATTTAGAGATCTTGATGAGGATGTTGAAATTTCAAAAGGATTGGACAATTTCATTTTGGTCCTCAAAAGCATCAAATCTCGATTGGTACAAAACACACGGAATGCGCCACACTGCATTTATTCTTCGTGACCTTTTCGCCAAAAATGAAACCCATATCCTTTCACACCTACCATATTCACACCATGAGACTTCTGGCTATTCCCTAAACAGAAAAGACCACTCCGGGCACACCGTTTTTTGTGTCGATTGAAGAGATTCAACGTGAATCACCGTGCGCTTTGCAGGCCATTCCTGCCGATGACTTTATAGCATGCATTGAGGATTGGAAAAAAAAATTGGCATAAGTGAATTGTGTCCGGAGGGGATTACGTTGAAGGCGATGAAAGAAATTTGGAAGAATAAATAAAGAGTTTAAAAAAAAAAAAAATTGATCTTACTTTTTGGGCACAATAGTATATTTATAAAATTGTGTATATATTTTTTAATTTTTCCTATATGTACAGGTAATATTTTCAAAATAATGTGAACAAAATTAATTTTGTAAAATACGTACAAGTCAGTTAGCTATTTGAAATAAAATTTAAGTATGTTGTCCATCACTAGTTGCTTTAATTTTCAATTCAGCTTATCAGCTTCAGCTTCAAATTATTAAAATTTATTTAATTAATTCAACGAATACGTTTTGTACAATACTAAAAACAATGGATGAATTGTTTAACATTAAAAAAAAGTTCTACTATTTTTAAACAATAAAATGATTAAATTAGACTAACTCTTTTAAACGGTAAAAATTAACTTTTTTAACCTGGCAAAATAAAGAAAAATACACGTTTGAATAAACCTAATTAATTATTAACGGGATAATTATTATTACTGTGGTAATTGTAATAATTAATATTTATGTTAAAGGTTTATGGAAAAAAATTCCGATATTGTATATTGAATAATTTATGAGTTTTTTTTTTCTTTTTCGAAATTCTTTGTAATACAAATTTTATTAAAAGGTTAATAAATTATAATAAAGAACATTTGTACATTTCTTTGTCTTCTAAAAAAATTCCTTTGAGTCACTTTTAATCAGGCAAACTTTTCACTCTGTAAAATTCAAAGATATTTCAACACATATTTCTAAGATCAAAGCAGCTTCTGACGTGTACATTGTCTAAAAAACTAGAAGGAAATATCTTCTTACATAGTTTGTATACTTATCACAAAGAGATATCCTCACGATGTTTTAATCTTATGAATGAAACGATAACATTGTATGAAAGGACAAAAAATTGGTAAAAACATTCTCTGTAACTTCAAAACGAATTCATTGTGCGGGGCTATAAAATTACATATGCGTCCAGCTTCAAAAATCAAATGCTTACAAAGAATTGAATTTTCGAAAGAAAAAAATAAAATATAGAAAACTCAAAACAAGATTTCATGCTTTTAAATAAAATTACTAACAATTCATTTTTAGCAATGAATAGTAAGAATTATTCTGGACAATGGAGCCTGATGGATGAGTGACTAGCACTCTGGTGTTCCGTTCCACAGGTTTCAGGCTCGATTCCCGGTGGTGCCATGGATGCTTGTAGTACTTCGGAATCCACTTTAAACATAGGATCTGGTCTAATATGACTGCTAATACTACTACACCTTACCACATCACTGTGGCTAGAGTTAAGTTCCCTTTTACAGTTTGGGAACGATGTGGGTGATAAGCCTGACTGGGCTCTGTGACGCTCTACAGTCATATGCAACCGAGATCAACAACAAAGGGATTCCGAACAACTGCAGACAACCATGACACCAACCTGACACGAATCCGAAATATGTGCCACTGAGCGCAAAGCGCTGGACTCTCGGCCATTCAGGCGTCGGTTTAACATGACTGGACTTAGTGCTGACAACCCTACCCCGTAAAAAAGAAAGCATCTCCTGTTTCAAAATCTGCCAGTATACAGATGATCTCAGCCTACCATGGGGCTGTTGCAAAAGTGATGATGATGATGATGATTATAGACAATATGTGCTGTCTAGAATCATCATAACTTAATAAACATAGACTTAAAAACAGCTTTTTAAGGATCAAATAATTAAAATTCAACAAACTGGTTATTTAAAAAAAATGTGTGAAATATAAGAATTAATTTAGCGCCATTTTATCTTTTGAGTTTATGAAACACTTTTTTTTTGCCATAAAAGATACCAAATTTTGATGATACATTAATATACTTTTATAAAAATGCCAAGCATCAACACAATAGACTTTTATTTGAAAAGTACATAATAAAATCATAATAATGGTGGCGAAAATATTTTTTACGTATTTTAATATATTTTATATAACAGTAGAATAGGTTTTATACCACGAAAAAAAATATCGACAAATATTATTGCGATCTATTTTTTAAATCTATAAAATGTTAGAAACTGAAGATATTTAATATCGCATTTATTTTATAAATTTTAACAAAAAAAATTTTGATTTCTTTGGCAAAAAAAATAAAATAAATAAATAAAAATAAAAAAATAAATCTGAAAACATGTCTCAAGGTTAAACGAGAAATCGAGATTGTATAAAAAATGGAAAGTGGCAATTTTCCACTTATTTCGCCTTTTGGCGGAATTTTTTTCCTTCTTTTTTGGAATCAGATCTAAAAGCACTCAGTCATTTTTTCATTTCAGCTGCACAAAATTCTATTTTCACTTCAATCACTTCACACTAACCACTTTCCCAGCTCTCAGTTTTTGAGCTGATGTCACTTTAAACACGTCTGCTGAGGCAAGGAACGTCAATTTCCCATTGCCACTCACTTTAAAATTATTTGAAAAGGAAAAAAAAAACTCTGCCTGTGATGTTCCAAAAACATTCAACGCTCTTTTCACTTCAGTTTGATCTTATTTGTAGGTCGATTTTCGATTTATGTGAACTGTAAAACCTAATATTATATAATATGAATGTAGTGTTATTTTCTTAAACTGTGATTATAAAATATATATGTTTACAAATTTGTTTTTAGTTTTATATATATGAACATCAATAAAGTTTTTAAAAAGTATGGTTCCAATAAAAAACATTTAAGTTTATAATAAATTGGATGTTAAAAGTTTGTTCATTATTATAGAATTGTTGATTTAATAAGTACATCATCAAGTGATATGCATACATTTTTTATAGATATCGCGTGAATCGTCGCATGTGTCATATAACAAATTGTAGTGTGCAGGTTTGGCAACCAATTTGTAACTGAGTGTTGTTGGCTTGATACACTTGATGCACAGGCTGGAGATCTCAAGACTTTATTTGCACGCACATATACCACACGCATACAATTAGAAACATACCATATTCAACACATTTAAAGACATATAATTATAGATACGTGGGAGTATTTCACTTCTAAGCCGAAAACTGGATACTCAGGTACGTGTAGCGTGAGCAAAATATACTTCTTTTCCAGGTGAGAGTATGTAGGCCAAATAATACATAGGGTTGCAATATTTATAAGACTGTAAACTATACGTTTCTCAACAGAAGGGCGTGGCTGCTCTGCGCATTATTTTGGGTGAGATTCTCGAGGCCTACTAACTATTTCTTCTGAACGTCAAATGGAGACGCTCTTGTCCGTGTGTAGGAAGAAGCACAATTACAAATAATATCTTTACGTTATTTTGTATTTTACTGTGGAATATACAGTTGTTTGACATTCCTAGCAATGATATTATTTTGTATCATATGAAAATCTGATGAATTTCAAATATTAATTATTAAATAGGAGAATATTCGGAAAAGTATATTATACATTAATATAGTAATGATATTAAATAAAATTTGTAAAAAGGGGGAAATAGGGTTAGTTATGATGGACCCAAGTTATGCAACAATTATTTATTAAAATTGAAATTAAGTTAATAATTATTATTAAGGTGTTGTTAATAATGATATTTATAACGTTAATAATGTAATACTAAAATGTTATATTTGATTATATTAATGTTAACATTATTATTATGTTAATAATGTTAATTTTTCATTTAAGTTAAGTTAATTTTAAGGTTAATTTTTTAAAAAAAACCCGGTGTAGCATTCATCCGCAGCATAATAGTCCTTATCTCCTACTAAGGAAAATCAGTCTGTATAAAAAGGAGCTCCTGATTTGCTGCAATGAAAGTTGCCAGATATACAAAAAAGACTGGTTGCAATTTATAAATCAAATCGTTTTGTTAGAATATTTTTCAACAATCTTTTGAAGGAAAAATGTAAAGCCATATAATTGATACTGATTTTATTAAAATTGTTTGATCAAGCCTCCTTAAAAATGCTTTTGTAATTCTCTCTTACTAATGTCTGAACAAAAGTATATAATGGCTAATAAAAAAAGCCTTTTATGTGTATAAAAACTCAAAATCTCAGTCGTGGCGCAGTCTGTGAGAAGAAAAGAATTCGATTTCCTTTATTATCTTAGGCTATAGCTACTACTTCAAAAATAGGCAGTAAAGAATTTAAATAGAATATTTTACGCCAGAAGTTAGATCACTTGATTTGAGTTTCGAATGACATAAAAGTAAAAAGCAAGTAGCCATCAAAATTCTTCCTAGAAGACATTACTTCCCATTTTTGGATTTTGGAAACTCTCCGTGATGCATTATGGTTAGCGTCAAATTTACTTTAAAAATTACGTGATTTAGCGTCTCAAAGTCAAATAACTGTCACTGGAAAATAGAACATTACAAGCATATTCAGTTAATGTTTTAAAATTAATTTTTGATAAGATATCATTAATAATCGCCAAGTACCAAGAGGAACTGAGAAATAAAACGTACTATATTGTGAAAGTTGGCAGCCTGTTCTTCTTCTTCTTCAGTGGCGCAACAGCACCATGGTGAGCCAAAGCCGTCTGTCTGTTGGCAGATTTCGAGAAGATGTTTTCTTTTTACAGGATAGGGTTGCCAGTCCTACTCCGAATTCTCTACAATCATATTAAACAAAAACATACAGTTTAAAGGGATTCTGAACAATACAAATATCCATAGCACCGCAGGGACCCGAACCCGAAACCTGTAGCACCGAGTGCCAGAGCGATAGTCTCTCGGCCATCAGGCCCAAATCCTGGGCATGGCTACTATGAATTGAATTTAATTTAATTTTGAAAGGTTTTTTTGTATGAAGCAATATTATAATATGTTATTGCGAGGTATTCCATACAAAAGTTATTACGAGTGGAGCAAGTAAATAATGAATAATTATTAGTGAAATCACTGATATAAGTTCTTTCAATATTAAGAAATTGACTAATTATAAACATATTGAATTATATGTTGATTTCAATATGTGGTAATGGATCCTTAAGATTGTCAATATGTGTATAATTAGGCAATTTCTAAATATTAAAACACATTATAATAGTGCTTTGGTTTTACTAATAAATACTGATACTATTTATTTGCTCAAGTCACAATAACTTTTGTATGGTATACAGAGCAAACCTATTTTTGTTTTGAGAAGGTCCTTTATTTTCCTGATCTGCTGTTAGACATATGGAAGTCTTAAACTTATCTCACAACATATTCTCCTAGCTATTCCGTAACCAGTTATCTTATGGATCCATTGCCACATATTGAAATTTTCCATGACACCGAACACCAGATGGCAGCCTTTAGCCTTCTTAAATTTTAAAATTAGATCCTGAAGGAATAAAAAATTAGAAGATTTACAGGTCAACATATAACATAATAATCAACAACAGCAGTATAAAAATTAATATATAATCAACAACAACTTTTTAAATTTATAAATTTAAAAAAATTAATTGAGAGCTCATTATCCATATTGATTCCACGGATATTTCCAGTCATCTCGTTCCAACAGAACGCATACATTAGACGAATTCATAATCCACAACCATCCCCTTTTGCATTGTTAATGAAGTCCTCAGTGCACTTTTCTCATGGGCTTCCTGAAATCCTAATGAATCAAGCGAGCTTAAATCGGTATTAACAATTTCTCGTTCGTTAAACAAACGAGAAAGGAGACGGACGCCTATTAATAAGAAATTTATCATCCGCGATAAGCTGTCGTGGGGGGGATATCTAATATCCCCTTGAGTTTCAACAACTGCTCTGGGCGTCAGCACTTTAAAGCACTTACGTTGATTTAACGTCTCAAAATCGAATAACTGTCATTGGAAAATAGAACATACATCCATATTCAATTGTTGTTTTTAAAAGTAATTTTTGGTAAAATATCATTGATATTTTACCAAAAATTACTTTTAAAAACAACAATTGAATATCCCAAATTGATTACCCAAAATGTAATTGAAAACTATCCTCAGGATCTAGGAAATAAAACGTAGTATACTGTGAAAGTTGGCAACCTCTAGCTTTCTTAACTTTTAAAATTAGATTCTAAAAGAATAAAACATCAGAACATCTGTAGGTTAATGTATACATTTAAAAAGATAGGTCATTATCCATATTGATTACACAGGTAATTCCAGTCATCTCAATCCATGAAAAAACATGCATTGGACGAATTCATAATCCACAGCCTTCCCCTTTTGCATAGTTAATGAAGTCCTCAGCGCAATTTTCTCATGGTCTTCGTGCAATCCTAATGAATCAAGCGAACTTAAATCGGTATTAACACTTTCCCGTTCGTTAAACAAACGAGAAAGCAGACGGATGCCTATTAATAAGCAATTTGTCATCCTCGATAAGCTGCCGTTAATAGGACATCCAATATCCCTCTTGAGTTTCAACAACTGCTCTGAGCGACGACAGGATAAAAAACAAGGGCCGGGCTCGCAATAACATTCTTTTCCTGAAGCACAAAATGTGCGCCATTGTTTATCGGTAGTTGTCGAAGTTTCTTTCTTTCTTTCTACTTGTTTTTTCTTTTGGCTTCTTCTTAGAGGATTGTGTGAGGGGGAGGGATTGGGGGGGGAAGTCGACCAAGCATTCGGTCATTCGATCGCATTCGGAACTCGGCAGTTGCAAAACAAGAGGGATTCTCTGTTTCTCTCCATCAGAGCGTAAGAAACTCGATATACAAGTTGCCCGAAACTATACCAAAAATAATCGCGTAGAAGCTGGATGCGGAATAACGAGGAGAATATGTTGTGAGATAGGTTTAAGACTTCCCTATGTCTGATAGGGGATCAAGGAAATAAAGGACCCTCTCAGAACAGAATAAGGCTGCCCTGTATTCCATACAAAAGTTATTGCGGCTGGAGCAATAAATAGTGAGAGTTTTTATTATTAACAGCTAATAAATATGTAAATTTGTACATATGCAAATACTTACATTTGCATAATATGTTAATAACTGTCATTTGCCTCTTTTTTAATCTGATCTGCTGAACAAGGATAAAATATCAATGTTCGAGCTCTATTAAAAATTATTTCTTAAGCAATTAATATTTGCAAAATATATTGATTTGATATCGTTAACCAAGGAATAATGTTTATTAATTAGGGATGATAAATATTTAATAAATTTGCGCTGTATTCCATTCAAAACATAGAACAGTACAGGCATATTCATTTTTTTTAAATTAATTTTTCTTAAGATGTCATAAATAATCGAAAAATACCATGAGAATCTAGGAAATAAAGCGTAGTATACTGTGAAAATTGACAGTCTCTAACCTCCTTAAACCTTAAAATCAGATTCTAAAAGGATAAAACATTAGAAGATCTTCAGGTTAATATATAAATTTAAAAAAGGTCAATAGATAGATCATTATCCATATTGATTCTACGGATAATTACAGTCATCTCAATCCATGAGAAGACATACATTAGGTGAATTCATAATCCACAACCCTCCCCATTTGCATAGTTAATGAAGTCTTCAACACAACGCTCTCATGGCCATCATGAATCACGCCAGCTTAAATTGGTATTAACATTTTCTCGTTCGCTAAACAAACGAAAAATTAGTAGACGCCTGCTAATTATAAACATATTGAAATTTTTATGGATCCATTACCACATATAAAAATCTTCCATGGTACCGAGCGCCAGATCTCAGTTTCTAGTGTTCTTAAATTTTAAAATTATATCCTAAAAGAATAAAGCATTAGAAGATCTACAGGTCAGCATAAACATTTAAAAAGATATATTGAGAACTCATTATTCGTATTGGTTACAAGCATTTCGTTTCATGAGAACACATACATTAGATGAATTCATAATCTACAACCATCCTCCCTTTACATTGTTAAGGAAGTCCTCAGCGCAATGTTCTCATGGCCTTCATGCGATTCTAATGAATCAAGCAAGCTTAAATCGGTATTAACACTTTCCCGTTCGTTAAACAAACGAGAAATGAGACGGACGCCTATTAATAAGCAATTCATCATCCTCGATAAACTGCCGTTAATAGGACATCCAATATCCCTCTTGAGTTTCAACAAATACTCTGAGCGACGAAAGGATAAAAAACAAGGGCCGGACTCGCAATAACATTCTCTTCCTGAAGCACAAAATGAGCGTCATTGTTTATCGGTAGTAGTCGAAGTTTCTTTCTTCTTGTTTTCTTTTTTTTCTTTCTCTTGCTTCTTCTTAGAGGATTGTGCAAGAGGGGGTCGACAGAGCATTCGGTCATTCGATCACAACTTCCATCGGAACTGGGCAGTTGCAGAACAAGAAGGATCCTCTGTTCCTCTCCGTCAGAGAATAAGAAACTCGATATTTGAGTTGCCCGAGACTAAACCAAAAATAATTGCGTAGAAGCTGGGTGTGGAATAACGAGGAGAATGTGCTGTGAGATAGGTTTAAGACTTCCCTCTGTCTGACAGGGGATCAGGGAAATAAAGGACCCTCTCAGAACGGAATAAGGTTGCCCTGTATTCCCTGCAAAAGTTATTGCGGCTGGAGCGAGTAAATAGTGACACTATGTATTAGGAATAAATATGTAAATAACTTGCATTTGTATCATTTTGAATGCTGAATAGATAAATAGTGTCATTATTTATTAATGAAATATAATGAATATGTAAATATCTTGCATTGGCATCATTTTGAAGGCTGAACATAAGTAAAGTATCAATGTTCCAACTCAATTAAAAAAAATTTTAAAAATAAATATTGGCAAAATAAACTGATTTCATATTATTTATCAAGTAACAATATTTATTAATTAGAGATGATAATTTTTTAATAAATTTGCGCTGCATTCCATTCAAAAATTACTCCAACTGAAACGATGGCCTTCTGTAATTAGTGAAAGTTAATAAGCATGTAAATAATTTTCATTGGCATCATTTTTGAATTCTGAACAAATAAATAGTGACAATATTTGTTAGTGAAAGCTAATAAATATGTAAATAACTTGCATTTGCATATTTTTGAATGCTGCACATTGCGATGTGCAAACTCAATTAAAAAGTTATTTCTTAAAATATGTGTATTGACAAAATAAATTGACTTGATATCCTTAGTCAAGCAATAATATTTATTAATTAGAGATGATAATTTATCTATAAATAGTTTAAGTTATTCTGTATATTGAATCAGAATAAAGTACCATCGTTCAAATAATGTATTATTGAACAAGGAGAATATGTTGTGAGATAGGTTTAAGACTTAACAAGGAGAATATGTTGTGAGATAGGTTGTGTGTTGGTAAATAGTGACACTATTTATTATTGGAAGCTAATAAGTATGTAAATAACTAGCATTGGCATCATTTTGAATGTTAAACGAGGATAAAATATATATTCAAGCTCAAATAAAAAGTTATTTATTAAAAAATATATATTGACAAAATAAATTGATTCAATATCCTTAATCAAGCAATAATATTTATTAATTTAATTAATTAGAATTAGTTTAATTAATTTTTAGAATTATTAATTTAATTTAATTTTACTAAATTTACTGATGAATTTAGTTCAGTGAATAATGATTTAAACTAACTTGATAGATATCTTGATAACTTGATGATCTAACTAACTAACTAAATATTATCCCGATAGAAAAATAAAGAAGGCTTACTTATAATTTTCAAAGTTCTGCTGTTGTACTTTACGAGCCATTCTGAGGAGGTACCGAAACTTCGTAAGAATGCATTTGGAGGTACTGAGACGACTTTGTGCTGTATAAGTTGGTATTTGAACACTGGTTGCCATAAAATAGGTTGTCGTTCTATTTAATGATTATCAAATATTTATTGGGTCGAATAAATACTAAAATTACCGTTAAATTCTTTTATAAGGATAAAATTTTAATAAAAATGATTTTTAAAAGTATAAAATTTTAATTTTTTGATAAAATTCCTTTATTTCATTAATCAAATATGTAGTGTGCTGATTGGGCAATCAACTGTAACTGACTGTGGTTGGGTCGAGATTCTTGAGGCTCAATTTTGAGAACTCCCAGCTTTATTTATAATTACACGTATTTATTTGTTACGCGCAAAAACACCACACACATACAATTAGAGACATACAATATTGAACACAGTTAAAAACAGATAAATATAAGTTCGTGGAAGGACTCTACTTCTAAGCCGAAAACTTGAAACTTCGGCTACGCGCAGGGTGCACGAAATGTACTTACTCTCCGGGTATGTGTCTGTAGGCCAACTAATGCGTCGCTATGTGATAAATATAATTTCTCTTGGGATGAGAGATTACAAACTAAAAATTTCTCAATGGGAGAGCGGGTTGCGTTGTGCTTCCTCTCAGGTGAGAGTCTTGAGGCCGACTGCTCATTTCTCCTGAATGCTACAGGGGCGGTCTTGACAGTGTAAAGGAAAAAGCATGGTTAGAAATATAGATTTAATTTTTTTTCTTTCAGATGAAAATACGAAGATTGAATGAGAACTGAGAATCCTTAATCAATATTTATTTAAAACATTTTGTCTTTTTACACATTTTAAAACACTAGTATTACATATATACAAAATAAATTATTTCGTTTTCCGTAATAAACCACTTTTAATATTTAATAATTAAAAAAAAATTATTAATGATGTAACATATAAAGTAAATAATAATAGCCTAAATCATAAATAGTATAAATCATGTAATATTTAAAGTAAATAAATACATGATTTAAAACTTGAATCAGAATGGAATAGAGAAGACGGCGATTCGATTTAAAAGTTGTTCTGAGTGTAAAAGTGAAATATTGGAATATCAGCAAACTCATCTGATTTCAGTAATTAAATTTTTTTTAATTAAAATGATTTGGTAAATTTAATAATGGTTATATATGATTATTAATCCTACCAATATCTGTTATTAATCATGCACTTCACTTACGATTGAATGTTCTAGTTCATAACTTTCTATTTCATTCTAATAGATTATTCTGATCCATACAGTTAATTATGTGTAGAATTGGATCAGTTTCAATGTAACAATTGTAAAATACGTAGAAATCACTCTAGAACTCGAATATGTGAAGTCTTCTCAACTAAACCAATTTAATCGTAAAACAACAGGCAGAACATAACGAGAAAATTTACATTAAGATAGGTTTGGAGTTTTACTCTACATATTGAAATAAAAGACCATAAAATGAAAGGAAATAATTTTACGATTCATTTAAAATCGTTTCCAAATTAAACAAATTAATTAAAACAATTACTAAATGCTTAAATACAATGATTATACTTAATTGGATAAATACTTAAATATATTTGATTTCGAAAATTGGTTTTTAATGGCTTTAATGCTGTAATTTACTCTGAAATGTAAGTAAATTAGGATATTAATTAAGATGCATTAAACTAAGGTACATTTTAATCATTCATTGTATTTGGATTAAAAGATTTTCTACTATGTATTAAAAAAAGTTTTAAAACATAATCAAATGAGCGAAATAAATTAACAGATAATTATTATTTTATTATAAAATTAATGTATTTTAAAGGAAGATATTAAATCCCTATTGAATAATTAGAACCACTTTCTAAACCATTATAAACAATTTTAGGAATAAATGCTCTCCTTAAATAAGGCATCAAAATTTGTAGGTTTGTAATACTTTGATTTATTATATCAACCATTATTTTATGCGTTAAATAATTGAAGTAAAAAATGATCAGAATTTTTTTAAGTATCCGAAGAACCTATTAAATAGTTTTTTTAGCTAACTGTACTAATTTCTTTTGTTTGTGAATAAAGTTTTTCAAAATCCTATTCGTTTTTAACTGTTTACTATTTAAAGCTGGATTTCCATGAAATACTAGATTCTCTCGTTGTATAACATCCACCAATCAGAAGCGGGAGCTGTTTTTGATTTGCTGATATTCTATGATGTGTGATCTTCGTATCTGGCGATAATACAGCTTTAATACCACTTTGAATTTTAATGATAATTAAAATAAAAACAAGTATTATTAAATATTATTCTAATTATTATTGTTGTTCAATTATTGTTGTTCCATTTAGCAGAAGTTTCACATGATATTGAAAGAATGTTATCCAATAACCTACAAAAAAATTATAATATAACCATATTTTTCTATTAATTAAGTTCTCGTCTACAGCATTAATTAGGTATCTTATTTTATCCATCTCCAAATATGAGTACAGTAGTTCGTGTGTTTCTGATGATGCCCTTTTTATGAATTTCATCAATTATTTTTGTTATTTGAATCAGTTATTTTTGCAAAATATTCATGTAGCATTCTCATCCTTTCAGGGGTTTTAAATTCTCAAAAATAAATCTTTGCCACTGTTTTACAAAAGTCTTGTTATTTTTATTGGTTTTATTGTGAGTCACGGACATTATAACAGCTAAAAATGGTTACATAAGGTAATAATACAAAAGAGCTTGGAAATATATCATTTAAATTACAATATATTTCAAAGAATTAGTCAATAACAAAGAATTTCATTGCAAATTTTTTTCTATATTATAATACATAAAAATTAAATATTAAAATTTGTTTGAAACTAGTAACATTTCTTTCCTACATTTATTTCTTCTACAATTTTTCTGAATACCCATTTTTATATTCTTACTCAATGTTATTTTTTTTCTATAATTATTTGGTTACAACTTATATTATTTTGTAAGTCTAGGGGAACACCCCATGTACAAATACAATACTTTCTGATAAAAAATAATCAAATAATATTTTGATATTTTGCAATAAAATAATCACCTTTTTAATATAAAATAATCAAATAATTTTTTGCTATAAAATACTTAAATAATTTTTTGCTATAAAATACTTAAATAATGTTTTGCTATAGAATAATCCCTTTATGATATAAAATAAGCACTTTCTGCTATAAAATAATCACTTTTATAGCAAAATTGATTATTTTATATTAAAAAAACAAAAAATGATTATTTTATAGGAAAAAGTGACTATTTTGATTATTTTATAACAAAAAAGAATTATTTTGATTAGTTTATATCAGAACGTGCTATATTTGTACACTATTTGTATGGGATGTTCCACTAGACTTGCAAAATAATGTAAATTGTGACATAATATAAGAGAATAGCAAATCTTTTAAGCAAATTATCAATACACATAAAATTTTATCATTTTTAAATAACCAATGTTTTAAGCACCAAAACAACTGTAAAAGTTTAAATAACATTCCACTCACAAAAGGAAAATTATTTTATTTATTTTAGCTTTTCCGAAAAGTCCTACAGTACCAAACAGAAAAGATAAACAACATGTTGACATTTGCTTTTCATTTCCTTTGGGCGTCAGAACAGCAATTCATTTAAAATTTTCCAAGTGCTGTAAAGTTAAATCTGAATTTACTTTACTACAGTGTTTACTTTTATTTGTACTACAACAACTACAAAAAAAAAAGAAGAAAAAAAAACGAAAGGGAATTTTTAGGGAGTTTAAAGGAAAACTATTATGCATATAAACAAAGGTAGAAAATGAAGGAATGAATTATTCATCAACTTTAAAATTTCCCATCTAGACAGTCTTGAAATCCAATAGAACGAGCAAAACGAATCTCTTTTGACGTGCAAATCGATGTCGAAATATGCCAGCTACGCTGTCAAATTTTTTTGTAGGAAATGTTTACTCTCCTAAAATTAAAAACGGAATGGATAATTTTCATTTCTGCTCTAAGCAACTTAAAAATTCATTTTATGGTAACCGCAGAACCCTTTCAACGTATTTAATTACATCGAAGATGTAATAGCATATATATATTATATAAATTAGAGTTTAAACCTTCTGGTAATTAGCTAATCGGGCTTCTAAAGACAAAGTTAGTACTAAACTAGGTAAGCTGAAATAATAGTTCTAGTGTAATAGGTGCAGTAGATCTGTAGATCTGTAGATCAGAAAATCTCTTATTTGGGTTCAAAGGTATTATAGAGGATGCGAACACTTCATGTACAAATATAGCAATTTCTGATATAAAACTGTTAGAGTTTTCCTATGATTCTTGATTGCATACCTCAAAATACTTTAGGTCTAAATTTTATTTTCAATTTCTGTGAATGGTATGATAGCTAGGAACTCATATATCGAAAAAGTTTTTTATAATCACCTTGTATATTGTTGTGTTAACAGTCAAAATAGCCACCCTTCATTCTGAACAAAAATAAATGAGGCTGGCAATGTAAGTTTAAATCAGATTATTAATACTATTATTAATTAGAGTGTTATTATTAAGAAGTATTATTCTGATTATTGTTAATCATTTAATTGAAGAGACTGAATGGAAAATTTTAATTTCTGTTTTCAGCAACTTATAAATTCTTTTTAAGGTAACCACAGATATTGACCACAGATTTAACTTATTTAATTACATAGAAGATGTAATAGCAATTATATATTATTTAAATTAGAGTTTAAATCATCATATAGTTAGCAAATGGGGCTCCTGAAGATAACTAGAATAGTTCATTTCCAAACTTGACAAGCCGAAATAATGGTTCCGGCGTAATAAGTATAGTATTTTTTTATTTCCAATGGCAAGGCAATACAAAAATGTGGAAAATGCAGAATAAAAAAGAAAATGTACTCAAAAGAGTTCAACAAAGTTGACCGAAGTCATTGCCTTAAGAGTTCTCTAACTTGACAACATCTCGGACTCGCCATGAAGTGCCAAGAAATGATGGAAAACTCGGTTCATTAGTTCTTAGCTTAGTATTTTAGCTTAAATCAGATAATTATGAAATGTAGTGGAATCAACTAAATACAGAACAAGAAGTATTACCGAAATTAGAAGTTGAAAAAAAGTGTTAATATTATTTTAAATAAAAAGACTAGTTGCTTATTGTTCATGCTCTTAAATAAAACGTTTCAGTTAAAATAACTTGCATTTTTTTCCTTAAATTAATTTTTTATATTAACATGCATTAGAAATATATATAGTGAATTAAGGGAACATTTTAATAGCATTGTTAATATAGAAACAACTCTGTGACAATAGCGTTACAACTTAGCTACAACAATGTTAAAACAGTTAGTGGAGTAAGTGTATTGGATGATGATGGTCCTTCATTTTGGCCCGCAGTTCCACTTCTGAAAACTGTTTAAGCTGTAACTATAATCGATGACGATAATGTTTGAAGTTCACATGCCTTATTTGAAACTGAATCATATATTGCCATTTACAACATTATAAGATTTATATATTGATCAATGTAACTTTCTTCAAACTTTAACACTATTTAATTTATGTATACAGAAAGTGGGAGTTCCCTTTTTAAGAAGTGTTCCCATTTTAAGTGGGAGTTACCTTTTTAAGAAAGGTCCCCCTTTTTAGTGAGAGTTCCATTTTTAAGAAGAGTTCCAACTTTTAAGCAGGAGTTCCCTTTTTTGAGGGAGCTAGAATTTTGAAAAATTTATAAAAAAAATGATTTGTTTTCTGCTGTTTTTCAAAATAAAAATATAATATCTACAAAATGATAATAAATGTTATTTTAAGGTAGAAGAATTTTTACATTATTATAAAAAATAATAACTTCATATTTTTACGATAATACAATTTATATTTTAAGCACTTTTTGTTTAACACTACAGAAATATTTGTAACATATAAGACTTATTATAAAAAAAAAATAATAGGTGTTTAAAATTTTAGAATAATTGCTAAAGAATAGTTCACTATTATATTTAATAAAAAATAATAGTAAACCCTTCAGAGATAAAAATAAAAATAAAATTAACTAAATAATTGTATTTAATGGATTTAGAAATACTTAAGTACTTTTTCTTACTCGTTAAACAAAGAAAGTTTTCAAAAGATTTAATGAAGAGATTTTTAACGATAAAGATTTGGAATTACGATTATCAAAATTGAATGCACTTTAAATATTAAAATAAAAACATTTGTCATCTCAATTAAAGTCGTTATTTTCCAGATTTATTAAAAGATAATATTTTATTGTAAGGAACTTATATTATTCATTATAAAATAATTATAACAAAACCTGAAAACTGCTCGGTAAATTTCAACTTATCATGTGTGAACATTAGAGAAAGGATGAATAAACTCAGGAATATGCCAATGTTTAATAATGCACGAGACATACGAAGCAATTGATTGGATTACTACAAGAATGGCCAATTTCGAATAGCCACATGAATATATCAATGCTGAATAGAACAAGAACTTCATGAAGAATGAATTGTTCAAGAATCTCTAAAAGAATATACAAAAGTTAGATAAATGTCATCGCAAATAAAGTATGAAGTATTCCAAATTCTACAAGAAACGTTATCAAATTCAATAGCCAAAAGAATGTATCAAAGTTTAAAAATATTAGTCGTAAATGAAGAATGAAGTATTGACAATTCTGCAAGAAACATTGTCACATTTAATAGCCTAAAGAACATATCAAAGTTTGAAAATTCTAGGCATAGATGAAGAATGAAGTATTCCCAATTCTACAAGAAACATTATAACATTCAATAGGTAAAAGAATATATCAAAGTTTGAAAATTTTAGGCATAGATGAAGAAGGAAGTATTCCAAATACAATAAGAACTATACAGCTCAATAGGCATGGGAAAATGCCAAAAGTCATAAATATGAAACTTAAAAACGAAAGAATTGATCAATGCATTACGAGTACTTATAGCCATTGGATATACAAATGTTAAAACCCCAAGCCAAAACGGGAAAAGTACTACAAAACATCCAGAGGATTAACGTTATTCATGAATCATTTGAAGAGTTAAGGGGCCCAAACTACCATTTCTACGCCAAAATTTGCAAATTTGGAATGGAGATTTATTTGCTTGCTGCACTTTTTGGATTGCGTCACGAACCCCTAACCAGGACAACATCATGTTCATGATAAAAATTGATACGAATTTTAACAATAAAAAACGCATCAAAATATTGTGTACTTTATAATAGATCCTATTCGACTTGTGGCTCAGTGGCAAGGCGCGCCTCTGGTGAGCATCAGGACTGAGGTTCAATCCGCTGACAGTTTTATTGTAGACACTGTTTCAAAAAATGGGGAGACTCGATGGCGTTTTTGATGTTCGGCATCTTGCCTCGTGAGTCGGACAACATGGTAAGAGTTTTCCGGGTTTTATCCCATGCGATACGAAAGTGTGGGGTAGTTATCCCTAAAAGTCCCCGGAAGGTACTGCCCTCTTTTTTCTCTTTCTTCAAATCAGTCTTCTACCTACGGATGTCTCATCACAACAGAAGTTGCCGCTTTTTCCCTCCTTCCATAAGACCGCAAGGGTTCTTGAACTAGGTCTAGACGTTGCTGTCTACCAAGTGGGATGTGAAACAAAAACATATATATACCCTAATTATTTCTATGTAAAATAACAGTTTTCATCAGTTTTTATAATTTTTCTTAGACTTAGTACAGATAATAAATGATTAGTAATTAGTTTTTTCAGTTTTATTTAATAGAAGATACGAAAATATTGGCAAGACAAAAACAATTTGTCACATTACTTAGTAATTTAACTATATATTTGATGCATATTTTCATCAGTTCTGACATCCTTTATAGAATTATAAAAATGAATAATAAGTATAGAAACATTTGCATGCTAATCTAAAAATTTCCCAGATAGTTTTGATATTTTTTTCATGGTATGCAATACATTAGAAAAGCATCAAAATAATTATTATATTTTAATATCTTTCCTCATAATAATATTACTCTGGAAAAAAAATAAAAATTATACATATGAATATTTTTTATACTTTTATTTTATCGCTCTTATGTAAGTTACATCACTTTTAATAATGAGCTAAATACAAAACAATTATTTTCTATCTACTTTTGCCATTACAAAGCAATTATATGCAGTTTTTATGAGAAAAATATTGCATATAATCTCGTCTGTAGCAAGATCACACCAATTATTCGCTTTTACCTTCATCTTAAAACTTAATAAAATAAAGATGTTCCCTTTTTACAAATAATTCCAAATATAACTGCACCATTATTCCAAAGTAATTAATATTTCGTTCTATAGTTTGTCATTCCAGAATGTTCTATTTGAAAGACATTTTGACATTAATGACATTTTATCCGTATCAAAATAATACTAATTGTTCATTCTTATTATTCAAACCTTTTTGTAAGCGAAATATTTGATGAAATAAAATAAAAAAAATATGAATTTTCACATTTATCTTGAAATGTGTTTGAAGTTTTTCTCCAAACGATTAAATTTAATTGTTATTTTACACATCTGGCAACATCTTTAGTTTGAATGACATGTGATCAGCCTTCGAATCAAACCAATTATACCAAGTCCTCAAACATTACACGTTAGGCTTAACTTTTAATAAATAAATAAAAGAAAAAAAGCTCCATACGAAAATAGAAACTTTCCAAAAATATCAATAAACATTACATAATTACCTTCTTCCACTTAAAAGTTTAAACCTGGAATCAAGTAGGACGTTGAAAAGAAGATAAAATTTTCATTCTCTTTGGGCAAACAAGAAAAGAAAAAATCGTCATTAGGTTCTGTTCTAATGAGGCCTCAGGAAGTTCCATTTTGGGTTACAATGTTTCGTAGCTCCAAAGTTCGCGAAAATAACGAGTACCTCTTATTCTTCGTTTTCTTTCAGAGCATTGTTAGTCTGCTTCCACCAGAACACTTTTTCTTCTAGCTTTAATAGAAATTTTCTTGGGCCAAAGATGTCTTTCTTTCCATTTATGGTTGCATTGAAAAAGAGTTTCAGTTTAGATAAGCGTAACCCTAGTATGCTAACATTTACAACAATGACAACAATCTAATTATGAACTACTAATTTAAAACAGGATTTTGCCTACGGAACTACTTTAAAAAATGTTTGGTTTTTTTTTTGCCTTAGTATTGGGGAAACCTTATTACTTAAAGTAATTTTTAAAACTAGTAGATAATAGATTTGTGTAGATAGTTTCAGACTCACCTGAAAATTGTGATTTCGAATTAGAAATGTGTTTATTAATAGAAAAAAAATGTAAAAAATTGCTTTTTTTCTGTATGATGTCGTACAAATGAAATAAACTGGACTTACAAAAATATTACACGAAGTACGTATTTAGTAGAATCTGAATTAAATTTTTAAAGCCTTAACATTTTAGTTCCTTTTTTTAGATTATAAGTTTATATTCATCTATCTAACATCAGATTTAGTAAATCAGCTTGTAAAGTTTTATTAAAATTGTTTATACATAATTTGACATTTCTTAAATTATGTTATTTTTTAAATTTATATTATATAATTTTTAATTGTAATTAGTATAAATAATTTTTAATTGTAATTAATATAAATAATTTTTAATTGTAATTAATATAAATATTTTTTAATTGAATATCACATTTTTTAATTTTATGTATCAAATTTTTAATTGTATAAGAAGTTTTTAATTGTATATCAATTATTTAATAGGATAAAATTTTTTACTGTATATCAAGTGTTGTAATGTATAAGATATTTTTAATTGTATATCAATTTTTTAATTGGGTACCAAATTTTTTAATTGTGTACCAAATATTTTAATTGTGTACTAAATTTTTTAATTGTATATCTATTTTTTATTGTATATAATTTTTAATTGTAAATCAGCTTATAATGTTTTATTAAAATTGTTTATATATAATTTTTTATTTGTTATATTACGTTATTTTTTAAATTTATATTATATAATTTTTATTTGTAAAAATGTTATATTCAGCAGTTTTGAAATTAGATATCTGTGTATCTCTAGAAGTATAGGTTTCAGGTAATTTTGAAAAAGAGGTATAATAAATTATTGTATTTATAAATCAGGCATTTTTCCATTTCATTTGTTTTTATTAGAAGAACCAAATATGATGCAATAAACAGTTGTTATAATATTAAATTTTTAAAGTTGTTTACATTACAAAATTTTTTAACTCTTATATGTCATGCGCTTTTTCTCTTCATCTATTATTATTAGAAGAACCACATATGATGGAATGAGCAAATGCAAAAACGAAAGTCTTGCAGTTTTATGAAAATTTTTATTACTTTTTATTTTTATTTAATTTATAACATAATCTAAACAAAATCATATTTTAACACCATGGATGCTAATTTCATTACTTTGTTAAATATATTTATAACACAAATAATTGTATAAAAATGATTTATGATAAACAATAATGTATGAAATAAATCATAATGTTTAAAAACAATTTTTTTTTATTTTAAATTTATGGGAATTTTAATAAATGCAATACTCTATTATTAAATTAGAGTAATACATTCTCTAATTACTCTGTTAGAGCATCTTTTAAACTACGTGATGTATTAATTATAATGTATTAACACATAAGTACTTAAGTTTTAAACCGAAAAATATCTGCAACAAAACTATTAATTATTCATTATCAATCTACTTTGATATCTTTTTTTTGTGTCAACTTTTAAATCGAAAAATTATTTACACGAAAATCTACCATTTGAAATCCAAAACTAACTATAAAACAAATCTCGAAATTCTATTAGAGAAAACACAAAAAAAGACGAGTAATATATCTTTCGACTTCTCAGTTAAATATAACTGAGTCTAACTCAGGCCATAAAGCTATACTGCAAAGAGCAGCATTTGTTTATTTCTGAGATGGTCAAAATAAATTGCGCTACCAAAATATGGCTTACAGAAATGGCTTTTCTTTCCCTAAAAAAAGTTCAGAAAGAAGAATCCGCAGTTTTTGCACTATTTTTTGTCCATGGAGAGGAGCCAGAGATATTTATGCTACTGCTAGTTACACACTTTGAAACTAATTTAATATTGGGTTTAGTAAAGCGCCTTAGAGGTAAAGCCAATTTTTCAAAGTTTTATTTTGTTTTTGTTTTAGAAAATTTATTAGCGTGTGTGTTTTCAAACTGTTTCATTTATGCTGCTTTAGTTAAACACGCCATATTTTTGAAGCTGTATTCAGTTCCAATAGTGTTATTTTATAATACACTGATTCAATTAATTTAATTAATTCAATTTAAATAAATTTATTAGGATTATTCAATGCCTTTTATGTAGGAAAGCATACTTTATTCTGAATAATTTATTTTAATTATTCAGTCGATAATTTTCTTACATTCATAAAGACTACTTTAGGGGTTTTTAAATTATTGTAAATTGAATTTTGCTTTTAAATTTCACATGGTTATGAACACATGTACATGGTTTAGAAAATTTATTAGCGGCTTAAATTGTGTGTTTTCAAATTGTTTCATTTATGCTGTTTTAGTTAAAAACGCCGTATTTTTAAAGCTGTGTTCAGTTCCTATAGGGTTATTTTATAATGCATTAATTCAATTATTTCCTTTAAATAAATTTAATAAGATGATTAAATGCCTTTTATGTGGTAAAGTATCTTTTATTGTAGACAATTTATTTTAATTATTCAGTGAATAATTTTCTTAGATTTATAAAGAACACCTTAGATGTTTTTTATTCATTTAAACCTCACATATTTATGAGGATTTATATTTTTTATTTTTTATTTTATAAAATGTATTAGTGAAGTTGAATGTGCGTTTTAAAACTGTTTCATTTATACTGTATTAGTTAAAAACGTCATATTTTTCAATTTCTTCTATTAGCTCACACTTTCCCTATATATATCTTGTTCAAATTTTTAATCGTTCATAAAATACTTTTTATTCATCCACTCAAGTTCAAATACATTTTTTGAACTTGTAGTGGATGATACTTGATGTTAATACAGTTTTTTCATATATTAATTCATTAATTAAATTAAATTAATTAATTTTAGTTTTTTTGGTGGACCTTCACAAGTCAAAACAATTACAAATTTGTTATGAACTACGTCAAGAGTTGCTACATCGTGATTAGTATTAGACGAGCTGAAAAAGTGCCAACTCCAATGATAGGGGAGGAAAGCTGACGGATTGTCTTAAATGGAGAGTTTTGGAGAAGGAGAGGAAGAGTGTCTACGACGAGTTAATAAGTAGTGTTATTTTTCTTTTTTCTCTGTAAAGTGACTGAATAGGCAGATGATTCCGCCTGTTTACAAAACGATCCCTTTGTGGTTGCGTGTATCACGCAGTATGCTAATTAAGGTGTGCCACAGACAGTGCATTAGATTCGTCGTAGATTCGAGAATTCTGAAAATCTCTGACCTTTGAGTGAATTCTATTTGTGAATCAAATTTATATCTTTTATTTTCATTTTTTTTGTAAATAATATTATTGTTCAGAGTTCTGTACATATGTATATGTATATATATGTATATACACTCAAGAGCCAAAACATTATGACCACCTGTCAATAACGAGTTGGCCCACCTATGGCGCGTAACACAGCTTCAACCCGCCTTGGCATGGATTAATACCACCACTTAATACCAGTTAAATACCACTTCCACCTGATCACGTGCCTTCCACGTCATCCAGGCGAGTTCATTGCAAAATGTAGGGGTGGTCATATTGTTTGGACTCTTGAGTGTATATATATATAATAAAATAATTAATGTGTCAATTCAATATAATACTATAATATATTTTTAACCTAAAAAAATATATTTATCTTAACACAAATACGAAGTTACTGTTATTACAGGAAAAATATACAACGTCGAAGTTCAAAGCAACACATATGGCTTTGAATATATTGATAGAGATAGTAATCATTTTAAAGATAACTCTCTTATAAATTAATTTACATTTTAAATAGGATGTGTTGAAAGTACAGGATCCAAATAATTTAAATTTAATTTACATACTTATTCACACTATATAACAAGCCCTTTCATAAATTCATAATTTAATCATCATTCTGTATAACCTATTAATCAGCTGCACGTCTTCGTCAACACGTGAGGCAGGTTGTTGCCATTTAAAGAGAAGTAATTTAACCTTGAGGAACTAACTCAGCGCATTTCTGTATAAATTTCGTGGCAGCATTTTGACAGATAATGGAAGGAGAGGGGCATCTGTCAGAACTTCGGCAACGCAGCTGAAATTGTTTAATGGAATGTTTGGAGAAAACCATTAGACATGGAGTTTGTTTAATGGAAGGATAATATGTTGCGTTGTCAAAACTATTACTTTCGAATGCGAGTGAACTTTCGCGGTAAGGAATTGCAAACGATTTTTTTGTTCTGTTGCCATTATCGGTTTTGGTGGAATAAAAGAAAAGGAAATAATGTTCAAAGATTTGAAATGAGTACATTCTTGACATTTACTGGTATCAGCATTTTACATATCTTAAAAGAATGTTTTTTTAAAAATGTTAAAGAATTCGTGTGTTAATATTCAATTAGACATTTCCCAAAGAGAACAGAATACGCTAATTTCAAAGTATTTCTTAATTACCATTTGTTTTATTTGCTTTATTAATAATAGAAAGCATTCATACTTTAGACTGTAAAAATCATTATTCTTAATAGGTAATAGTAAAATTATTAAATTCTAACTAAAATAGCATGATATTTTTAAAGATTATTATTTAAAAATTAAATATAAAATATCTATTAAATTTTTCAATAATAAAAATTATTATTTAAAAATTAAATATAAAATGATTATTAATTTTTTTAATATTAAAATTATGATTAATTTAAAAATTTTTTTAACGCATGATGTTTTTGTTTAATTATATTTCAAATGATTTTAATAAATACCAAATTAAAATAATTTACAAAAAGCAATAAAATTAATTTATATAAAATGCTAAAAATATTTAGCAAATGATATAAAATAATCTTTCATATTTTTCCAAAACTTTTTCAATACATTTATATTATTGTTAATTGTAATCATTAAACTGTTGGTATGCATATATAAATAAATATGTGTACAATTCATTCAAAATAAAAAAAAAATTAAAAGAAAATATAATTTAAAAAATGGAAACAATTCTAAAAAAAATTTCTGATGACAAGCATCTGAAATTAAAACAAAAAGAAAAAATAACGCAAAATATTTGGGAAATTTAATTTAAAAAGATGCCCAAAACAATTAAAAATATTTTTTTTTATTTCTCATTAAAAAAAACAATTCAGCCGCAATTAAAGAATTAAAAAATATCAAAAAAGGCTTAACATTAAAAACTATTAAGGTTAAAGATTAAAAAGCATTTTAATGTTACGAAAATTCCCTGAAGTTTTTTTCAAACTCCTTTTTAGGATAGAAATAATCACTTTTTTAAATAATTTGCATTTCGACATTCTTAAGTATCTTTTGTTATATACTGCCTTTATTTTTTTTTAATAATGGAAATGAAAATAATAATATTTATAAAAGACTTCGATTTGTAAAACAATGAAAATAATTTGAATCAAATGTGAATAAAATAAAATAATTTACTACTTTCGGAACCTAAATTTTAATGTAAAAATAATTGTATTGGATTGGATAGCATCTACTTCAAGAAAAGACCAAGCCATAGTTTGAGTGATTAGAAAATCTACAAAGCTTTGTTATTGTACTACTTATGTCAGTCAACAAAACACATTACTTTATAGAAAAGCAATGTATTTTCTTTCATTTGCGTGTTTTATGAGACAAAACTCGGAAAAATTTTACAATTAATATGAATGTCTATGTGAAAAGTCTATACGAACTATCTATAGAATTTCCATATACAGTTAGAGACATACAATATTTCGCACATTTAAAGACAGATAATTATAGATTTGTGAAAAGATTCCACTTTTAAGTCTAAAACTCGAAACTCGGCTACACGCAAGGTGTGCGAAATATACTTAGTCTTCCGGTGAGAATCTGTAGGCCGACTGATAATTTTTCCTGGACGCCACATAGAGCCGCTCCTACAATTTCGCAGGTTTGGTTTGGTTTGTCGCTCTACGGTCATTTTCTGCACACTTTAGGCTAATTAAAACGGGACCTACAGTTTAACGTGGGTTCCGAACCACTACTACTACTACACCAAACCACACCACATCATTGTGCCTAGAGCTGAGTTGTCCCTATGTACTTTGGGAATGGTGTTGGTGAGAGAAGTCTGACTGGGCTCCGTGACGTTTTTACAGTCAAATGAGACTAGGACCTACGGCTTAAAGTGGATTCCGAACCACTCACAAACATCCATGCCACCGCCAAAATTCGAACCTGTAGCTTGTGCTACCACTGTCCAGAGAGCTAGCCAACTGGCCCTCAGGCTGCCAAGTGCCTAGGAAGAAGCCTTGTTACAACAATACTTAAAGTGTAAATTAATATGTACTTTGTCAACTTGTTGAATATTGGGAAATTGTCTTTATGGTGATAAATATAAAGCACCTTCTTAATACTGCTCGTTTGTAAAATCTAGTATGTATTTTTATCATAATCTTCTATGTTATATAGTATGGATTTTTAAACATAGGTCAAGACTGAAATAAATTTTACCTTAAACTATTTGAACGAAATGTTTCGAAGGACAAAGTGCTTAAAAGACTTCTAAAACAAATTCCTCATATTTCTCTTTTGTGAATGTAGTATGGCAAGCCTTCGGTATAGAGGAGAATGATTTGAAGTTCAAGTCATCAGGATTGAAAATTTTTTTTTAATATTTTTCTATAGTACATGGTGTTCTTACCTATAGTTTTATGTGGTTAGGATAAAATTATTTATATTTGCATTTTAAAATACGGCTTTAAAATGAAGATTTATGTCGTAGATATATTACTTATGTGAATATTTTAGATGATTATGCGACATAAAGTGGAGCACGTAAAAAAAAATTTTTCCAGAAAATTCTAGGAACTCGAGTCCTGTCGGAGCAACATAAGAAATGACATGAACCATTTTATTTTGCTGTTAGATATTTACAATGATTTTTGGCTGATAACAACTAGCGACCATTGACAATGATTTCACATTTAAAGGCACACATGACTCCCGTACGAGTAACATAAGAAATTATATGAACTATTATATTTTTCTATTACATATTTGAAATGAGGTTTTGAAAACAACAACTAACAAGTACGACCACTGAGAATGATACATCGTGATAAACAACGCCGCAAGGTTTCGAAATTATCTGGTCAAATTATCTTCATTTTCTCGAAAATTTGAAACATCGACTGGAATTCTTGAGTCAAATCCTAGTCGGAATTTCTCATTTGAAAGCCTTCAGATGTCACAAGGAGGAGGAAATCAAGATCGGTATTATGTTGTCCAATTAATTGGTACATCTTAAGCAATTAAATTCGCCCAGCAGACGTATGCAGATAAATTCTGATTCAAAGACATAAATTGTTCCAAATCATGCCGAAATGATAATTAACCATCTTTGAAAAGATGAAATCTTTTTATTATTCAATTCCTTCTATTAGCACACACTCTCCCTATATATATCTTGTTCAAATTTTCAATCATTCATTCGTTTTATTCATCCACTCAAGTTCAAATGCATTTTTTTTTGGACTCGTAGTGGATGACACTGGATGTTAACATAATTTTTTCAAATATTAATTCAGTAAGTAAATTTAATTAATTAATTATATTTTTTTTAGATTTAAGTTGCATATATCTACCAATAGATGGCGATAGATAAACTTTAAAAAATGAATGAAATTTATTTATAAAGGACTTTATGCAATAGAGTGAAAAAAAAAGTAGGAATTGACTTCAGAAGTTTTGTTTTACATTACTTGTTTATATTTTAAACCCAATTGTTGTATGAACAAAAATAGTTTAATATATTTTGTTGGTCTTACTTATGTAAATAATCATATGATTAAAAAATGAAAAAAAAAAATTAAATTAATAATGCTTGCTTTTTCGGAAATATATTTATTCATTTAATTCTTTTTTTTTGTGTCGTTAAGGGTAGTATTCATCTCTATACAAAAATAATAACATTCCTTTTTTAATATTAATTTAACTAGTCCTGTTCATAACCTAGTCTATAAAAATTTTACAAATTTTATAAATACTATATATAAATAACAAATATTAATATATATTAAAATATTTATATAATTTTATATATATATATATATATATGTGTGTGTGTGTTGTGTGTATTGTACTGTATTATATTGTATTATACGGGGTTATTATGTTATTTTCCTATGTTATGTTTTCTCTGTTATTATGTTATGTTATTTTCGTCTTAATTTCGATCAAAATAGATTGTAGTAGATCGCTGGTCTAGACTACACTTGCAATCTGTGTACTGACGAAACGATTGAAAGTTATGAAAGCTCTAAATATAATATATTCATGAAGTTAATTTTATAGCTATTTTTGATATGAAGATTGGAATGCTATTGCAGTGAAAAAATCGGTTGAACTGTTCAATTTTCAATAAGATAACAAAAAACTGGTGCAGAATCCATATCATATCATATTTCCTGCATCAAAAAATGTCTTCGGAAATTCCAATTTAAAACACCTACGCATTGAAAAGGAATCTCTGAAGTCTAATATCCGATATCGAAAAAGCTATAAAAGCAGAAATTTCATTTGTAGTCTGATATAGTGTGATAAGAACAAATAGATATCTACTCCACATTCTGATGGAACGTATCAGTTACATTTGTATGACACTTTTTTAAAGGTTAAATTTTACACTGAGTATCGGAACATTACAGTAAGTAGATTATTTTTAACATAATATTATATAGTTATATCAATTTTTACTAGATAATAAATTGAAAGTACATTAGTTACAATCCAATTAATTAAAATCAAGATAAAATTATTTTTACTAGGGGGCCGAAATATGATCCATTTAAATATTGCAAATTTTATTTTTTCCTATATTTACAGGTGTTATTTTCAAAATAGTGTATATATATTCATAAAATAGTTTATATAAATTTTAATTTTCCTTTTATTTACAGGTGTTAATTTCAAAATAGTGTGAACAAAATTAAATTTGTAAAATGCGTACAAGTTAGCTATTTGAAATTAAAATTTAAGTATGTTGTCCATCACTAGTTGCTTTAATTTTCAAGTCTAAATTTTTAATGCTTTTTGAAAAACTTCAAATTATTAAAATTAATTTAATTAATTCAACGAATCCGTTTTGTAAACTACTAAAATCAATGGATGAATTGTTCTACTATTTAACTACTAAAACATTCTACTACTTAAACAATAAAATGATTAAATTAGCATTTAACACTTTTAAAAACCGTCTCAATCAAATTTAAAATAAAGAAAATACACATTACGCCCAACAGATACACTTAATTAATTATTAACGGGATAATTATTATTTTGGTAATTGTAGTAAATAATAATTATGATAATTGTTTATGGAAAAATTTTTCAATATTGTACATTGAATAATTTATGAGATTTTTTTTTTTCGAAATTCGTTATAACACAAATTTTATTAAAAGTTTGAAAAAATATTAATAAAAAATGCGACTATATTTCTTTTATGTTCTAAAAATCTCATTTGTTTCCAAGTAAACTTTGAAATATATAGAATTCAAAGAGAATTTGTGAACATCCATCTCTAAGATCAAAGCAGATTCTACTTTGTTCATTGTCTAAAAAAAAGGAGGAAATCTCTTCTTGCGTATTGTATATACTTATGACAAAAAGATATTCACGTGCTCTTTTCCCATTGTAAATGAAACGATAACATTGTACAGTTGTATTTTTATTATCATTATAGACATTGGGGCATGGTGGCCGAGGGACTAGCGCTCTGGTGCTCCGTGCCATAGGCTTCGGGTTCGAGTCCCGGCGTGGCCGTGGATGTTTGCAGTCGTTCGGAATCCACATTAGTAGGTCTCGGCCAAACCCGTGACAACAACTACTACACCACACCACACCTGACTGTATAGTAGAGAGTAGTGCTGGTAACCATACCCCTTAAAAAAAGAAAACATCTCCTGTCTCGAAATCTGCCAGTAAGCAGTCGGCCTTGTCCCACTATGGGGCGATTACGCCGATGATGATGATGATTATAGACAATAACGGTTGTCTTGAATTTCTCATAATTTAATAATAGTCTTCGTAAGAAACAAATAATTTAAATGCAACTAACCCGTTTAATACAAAATTCGTGAAATGTAAGAATTAGTTTAGCGCCATTTTATCTTTTGTCATTATGAAACACTTATACGCACACCATCAAAGATACCAAATTTTGGATGATACATTAATATACATTTATAAAAATGTCAAGTATCAACATAATATTCTGTTCTTCATAATCATCTGTGCGACAGTCCCATGATGGGCTAAGGCCATTTACTTGTTGCCATACTTCTAGTTTTATTACTATGTTTTTATTTTTACAGGGTAGAGTTGACAACCCTGTAGTCAAATGAGACCGGGCTATACATTTTTTTAAAGAGGACTCCGAACCTTTACAGTCATCTATGTCACCGAGCGCCAGAGAACTAGCCACTCGGCCATCAGGCCTCATAGACTGTTCTTAGAAAAGTACATGATTAATTCTTATTAATTTTGGAAAACTTTTATTTTTTGGAATATTTTTAACACCTTTTAATATATTTTATATAACAATAGAATAGTTATAAAGCATGAAAAAAAAAATTAACAAATATTATTGTGATTTATCTTTTTAAATCTATAAAACGTTAGTAATTGAAGACATTTAATATCGCATTTATTTTATAAATTTTTACAAAAAAAATTTGATTTCTTTGACAAATATATATATATATATATATATATAAATAAATCCGAAAACTTGTATCAAGGTTAAAAGAGAAATTGAGATTGTATCAAAATGGAAAGTGGCGATTTTCCACTTATTTCGCCTTTTGGCGGGATTCTTTTTCTCTTTTGAATCAGATCTAAAAACACTCAGTCACTTTTTCATTTCAGCTGCACAAAATTCTATTTTCACTTCAATCACTTCACACTAACCACTTTCCCAGCTCTCAGTTTTTGAGCTGATGCCACTTTAAACACGGCTGTTGACTCAAGAAACGTCAATTTTCCGTTTCCACTCACTTTACAATTATTTGAAAAGGAAAAAACTCTGCCTGTGATGCACCAAAAACATTCGACGCTCTTTTCACTTCAGTTTGATCATATTTGTAGCTCGATTTTCGATTTATGTGAACTGTAAAACCTAATATTATATAATATAAATGTAGTGTTATTTTCTTAAACTATGGTTATAAAAAATAAATATTTACAATTTACAAAGTTAACTAATATGACTGTAAAGTATCAGATGTAGGGCTGACAATCCCACTCCGTAAAAAAGAAACATCTCCAGTCTCGAAATCTGGCAGACGGCCATGGCCCACCATGGGACTGTTGCGCCTATAATTATGATGATTCTAGACAATATAGGTTGTCTAGAATTTATCATTATTTAATAAACATAGACTTAAAAATAGCTTTCTAACAAACAAATAATTTAAATTGAACTAACCCGTTTTGAAAAAAATTTGTGAAATGTATCAATTAATTTAGCTATATTTTATCTTTTGAAACACATTTTGCCATCAAATAACTTTGATGATAAATTAATATACTTTTATAAAAATGTCAAGTATCAACATACACTGTTCTTCATCATCGGCGCGATAGCCCTATGGTGGGCCAAAACCGTCCCCTCGCTGGCAGATTTTTAGAGAGTTGATGTTTTTCTTTCTAAGGAATAGAATTGTCCGCTTTACGCCCTGCATTCAAACGAGACCGTTAGATCTACAGTTTAAAGTGGACTCTAAACCATTACAATCATCCATGGTATCGGCGGGACTCAAACCCGAATCCTGTGGCACCGAGCGCCAGAGCGCTAGACATTTGGTCATCTGGTCCCATAGACTGCTCTTATAATAGTAAATAATTAAATTTATTAATATTGGTAAAAAATATTTTTTAACCTATTTAAATATATTTTATATAATAGTAAAATAGTTTTAAAGCATGAAAAAAAATGTTGACAAATATTATTGTGATCTATTTTTGTAAATCTATAAAACGTTAGTAATCCAAGATATTTAATATCACATTTATTTTATAAATTTTAACAAAAATATTTTGATTTCTTTGACAAAAAAAGCTATAAAAATAAATCTAGGAACTTGTCTTAAGGTCAAAAGAGAAATCGAGATCGTATCAAAATGTAAAGTGGCGATTTTCCACTTATTTCGCCTTTTGGCGGAATTTTTTTCCTTTTTTTGAATCCGATCTAAAACCACTCAGTCATTTTTTCATTTCAGCTGCACAAAATTCTATTTTCACTTCAATCACTTCACACTAACCACTTTCCCAGTCCTCAGTTTTTGACCTGATGTCACTTTAAACACGCCTGCTGTGGCAAGAAACGTCAATTTTCTGTTGCCACTCACTTTAAAATTATTTGAAAAAAAAAAAAAATACTCTGCCCGTGATGATCCAAAAACATTCAACGCTCTTTTCACTTCAGTTAGATCTTATTTGTAGCTCCATTTTCGATTTATTTGAGCTGTAAAACCTAATATTATATAATATAAAAGTAATGTTATTTTCTTAATCTGCGGTTATAAAGAATAAATATTTACAATTTATTTTTAGTTTTATTTATAAAACATCAATAAAGTTTTACAGAAGTATGTTTCAATACAAAAAATTAAATTTTGAATAAATTGGATGTCAAAATTGCGTTGATTATTATAGAATTGTTAATTTAATTACTAAATATATAATTAATGATATTCATTCATTTTTTATGCATATCACACGAATCATCGCATGCAGTTGTAGTGTGCAGGTTTGGCAACCAGATTGTAACTGGATGTAATTGGGTTGAGATATTTGAGATACAGGTTGGAGAACTCACAGTTTTATTTACGCAAGTACAAACACCACACACATACAATTAGAAACATGTAATATTTAACACATTTAAAGACATATATTTATAGATTGGTGGAAGAATTTCATTTTTTAAGCCGATAATCCGATACTCAAGTACGCGCAGGGGGTGCGAAATATACTTCTTCTTCGAGGGAGAGTCTATAGGCCAACTAATATACAGGATAAAAATATATCCTGTCGAAGTGAGAGACATTTCTCAACACAAGCGTGTGGTTGCGCTGTACTTCCTCTAGGGTGAGAGTCTCGAGACCTTAAAATTTTTCCTGAACGCCAAATGAGTCCGCTCTTACCCGCGTGTAGAAGGAAGGACGGTTACAAAATAATATTTGTACGTTATTTCTTTTACTGTGGAATATGCAGCTGTTTGAAACTCATTTTTAAAGCAATGATATTATTTCGTATTACTTGAAAATCTGATGAATTTCAAATATGAATTATTAGAAAGGTAAATATTGAGAAAAGAGTATTATATATCATAATATTAATAATAATAAATAAATTTTGTATAAACGGGAAAATAGGATTAGTTATGATGGGAGTAAGTTATGCAACAATTATTTATTTAAGTTTAAGTTACATAAGTACAAGCATCAAAGTTAACAATGACAAACCGAAGAAAGAAACGGCGTTATATTCAACCGTCCCAGAATAGACCTTGGCCACTACTGAGGAAAATCAGCCTGTATAAAAAGGGATCTGTTGATTTACTGCAGTAGCTGTTGTCAGATAGACGAAAGGATTGGTTGCAATTAAAAAATCAAATTTTTTCGTTAGAATATTTTTTAAAATGTTTTTATTAAAAATGTAGTCATATAATTGATGCTAGTATTAGTAAAACTACCTGATACAATCTACTTAAAAATGCTTTCGTATTCTCTTAACAATGTCTCGACAAAGGTAAATATTGACTAATAAAAAAAGCTTCTTATGCTTATAAATTTATATCTTACTCGATCTCCGATGTCACTCTCAATTCCATTTCCGTCAATATCTTAGGCTATAGCTACTACTTCGAAAACAGGCAGTGAATGATTAAAATAGAATATTTTGCGCCAATTAGACGGCTTGATTGAGTTTCGAATAATATAAAAAAAAAGATTCCAAAGAAAAAAAAAGGATAAAAATATAATATTAAATTTCTCCCAGAAAACATTATTTCCCATTTTTGAATTTTGGAATCTGCCCGTGATGCATGATTGGTAAAAAATTTACTTTACAGATTACGTTCATTTAGTGTCTCAAAGCCGAATAACTGCCATTGGAAAATAGAATATTACAAGCATATTCAATTGTTGTTTTTAAAATTAATTTTAGTAACATATAATCAATAATCGAAAAATATCATGAGGCTCTAGGAAATAAAACGTATTATACTGTGAAAGTTGACAGCCTCTAAATTTTATAAGTTTTAAAATGAGACCCAAAAAGGATAAAGCACTAGATCTACAGGCAAATATATAAATTGAGAGCTCATTATCCATATTGATTCCACGGATCATTCCGGTCATCTCATTTCATGAGAACACATACATTTGATGAATTCATAATCCATAAATATCCCCTTTTACATAATTAATGAAGTCCTCAACGCAATGTTCTTATGGCCTTCATGAATCACGCCAGCTTAAATCGGTATTAACACTTTCTCGTTCGTTTAACAAACGAGAAGGGAGACGGAAGCCTATTAATAAGCTGCCGTTAATAGGATATCCAATATCCCTCTTGAGTTTCAACAACTTACTCTGGTCGTCTTTACTTTACAGATTACCTTGAACTAACATCTCAAAATTGAATAACTGTGATTGGAAAATAGGACATTACAAGAATATTCAGTTGTTTTTAAAATTAATTTTAGTAAGATATTATCAATAATCGAAAATATGACGAGGCTCTAGGAAATAAAGCGTAGTATACTTTGAAAGTTGGCAGCCTCTAGATTTTTTATGTTTTAAAATTAGATCCTAAAAGAATAAAATATTAGAAGATCTGCAGGTTAATATATACATATAAAAAGATAAATCGAGAATTCATTAACCATATTGATTGGACATTACAAACATATATTAAATATATTTTTAAAATTAATTTCAGTAATATATTATCAATAATTAAAAAGTACCACGAGGATCTAGGAAATGAAATGCAGTTTACCGTGAAAGTTGACAACCTATAGATTTCTTAAGTTTTAAAATTAAATCCTAAAAAGATAAAACATTAGAAAATCTATAGGTCAATTTAAAACGATAAATTCAGATATCATTATTTGTATTGATTCCATGGATAATTCCAGTCATTTCGTTCCATGAGAACACATACATTAGACGAATTCATAATCCACAACCATCTCCTTTTACATAGTTAATGAAGTCCTCAACTCAATGTTCTCATGGCCTTCATGCTATGCTAATGAATCAACCAGCTTAATTCGGTATTAACACTTTCCCGTTCGTCAAACAAACGAGAAAGGACACGGACGCCTATTAATAAGCAATTTATCATCCTCGATAAGCTGCCGTTAATGGGACATCCAATATCCCTCTTGAGTTTCAACAACTACTCTGAGCGAAGACGGGATAAAAAACAAGGGCCGGGCTCGCAATAACATTCTTTTCCTGAAGCACAAAATGAGCGCCATTGTTTATCGGTAGTTGTCGAAGTTTCTTTCTTCCTGTTTCTTCTTTTTTTTTTCTTTTTTCTTTTGGCTTCTTCTTAGAGGATTGTGTGAGGAGGGAAGGGGGGTCGACAGAGCATTCGGTCATTCGATCACAACTTCCATCCGAACCTGGCAGTTGCAAAACAAGTGGGATCCTCTGTTTCTCTCCGTCAGAGCGTAAGAAACTCGATATATAAGTTGCCCGAGACTAAACCAGAAATAATTGCGTAGAAGCCGGGTGCGGAATAACGAGGAGAATATATGTTGTGAGATAGGTTTAAGACTTCCCTATGTCTCACAGGGCATCAGGGAAATAAAGGACCCTCTCAAAACGGAATAAGGTTGCCCTGTATTCAATGCAAAATTATTGCGACTGGAGCAAATAAATAATGGCAGTATTCATAAGTAATAAATAAGTAAATAACTTGCATTTGCATCATTTTAAATGTTTAATAAGGATAAAATATACTATATGTTCAAGTTGAATTAAAAAAAAAATATTTATTAAAGAATATATATTGGCAAAATAAATTGATTTGATATCCTTAATAAAGCAATAATATTTATTAAAAACGATGATAAATTTTCAATAAATTTGCGCAACATTCCATTCAAAGGTTTCTGCAACTGGAGCAAGTAAATAGTCACAATATTAATTAGTGAAAGATCAATAAATTGATGCAATTCAATAATTAAATAATGCAAAATGATGCAAATGCAAGTTATTTACATAAGTTGCATTTGCATCATTTTAAATACTGTACAAGTAAATAGTGATAATATTTATTATTGAAAGCTAATAAATATGTAAATAACTTGCATTGCCATCATTTTGAATGATGAGTAAAATAAAATATCAATAAAATATCTTCAAGCTCAATCAAAAAAATATTTATTTAAAAATACATGTTGTAAAAAAAATTGATTGGATATTATTAACCAAGCAATAATATTTCTTAAATTGAGATGATAAATTTTCAATAAATTTGTGCTTTATTCCATTCAAAATTTATGGCGACTGGAGCAAATAAATAGTGAATCAGTTAGTTGATTAATAGTTAGTGATTCGTATTAATAGTTAATATATTATATTATATTATATATATATTAGATTAATATATTAATAGTGATAAATAACTAACTAGCTAACTATTAAAAATATAGTTAGCGAGTTAGTAAGTTAATAAATAATTATTAGAGAATGCTAATAAATGTGAAAATATTTTGCATTGGCAACATTTAAATGCTGAATATTAATATAATGCCGATATTCCAGCTCAATCAAAAAAATATTTATTAAAAAACAAATGTTGGCAAAATAAAGATCCTAAAAGGTTAAAACATTGGAAGATTGCAGGCCAATATATAAATTTAAAGAGATAAATTGAGAGCTCATTATCCATATTGATTCCACGGATCATTCCAGTCATCCCTTTCCATGAGAACACATACATTAGACGAATTCATAATCCACAACACTCTCCTTTTACATAGTTAAAGAAGTGCTCAGCCCAATTTTCTCATGGCCTTCATGCCATCCTAATGAATCAAGCGAGCTTAAATCGGTATTAACACTTTCCCGTTCTTTAAACAAACGAGAAAGGAGACGGACACCTATTAATAAGCAATTCATCATCCTCGATAAGCTGCCGTTAATAGGATATCCAATATCCCACTTGAGTTTCAACAACTACTCTGGGCGACGACAGGATGAAAAACAAGGGCCGGGCTCGCAATAACACTCTTTTCCTAAAGCACAAAATGAGCGCCATTGTTTATCGGTAGTTGTCGAAATTTCTTTCTTTCTTTCTTCCTGTTTCTTCTTGTTTTTTTCTTTTGGCTTCTTCTTAGAGGATTGTGAGAGGAGGGGGGGGGGCGACCGAGCATTCGGTCATTCGATCACAACTTCCATCGGAACTTGGCAGTTGCAAAACAAGAGGGATTCTCTGTTTCTCTCCGTCGGAGCGTAAGAAACTCGATCTATGAGTTGCCCAAGACTAAACCAAAAATAATTGCGTAGAAGCCGGGTGCGGAATAACGAGGAGAATATGCTGTGAGATGGGTTTAAGACTTCCCTCTGTCTGACACGGGATCAGAGAAATAGAGGACCCTCTCAGAACAGAATAAGGTTGTCCTGTGTTCCATGAAAAGATAATGCGACTGAAGAAAGTAAATTGTGATAGTATTCATAAGTAATAAATACGTAACTAACTTGCAATTGCATCATTTTGAATGCTGAATGAGGATAAAATATCCATGCTCAAGGTCAATTAAAGAATTATTTCTTAAAAAATAAATTGATTTCATATCATTAATCAAGCAGTAATATTTATTAATTAGAGATGTTAAATTTTCAATAAATTTGAGCTGTATTCCATTCAAAAGTTATTACGACTGGAGCAAGAAATAGTGATAATATATATTAGTGAAAGGCTAATAAACATGTAAATATCTTAGATTTGCATCATTTTGAATGCTGAACAATAATAAACTATCGAGCTCAATTAAAATTATTTCTTAAAAATATATTGGCCAAATAAATAGATTTGATATTATTATCATATTTATTAATCAGAGTTGATAAATTTTCAATAAATATGTGTTTTAAGTTATTCTGATTATTGATTCAGGATAAAGTACTATCGTTCAAGCAATATATTACAAAAGTATATATATTTTTACGCAATTTTATAATTTACTGAAATTATGCAGATAAAAATATTGATTTTTGATGTTTATGAATATTATTATTTAAAATACTTTTTCAGAATATAGATATTTATATTTTAATTACATGAATATATAAAGGAGAGTTTATCATTGCAGCAATAGAGAATTTTTACAATTTAGTTGCAGGCATATTAGTGCATTGATGAAAAAAATGTAAAAATAAACTTGAGGCAAACTATAGCAACCTAATTATAAATTTACATAGGATTTTCAATGTGTTTATAATTAATCGATTAGTCAGTAACAAAGTAACATTAGTTATAGTCATATTATTATATTATTATAATTATTATTATATTATTATATTCTGCTTCTCCTTCATTGGCGCAACAGCCCCATGATGGGTAAAGACCGTCTGCCTATTGACAGATATCGAGACAGGATAAGTTTTTCTTTTTACTTGGTAGGATTGTCAGCCCTACGCCTAACGCTCTACAATCATATTAAACCGGGACCTACGGTTTAAAGTGGATTTCGAACCAGCACAAACATTCACGACACCGCCGGGACTTGAATCCGAGGCCTGTGTCGGCGATCGCCAGAGATTATATTATATTAGTCTAAATATCAAAACACATTATAATTTGCTTTGATAAAAATATATTTCAAAAGTAAATTAAATTAAATTAATAGTAATAAATTAAATAAATTAAATAAATAAATAAATAGAGATTTCAATGATGCATTAAATGGATAAAAAAGTTTTCCTAAATCTTCCCAGTATTCTATAAAACCTCCTAAGCTGTACTTCCTATGTATATGCTCAGAGAATCCTTTGTACATTTAGCTAAATCATAAAAAAAAAATAAAATATTTAGAAGAATCTAAGGAAGTTTTTGGTGTTCTCGTCTATAAAAGCAACTTAAGTATTAAAGGATGCAATTTATTCACGAAGGAAGACTACCATGGATTCTCTACCTTCAGAAAGGAAGTTCTGTTTGATGTTCTGATGAGCCCCGATAAAAGAATAAGGAAGGCTCACTGATAATTTCCAAAGCTCTCTTGCTGTATTTTACGAGCCATTCTGAGGAGGTACCGATACTTCGTAAGAATGCATTTGGAGGTACTGAGATGAATTTGCACTGTAAAGGTTAGTATTTGAGCATCAGTTACCATAAAATAGGTTGTCATTCTATTTAATTATCAAATAGATTATCTATTATTTATTTAGATCGATTATTTAGTGGGACAAATAAATAATACAAGTATAGATAAATTCTATTTTAAGAATAAAATTTTAATACAAAGATTTACAAATGCATACAATTTAAATTTTTTGTTAACATTCTTTTATTTCATCAATCTAATATGTACTGTGCAGTTTCAGCAACTAGATTGTAACTGGGGGGGGTACATGAGATTCGGGTTGAGGGTTCGGGTTGAGATACATGAGGCGCAACTTGGAGAACTCATGGATTTATTTACACACTCACAAACACCACACACATACAATTAGAGATTTTATTTAATAATTAAATTCCTAATAAATAATCTGTCATACATACATAATATTTAGAGATTTTATTTAATAATTTAATTTTTAATTACATTTATTTGGTATTAAAATATTAACACATTTAAACACAGATAGAACACAGCGCAGGATGCGTGAAATATACTTCCTCACCGAGTGAGAGTTTGTAGGCCAACTAATACACATGATTGTGCTAAATATATATTTTCTCTGGAGAATAGACTGTAAGGTAAACGTTTTTCAATAGAAGCGCGTGGCAGCGTTGTATTTCCTCTGGAGTGAGAGTCTCGATGCCGACTGCCCATTTCTCCTGATTGCCACAGTCACAAATCTGCTAATTGCCTGATTGACCAGTGTATAGGAGGAAGCACGGTACAAATACAGATTTAATTGCTTTTTTCAGACGAATATCTTTGTATGAATATTGAATGATAAAGTGAGACTCCTTAATCAAAATTTATTTAAAACGTTTTGTTTTTTTACACATTTTAAAATACTAGTATTACATATATACAAAATAAATTATTTTGTTGTCCCTAATAAACCGCTTTTTAATATTTAATAATTAAAAAAAATTTTATTAGGGAGGTAACATTTAAAGTAAATAATAATAGCCTAAATCACAAATAGTATAAATCGTAGTAATAGTATAAATCACGTAATATTTAAAGTAAATAAATACATGATTTAAACCTTGAATCAGAATGGAATAGAGAAGATGACCATTTGATTTAAAAGTTGTTCTGAGTGTACAAGGGAAATATTGAAACATTGGAATACCAGCAAACTCATCTGATTCAGTAATTAAAATTTTTTTAATTAAATTTATTTGGTAAATTAAATAATGGTTATATGAATTAAATATGATTATTAATACTACCAATATCTGTTATTAGTCATGTACTTCACTTACGATTGAATGTTCTAGTTCATAACTTTCAATTTCATTCTAGTAGATTACTGTGATGCGTACAGTTAATTATGTGTAGAATTGGATCAGTTTCAATATAACAATTGTAAAATACGTAGAAATCATTCTAGAACTCGAATATGTGAAGTCTTCTCAACTAAACTAATTTAATTGTAAAATTATAGGCAAGATATAACGAGAAAATTTGCATTAAGACAGTCATGGAATTTTTCTCCATATATTAAAATACAGGACCAAAAAATGAAAGGAAATAATTTTACGATTCATTTAAAAGGGTTTACAAATTAAACAATAAAATTAATTAATCAATTAGTTTAAGTATTTAAATACGATGATTATATCTAATTGGATAAATACTTAAATATATTTGATTTCAAAAATTGTTTTTTAATGGCTTTAATGCAGTAACTTACTTTAAAATGTAAGTAAATTAGGATACATTAAATTACGGTACATTTTAATTATTGAAGTACATTGTATAGAGAATAAATGATTCTCTACCATGTATTAATGAACTAATTTTCAAACATAATCAAATGAATCAAATAAATTAACAAGTAATTGTTATTATAAAATTAATGTGCTGTAAATGAAGGTATAAAATCATTATCGTATAAAATCTAACCATTTTCTAAATCCTTATAAATAATTTCAGAAATAAACTCCCTTTTCAAATAAGGCATCAAAATTTGTATATTTGTGGTACTTTTATTTGCCAATCAATACTCAATTATATAAACCACTATTTTCTCAGTTAAACATTATAACAGTTCAAATCACACATGCTAATAATACAAATTAGTTTGTAAATATATAATTTAAATTGTATAATATATCGTATTTTAAAGAATTCATTAATAACAAAGAATTTCTTTAAAATTTGTATTTTTTTATATTATAATGCTTAAAAATTAGATAAAAACTATTTTGAAAATTATAACAGTTCTTTCCTACTTTTATTTCACTCAAATGCAATTTTTTCTGAATACCCCTTTTTATATTTTTATTTAATATTATTTGTTTTCTATAATTGTTTGTGTACAACTAATATTATTATACAACTCTAGCTGAATACCCCATGTACAAATACAGCACTTTCTGATATAAAATAATCAAAATAATCACTTTTTGCTATAAAATAATCACCTTTTTGCTATAAAATAATCACTTTATGCTATAAAATAATCATTTTTTGCTATAAAATATTCACCTTTTTGCTATAAAATAATCACTTTTTGACACAAAATAATCACTTTTTGATATAAAATAATCAATTTTAGATAAAATAATCACTTTTTAGATAAAATAATCACTTTTTAGATAAAATAATCACTTTTTGATAAATAATAATCACTTTTGCTATAAAATAATCACTATTTGATACATAATAATCACTTTCTGATATAAAATAATCACTTTGATATTTCCATTTTAAGCCTTAAATAAAAATGTTTATTTTATAACAAAATGGATTATTTTATATCAAAAGTGATTATTTTATAGCAAAAGTGATTATTTTATAGCAAAAAGTGACTATTTTAATTATTTTATTTAAGAAAGTGATATATTTGTACACTATTTGTATGGGGTGTTCCACTAGACTTGAAAAATAATGTAAATTGTAGCATAATATAAGAAAAAAAGCAAACCTTTTAAACAAATTACCAAAATACACATAACATTTTATCATTTTTAAATAAACAATGTTTTAACTACCAAAATAACTATATAACTTTGAATAACATTCTACTCACAAAAGAGAAAAATTATTTATTTTTTTTAGTTCTTTCGAAAAGTCCTGCAGTACCAAACAGAAAAGATAAACAACATGTTGACATTTGCTTTTCATTTCCTTTGGGCGTCAGAACAGCAATTTATTTAAAATTTTCAAGTGCAGTTAAGTGAAATCTGAAGTTACTTTACTACATTGTTTATTTTTATTTTTACGACAACAACAACAACAAAAAAACGAAAGCGAATTTTTAGGGAGTTTTAAAGGAAACTATTATGCATATAAACAAAGACAGAAAATGACGGGATGAATTATTCATAAACTTTAAAATTACCCAGCTAGACAGTCTTAAAATCCAATAGAACAAGCAAAACGAATCTCTTTTGATGTGCAAATCGATGTCAAAATATGCCCGCTATGCTGCCAAATTTTTTGTAGGAAATGCTTATTTTCCTGAAATTAAAAACGGAATGGAAAATGTTAATTTCTGTACTAAGCAACTTATAAATTATTTTTAAGGTAACCACAGAAACCTTTTAACGTATTTAATTACATCGAAGAAGTAATAACAATTATATATTATATAAATTGGAGCTTGAGTGATCTGTTAGTTAGCAAGACAAGCCTCTGAAAAGAACTAGTACAGCTCAGTTCCAACCTAGATAAGTCAAAATAATAGTTCCAGTGTACTGGATACTGTAGATATGTAGATCAGAAAATCTCGTATTTGGGCACAAAGGTATTGTAGAGAATGCGATGCCCACCAGAATTCATATATGTAAATTTTGGAATTTTGGAAGTGTTGGTTCCAAACTGCTGTGTCACCAACGGAAATTCAGCGTAATAGGTAAACAGCAATGCACCCTATATGCGAATGCAATATATATATATATATATGCATAACAAAATACAACTATACAAAAAAACCCAAAGAACTGGAAAGGAATGAATTAGAAACACAACTACTGAAGAACAAGACCCACAACAATATTCACTAGAAGCAATTTGTGTAACAAAACCACCATAACTTTCACAATGCGAAAATCCAGAAGCACCTCACATTCGGACCAGTCAAATAACGAAAGAAAAGAAAGAAAGTGTTCAAGATCCAAGAAGAACATAAGCTGCGGTAACAAAACTTAAAAATCATTAGACAAACTCAAATAACAAAAAAGTTGAACTTCATTAGAAGAACGAGAAAAAAAAAGTAAAGCTAAAGTAAAATAATTAGTATAATGAGTAAAACCGAAAAAAGAACTAATTATATTACGCCAAGGATAGCTTTATCACGAAATACGAACTCTCAAGATATTATAAGCTATGCTATTTCTGCACGCTAGATGATTGGATCCAAATCAAAGACACATCTAGCCAAGCATTCCGCTTGCATGAATATTACCGTTAAATTATAAGTAACATATAAAATATTCTATTCTCTCTCTCTCTCTCTCTCTATATATATATATATACAGAGTGATTATTAACTAAACTATCTCGATAATAGGTAACCATAGCCATAATACCATTTACAGAAAATGAATGAATTTTGATTTAAGGTATTTTGAGGTATGATGTACGTTTCCATGACTGCCAAGTTCCCACAATCTTATTTCAATGGACCTCGGTATGTAAGACTAACAAAAATCTAACGTTTATGCATTTAATCCGCAAACTGAACCTGATTTGAAAGTTGACATCAGACGATTATTTTAATAGATTCCTCTTGTTATGGTACACATTTCAGTGCTACCCACCATCTTCCGCATACAAAGTGACCCGTGTATAAAGGAGATCTCGTGAAAAATTTGTGAAATACATTAAAATGATTTGCTTTCTGTTGCTTCTCGGTCCTTATTGGTTGGTTTCACTTTTTCTTACACTTCACTTGTCTAGCACTGGCAAGTCTTGTATTGCAGGTACCGTGCCAACGCTATTTATGGTTAATCATTGTGGAGACCACATTCCAATAAAAATGTAGGATTTGCGATTTGAAAGTTTCGAAATAGTGTCACTGTAACCGTAACTATTAGAATTTGACGCTTTTCATGAGAGCTTACTTCAAAATACCTTAAACCACAGTTTCCCTCAGTTTCTGTGATTGGTCTGGTAGCTAGGGATTTGTATATCGAAAAAGGTTTTTTATAATCACTCTGTATATTATGTTAACAGTCAAAATAGCCACCCCGTGTTCTGCACAATAATTCAGCAGGCTCGCAATGTTAGTTTAAATAAGATTATTATTATTAAGTAGATTGCTATTATTAATTATTATTATTCAGATTAGTATTAATCATTTAGTTGATTCTACTACAATTCGTATTTATCTGATTTAAACTAATATTACGAGACTCGTGGATTATTGTGGACTATTATATATTATATATAATACTCCACAATTGTCCAGGAAGCTCGCGATGTTAATTTAAATGGATAAATTCGAAATATAGGGGTATCAACTTATTACAGAACAAATTTAACTGAAAATGTAACTAAAAAAATGTATTAATATTACTTTAAACAAAAGATATTAGTTGTGGATTTTTCAGGCTATTAAATTAAACCTTATAGTTAAAATAACTAGCAGTTTTTCCTTTTAACGATTTTTTTTTATATTAACATGCGTTAAAAATATTTATAGTGAATTAGGAGACATTTTAACATTGTAAAAATACCAGCAGCTCTGTGAAAATAGCTTTACAACTTTGCTTCATCAATATTAAATAACAATTAGAGGATTAAGTGTACTAGATGATAATTCTTCATTTTGTCCGCAGTTCCATTTTTGGACAATTTTTATCACAAACTATAATCGAAGGCGATAACATTTGAAGTTCACATGCCTTATTTGAAAGAGAATTATATACTGCCCTTTACAAAAATTATAAAATTTATATAATGATCAATATAACTTCTTTCAAATTTTAGCACAATTTCATTTATGTATACAGAAAGTGGGAATTTGCTCTTTTAATCGGGGGCTCCCCTTTTAAGAGGAATTCCCCCTTTTAAATGGGAGTTCCCCTTTTAAAGGGAACTAGAATTTGAAAAATTTATGAAAAAAAGATTTGCATTTGTTGCTTTTTTTAAAATAAGAATATAATAGCTACAAAATGACAATATATGATATTTTAAAGTAGAGAAATTTTTACATAATAATAAAAAAATAATAACTTCATGTTTGTATGATAATAAAATTTACAATTTAAACACTTTTTATTTAACACTACAGAAATATTTGTAAAGAACTATAAGAAAAATTATTGGGTGTTTGGGTGTTTAAAATTATAGAATAATTATTAAAGAATAGTTCACTATATTTATATTTAATATTAAATAATAGTCTCAAACCATTCAGAGATAAAAGTAAAATTTTTTTAACTAAACAATTATATTTAATGGATTTAGAAATACTTAAGTACTTTTTCCTACTTGTTAAACAAAGAAAGGTTTCGAAAGATTTAATGAAGAGATTTTCCACGATAATGATTTGGAGTTGCGATTATGAAACTCAATGAACTTTAAATATAAAATATAAAAAAATTTTATCTCAATTAAATTTTTTATTTTCCAGATTTTTAAAAAAAAACTAATAATTTTATTGTAATGAATTTTTATTATTCATTTACAAGATAATTATAATAAAATTATTATGAGCTTTAACTAAAAAATGCATCAAAATATAGCATATTTCATAATATATCCTAATTGTCTCTATGTAAAACAAGAGTTTTCTTTAATTTTGATAATTTTTCTTTGACTGAGTAAAAATAATAAATGATTAGTAATTAGTTTTTCCAGTTTTATTTCATAGAAAATATTGGATATTGTCATTTAAATATCGGCAAGACAGAAACAATTTGTCAGATTTTTTAAGTAAATTAGCTTGTATATTTGAAGCAGGATTTTACTGTTTTATTAGATCTGATATTCTTTATAAAATGATGAAAATATAGAAATATATGCATGATAACTAAACAATTGCACAGACAATTTTTGATGTTTCTTTCATGGTATACTATACATTAAAAAAGCATCAAAATAGTTATTACATTTTAATATCGTTTCTCATCATAATACTATTCTAGAAAAAAATAAAAATTATACATATGAATAATTTTTATTTCCTTATTTTATCGCTCTTACATCAGTACAGTAAGTTACATCACATTTAATAATGAGCTAAATACAAAACAATTTTGCTATCTACTTTTTCCACTATAATCTATGCTATATTATCATTATTTCAGCAAAGCAATTATCTGCAGTTTTTGTGAGAAAAATATGGCATATAATCCCATCTATAGCAAGATCACTTCAATTATTCGTTTTTATCTTCACCTTAAAGCACAATAAAATAAAACGGTTCAGTTTTACAAACTATTATTATTTCAAATTTAAATGCACGTTTAATCCAAAGTAATTAATGTCTTGTTCTATATTATATTTGAAAACATTCTTGATTGACATTTTATCCTTATTAAAATCACGCTAATTGCTCATTAATATATTCAACCTTGTTTTTGAACAAAATATTTGATGAAATAAACAAAACAAAAAATTGAATTTGCACAGTTTATCGTGAAATGTGTTTGAAGTTTTCCCCAAAGTGATTAAATTTAATTGTTCTTTTACACATCTGACAACAACTTTAATTTCAATGACATCTGATCAGCCTTCGAATCAAACCAATTATTCCAAGTTCTCAAACATATACACGTTAGGCTTAACTTTTGATAAATAAATAAAAAAAAAAAAATAAGTTCCATACGAAAATAGGAACTTTCCAAAAATATCAATAAACGTTACATAATTACCTTCTTCCACTTAAAATTTTAAACCTGGAATCAAGTAGGACGTTGAAAAGAAGATAAAATTTTCATTCTTTTTGGGCGAACAAGAAAAGAAAAAAAAATCGTCATTAGGTTCTGTCCTAATGAGGCCTCAGGAAGTTCCATTTTGGGTTACAATGTTTCGTAGCTCCAAAGTTCACGAAAATAACGAGTACCTCTTATTCTTCATTTTCTTTCAGAGCATTGTTAGTCTGCTTTCCTCATACTGTTGCAGAACACTTTTTCTTCTGGCTTTAATAGAAATTTTCTTGGGCCAAAGATGTCTTTCTTTGCCTTTATGGATACATTGAAAAAGAGTTTCAATTTAGATAAACGTAACCCTAGTACGCTAACATTTACAACAATGACAACAATCGAATTACGAACTACTAATTTAAAACAGGTTTTTGCCTATGGAACTATTTTAAAAAACTTTTTTTTTCCTTATTATTTGGGGAATCCTTATCGCTTGAAATAATTTTTTAAACTAGTAGATAGGATGCTTTGTATGATATTGAAATTAGACTTATCAGAAAATAGAGATTTCGAATTGGAAAAGTGTTTATTAATAAAAAAATTACTTTTTTATATGAAATCTTGCAAATTAAATAAATTGGACGTACAAAAATATACACAAAGTTAATTATTTTCTAGAATCTGAAATAAACTTTTCAGATTATGAGTTTAAATTCATTTACCTACCATCATATTCTTTAATAAATCAGCTTGTAATATTTTATTAAAATTGGTTATATGTAATTTGTTTCCTCCATTATGTCATTTTTATAATTTAAATTGCATATTTTTTAATTATAAAAGAAATTTTGAATTGTATAACAAATTTTTTAATAGTATATCAAATTTTTTAATTGTATAAGAAATTTTTAATTCTACATCAAAGTTTTATTTGTATATCAAATTTTTAATTGAATAAAAAACTTGTAATTGTATAACAAATTTTGTAATTGGTTAACAAATTTTTTAATTGTATTAGAAAATTTTAATTGCATATAAATTTTTAATTGTATATCAAATTTTTTAATTTTATTTTTTTAATTGTTTATCTGTTTTTTATTGTATATAAATTTTAATTGTAAATCAATCATGTAATTTGTAAATCAGTTTATAATGTTTCATTAAAATTGTTTATATATAATTTTAAATTATATCATTTTTTAAATTTATATTATATAATTTTTATTTGTAAAATTGTCATGTTAACTATTTTGAAATTAGATATTTCTGTATCTCTAGAAGTGTAGATTTCAGGTAATACTGAAGCAAAGGATTAGTAAATGATTGTATTTATAAATCAAGCGTCTTTCCTCTTCATTTTTTATTATTAGAAAAACCAAATAAGATGCAGTAAACAATTGCAAAATCGAAGCTCTTAGAATTTTATGAAAATTTTATTACTTTTCGTTTTTATTTAATTTAAAACAAAATCTAAAGAAAATCATATTTCAAACAGCAAGTAAGCTAATTTTATTACTTTGTTAAAAGTATTATTTTATACCATAAATAATTATTATATAATGATTTGCGAAGAAAAACAATAATTTATGAAATACATCATAATGTTTAAAAACAATTATTTTTTTTATTTTTAATTTATGTACAGTTTATTCTTCTAAATAATCTATTAGAGCAAGTTTAACACATGATGTGTTAATTAAAATATATCAAAAACATAAGTGTTTATCTTTTTAACCAAAAAATATCTTCACGAAAACAACTAATTATTTATTTTCAATCTACTTTGATATCTCTTTGTGTGTTAACTTTTAAATCGAAAAAATAGCTACACGAAAATCTACCATTTGAAACACGAAACTAACTATAAAACAAATCTCGAAATTCTATTAGAGACAATACAAAAAAAAAAAGACAAGTATTTTTCTTTCAATTTTCTCAGTTAAATATAACTGAGTCTAACTCAGGCCATAAAGCTATACTGCAAAGAGCAGCATTTGTTTATTTCTTTGGATGGTCAAAATAAATTGCGCTACCGAAATATGGCTTACAGAAATGGCTTTTCTTTCCCTAAAAAAAGTCCAGAATGAAGTACAGAAAGAAGAATCCGCAGTTTTTGTGCCATTTTTTGTCCATGGAGAGGAGCCAGAGATATTTATGCTACTGCTAGTTACACACTTTGAAACTAATTTCCGATTGGGTTTAGTAAAGTGTTTTAGAGATAAAGTTGATTTTTCAGAGTTTTATTTTGTTTATGTTTTAGAAAATTTATGAGCGTGTGTGTTTTCAAACTGTTTCATTTATGCTGTTTCAGTTAAATACGCCATATTTTTAACGCTGTGTTCAATTCTTATAGGTTTATTTTTTAATGGACTAATTCATTTATTTCCTTTAAATAAATTTAATAGGATGATTAAATGTCTGTAATGCAGGGAAATATCTTTTATTCTGTGCAATTTATTTTAATTATTCAGTGAATAATTTTCTTAAATTTATAAAGAATACTTTGCTGTTGTGAAAGTATTCTAAACAAACTAACTTCACATGATTATGATATTTTAAAGTTTTATTTATTTTTTTTTTCGAAAATTTATTAGCGAAATTAAATGTGTATTTTCGAACTGCTTCTGCATGCTGTTTTAGTTAAACACGCCATATTTTTAACGCTGTACTCAGTTCAAATAGAGTATTTTATAATCCATTAATTCCATTATTTCCTTTAAATAAATTTAATAGGATGATTAAATGTCTTTTGCATAGGAAACAATATTTTATTCTCAGCATGTTATTTTAATTATTCAGTCAATAATTTTCTTAAATTTATAAAGAATACTTTAGAACTTTCTAAAGTACAGGGTGATTATAATTAAAGTCCCACTTTCAAAATGCTATAAAAGAAGGATCACTCATACCAATGAGTTCAAATTTGAACTGAAGCTACTTGAAAAAGGGGGTAACGGTATGGCATCAAATAAACGTTCCATTGATTTTTCTATCCAATTTGGTATGACCTCGCCGTGGTGTATAGATTTTCCAGTATCACAACTGTAGAATGACATTTTTTCCGTCAAAACAACGAAACAATCAAGCCCATTGAACACTACAGTTTGTTTAATGTGCAACTCATGCCAATTATGTTATAATTTCGATTCAAAATAGCACTGCCAGCCGAACTAACTTTCTTTACACCGCTTACAGCGCCATCTATTAACACACTTTGGAACTTTTAGATGCCGTACCGATTCCCTCTTCTTCAAGTACCTTCAGTTCAAATTTGAACTAATTGTGACGAGTGATTTTTTTTAAAGCATTTTTAAAGTGGGACTTTAATTACAATCACATTGTATTTTAAACTGAATTTTGGTTTTAAACTTCACATGATATTTAATACTAAGCCCATGTTTAAATTATTTCTAGATAATAATTTCTAAGTAATAAAACACTCCGTAAAAATAATATCTTACCTGACATAAAAAACAGAAAGGTGTCTGTCAATAAGGCCTTTTGTGGGTTAAGAAATCTGTTTAATCATTAGTATAAAAACTAAATTCTTGTTATATAAAACCCTTATTAAACCTATTTCGGTCTGTGGCTCTGAAACTTGGATTTCGGCAAGATCTGATGAGGCCCATTTGGGTTTATTTGAGCGGAAGATTTTAAGGGCTATTCTTGGAGGTGTTAGGGAAAGTGATTGTTGGAGAAGACGGTACAACGCAAAATTTATAATTACTATAAAGATCCAGATATTATAAAATTTATTAAGATCAATAGATTAAACTGGGCTGTTCATATATTTAGAATGAATGATTTAAAACCTGTAAAAAAGTTTGTTTTAGCAACGCCACAGGGACAAAGAGGAAGAGGACGACCCAAGTTGTGATGGATAGACGCAGTTCAAAAAGTTTTGCTCTACTAAAAGTTAAGAAGTGAAGAACCATTGTCACTCAGAGGAATGCTTGGAAATCTCTTTAAAGGAAGGCTTTGGCCCACTATCGGCTGTCATGCTATTGATGATGATGAATATAACGCTCCGGTTTTAAGTTATTTGATTTTGATATTTACATGAATCATAAAACTGACATTTGACTTATAATAATGTAAAAGTATTTAAGTAAATAAATATTTGTTTAATAAAAATTATCTTACAGCAAAGACAAACTTTTCATATAAATTATCATTCTAAATTTTTCTTAGATAGAAATTTATTCGAATTATACTGTATTTAAAATAATTGTATTTGTTTTTAGTCTATAACACTTTTTAAGGCTTAAGCAGTGTTTATATCAGATACATTCTTTCCTATTAAACAAAAAAATAAAATTTTAAGTTGTGTGTTGTTTGAATGAAACAGGCTTCATCTGTTCTAATTTAAAGAAAATATTTTATCACATTTTTGTTTAAATTACTGTAAAAAATTAAGTTTATTGAAAGGGTTAATTTAGAGGTTGTAAACGAACTTTCAATGCTTAAAAATAATTTCTTAACAACTCTTAATTCTTAATAAAGACGAAAAATAAATAAATTATTGAATGCTTGTATTTATTTAATTTAAATGAGATCTGAAAAATGCATGCTATTTATATTTATTTTTTTATAACACTTACCTTTTGTTTATAAATATTTTCAAAATATTTTAAATGAAATTAAATACTCGGAATTAAATAAACAAAAGGTTTTGTCAAAATTAAAATGTTCTGATAATTGTTTTTAAAATTAGATTCTAAAAGGATAAAATATTAGAAGATCTACAGGCCAACAAATAAATTTAAAAAAATAACTTGACAGATCAATAACTCTATCAATTCCATGTATATTTCCAGTGAAGAGAATGTAACAGAATACATATAATTGATTAATTAATTATCCATTGTTGTTGTATTGAAAATTAATTTTTGTTAAGATATCATAAATAATCGGAAAGTACCATGAAGATTTAGGAAATGATACGTAATATACTGGGAAAGTTGACAGTCTCTAGATTTCTTAAGTTTTAAAATTAGATCCTAAAAGAATAAAACATTAGAAGATCTACAGACCAATATATAAATTTAAAAAGATAAATTGAGAGCTCATTATCCATATTGATTCCACGGATAATTCCAGTCATCTCGTTCCATGGAACACATACATTAGATTTAATAATCCACAAACGTCCCTTTTTTTAATGAAGTCTTCAGCGCAATGTTCCCATGGCCTTCATGCAATACTAATGAATCGCACTAGCTTAAATCGGTATTAACACTTTTCCGTTCGTTAAACAAACGAGAAAGGAGAGGGACGCCTATTAATAAGCAATTCATCATTCTCGATAAGCTGCTGTTAATAGAATATCCAATATCCCTCTTGAGTTTCAACAACTACTCTGAGCGAAGACGGGATAAAAAACAAGGCCCAGATCGCAATAACATTCTTTTCCTAAACCACAAAATGAGCGCCATTGTTTTTCGGTAGTTGGCGAAGTTTCTTTCTTTCTTTCTTCCTGTTTCTTCTTCTTTTTTCTTTTTTTCTTTTGGCTTCTTCTTAGAGGATTGTGTGAGAAGGGGAGGGGGGGGTCGGCCAAGCATTCGGTCGTTCGATCACAACTTCAGTCGGAACTGGGCAGTTGCAAATCAAGAGGGATCCTCTGTTTCTGTCCGTCAGAGCGTAAGAAACTCGATACATAAGTTGCCCGAAACTAAACCAGAAATAATTGCGTAGAAGCTGGGTACTGGAAAAACGAGGAGAATATGTTGTGAGAGATAGGTTAAAGACTTCCATATGTCTGACAGGGGATCAGGGAAATAAAGGACCCTCTCAGAATGGAATAAGGTTGCCCTGTATTCCATGCAAAAGATATTGCGACTGGAGCAAATAATTAGTGACAGTATTTATTCTTGAAAGCTAATAAATCTGTAAATAATTTGCATTTGCATCATTTTGAATGCTGAATTTTATAGACAAGCTCAACTTTAATAGAACCTCTCAGAACTTTATTTTCAAGCTCAATTAAACACTTTTTATTAAAAAATAAAAATTTGCAAAATAATTTAATTTGATATCGTTTATTAAGCAGTAATATACATTCATTAGAGACGCTAAATTTACGTTACACTCCATTCAAAAGTTATTGAGTCTGGTGCAAGTAAATTGAGATGATGGTCTTTACTGTACTTTAAAGATTACGTTGATTTAGTGTCTCAAAGCTGAATAATTGTCATTAGAAATATAATATTAGAAGCACATTTAGTTGTTTTTAAAATTAATGATTGGTAAGGTATCATAAATAATTGAAAAGTACCATGATGATCTAGGAAATAAAACGTAGTATACTGTGAAAGTTGAGAGCCTCTAACCTCCTTAAATTTTAAAATTAGATTCTAAAAGGATAAAATATAATAAGATCTTCAGGTTAATAAATAAATTTAAAAAAGACAGCTCATTATACATATTGCTTCCACGAATAATTCCGGTCATCTCAATCCATGAGAACACATACATTAGATGATTTCATAATCCAAACGCTCCCCTTTTACATAGCAAGTGAAGTCCTCAACACAATGTTCTCATGGCCTTATTGAATGAAGCCAGCTTAAATCGGTATTAACACTTTCCCGTTCGTTAAACAAACGAGAAAGGAGACGGACGCCTATTAATAAGCAATTCATCATCCTCAATAAGCTGCCGTTAATAGGACATCCAATGTCCCTCTTGGGTTTCAACAACTACTCTGGGCGACGACAGGATAAAACACAGTGTTCGTGTCTCGCAATAACATTCTTATCCTAAAGCACAAAATGAGCGCCATTGTTTATTGGTAGTTGTCGAAGTTTCTTTCTTTCTTTCCTCCTGTTTCTTCTTCTTTTTTTCTTTTGGCTTCTTCTTAGAGGACTGTGTAATGAGGAGGGGAGGGGGGTCGACAAGCATTCGGTCATTCGATCACAACTTCCATCGGAACTTGGCAGTTGCAAAACAAGACGGATCCTCTGTTTCTCTCCGCCAGAGCGTAAGAAACTCGATCTATGAGTTGCCCGAGACTAAACCAGAAATAATTGCGCAGAAGCCGGGCGCGGAATAACGAGGAGAATATGTTGTGAGATAGGTTTAAGACTTCCCCATGTCTGACAGGGGATCAGGGAAATAAAGGACCCTCTCAGAACGGAATATGGTTGCCCTGTATTCCTTGCAAAAGTTACTGCGTCTGGAGAAAATAAATAATGATAGCATTCATAAGTAATAAATTTGTAAATAACTTGCATTTGCATAATTTTGAATGTTGAACAAGTAAATAGTGAAAGTATTTAGTAGTGAAATATTTACATATTATTATTAGAATAATAAACTATTATAATTAGTTCGATTAAATATTATGATCAGTATGATTAATGAAATACTAACAAAATATGTAATGAATAATTGTTTTTTCGGATTAATATTTGTTTTTGAATATAGAATGAGAACTGACCATACTTAATCAAAATTTATTAACGTAAGTTTATTTTATTATTATTTATTTTTTCAAAATTATTATCAATTTGTCTTTTTACACATTTTAAAACATTAAAATTACATATTTATAAAATACATTATTCCTCCTCCCTAATAAACCTCTTTTCAATATTTAATAAATGAAATAAATAAATACTTGATTTAAACCTTGAACCAGAATGGAATGTAGAAAATCATGATTTGATTTATTTAGAAAGTTGTGAAGTTGTTCTGCGTGTAACAAAGAAATATTGGAAAGCAAAGCATCTGATTTCAGTAATTAAATATTTTTTTAATTAAATTGATTTGGTAAATTTAATAATGGTTATAGACGATTATTAATCCTACCAATATCTGTTATTAATCATGTACTTCACTTACGATTGAATGTTCTAGTTCATATTACTCTGATCCATACAGTTAATTATTTGTAGAATTGAATCAGTTTCAATGTAACATTTGTAAAATACGTAGAAATCACTCTAGAACTCGAATATGTGAAGTCTTCTCAACTAAACTTATTTAATTGTGAAACAATAGGCAGGACATAGAGAGAAAATTTACATTAAGATAGGTTTGGAATTTTCCTCCAAATATTGAAATAAAAGACTATAAAATGAAAGGACATCATTTTACTATTCATTTAAAAGGGTTTACTAATTAAATAACTGAATTAATTAAAACATTTAGTATTTAAATGCAATGATTATATTTAATTGGATAAATACTTAAATATATTTGATTTCGAAAATTGGTTTTTAATGGATTTAATTCAGTAATTTACTTTAAAATGTAAGTAAATTAGTATATTAATTAGGTTACATTAAATTGCGGTGCATTTTCATTATTGAAGTACATTGTATAGAGAATAAATGATTTTCTATTATGTGTTAAAAACTAATTTCCAAACATAATCAAATGAATCAAATAAATTAATTGTTTATATAAAATTAATGTGTTGAAAATGAAGGTATAAATTCCTTATCGTATAAATGTAACTATTTTCTAAATCATTATAAATAATTTTAGAAATAAACTCTCTTTTTAAATAAGGCATCAAAATTTGTATATTTATGATACTTTTATTTGCCAAGCAATATTTAACTATATTAACCATTATTTTCTGAGTTAAACATTATACGAGTAACAGCTCAAAAAATTCACACATGCTAATAATACAAAAGAGTTTGCAAGTCTATCATTTAAATTATATATTATATCGTATTTCAAAAAATTCATCAATATTTAAAATTTTTTTAAAATCTTTTTTTTTATATTATAATCCATACATATTATATATTAAAATAATTTTGAAACTTGTAACATTTCTTTCCTAATTTTATTTCAGTATAAGGCAATTTTTATGAATATCCCTTTTTATATTTTTATTCAATGTTATTGATGACAATATAATTGTTTCGTTACAACTTATATTATTTTGCAAGTTTAGTGGAACCCCCCATGTACAAATACAGCACTACCTGATATAAAATAATAAAAATAATTCCTTTTTGTTATAAAATAATCCCTTTTTAAAAAAAATCACTTTCTGATATAAAATAATCCCTTTTTAAAAAAAAAATCACTTTCTGATATAAAATAATCACTTTATATTTGCATTCTAAGCCATAATCAAAAAGTAATTATTTTACAGCAAAAGTGATTATTTTATATCAGAAAGTGCTACGTTTTACACTATTTGTATGAGTTTTTCTTCTAGACTTGCAAAATAATGTAAATTGTAACATAACAAATCTTTTAAACAAATTACTAAAATACATATAACATTTTATCATTTTTAAATAAACAATGTTTTAACTACCAAAATAACTGTATAACTTTGAATAACATTCCACTCACAAAATGAAAATTATTTTATTTATGTTAGCTTTCCCGAAATGTCCTACAGTACCAAACAGAAAAGATAAACAACATGTTGACATTTGCTTTCCATTTTCCTTTCGGCGTCAGAACAGCAATTCATTTAAAATTTTCAACTGCAGTTAAGTGAAATCTGAATTTACTTTACTACATTGTTTATTTTTATTTTTACTACAACAACTAAAACAAAAAAAAAAAACCGAAAGGGAATTTTTAGGGAGTTTAAAGGAAACTATTATGCATATAAACAAAGACAGAAAATGACGGAATGAATTATTCATAAACTTTAAAATTACCCATCTAGCACTCTTGAAATCCAATAGAACGAGCAAAATGAATCTCTTTTGACGTGCAAATCGATATCAAAATATGCCCGCTATGCTGCCAAATTTTTTGTAGGAAATGTTTACTCTCCTAAAACTAAAAACGGAATGGAAAATTTTAATTTCTGCTGAAATAACATAAACATTCATTTTATGGCAACAGCAGAAACCTTTCAACGTATTTAATTACATCAAAGATGTAATAGCATATATATATTATATAAAATAGAGTTTAAACCATCTGGTAATTAGCAAATCAGGTATCTGAAAGCAGCTAGAAGAGATCAGTTCCAAACTTGGTAAGCTAAAATAAGAGTTCGGGCGTAATAGTTGCAGAAGATCTGTAGATAAAGAATTTTCTTGTTTGGGTTCCAAGGTATTATAGACACTGCGACTTGCACCAGATCTTGGATGTGTTGGTCCCAAACTGCAGTGTCACCAAAGAAAATGCAGTGCAACAGGCAAACAACAACGCAACCTATAAGCTAATATATTATATATACAAGGCAATATATATATATATATATATATACAACGACATATATTTTATACGATATATATATATATAACGATATATATATTCAACGATAACGATTTGGAGCTACAATTATCAAAATTAAATGTACTTTAAATATGAAATAAAAACGTTTTTCACCTTAATTAAAGTTGTTATTTTCCATATTTATACGATAATTAATAATTTTACTGTAAGGAATTTTTATTATTTCTTACAAAATTTTAATGAGATTATTATGAGCTTTAACTAAAACATTAATTGAAATATTGCATATTTCATAATAGATCCTAATTATTTCTACGTAAAATAACAGTTTTCTTCAGTTATTATAACTTTTCTTTGACTTAATAAAGATAGTAAACAATTAGTAATTAGTTTTTTCAGTTTTATTTCACGGAAAATATTGGATATTGTTATGTAAATATCGGCAAGACAGAAACAATTTGTCAGATTTTTTAAATAATTTGACTATATATTTGATACATGTTTTCTCTAATTTACAAGGTCTGATATTCTTTATAGAACAATGAAAATGAAAACTAAATATAGAGACATTTGCAAGATAATCTACAAATTTCTCCAATAGTTTTGATATTTTTTCATGGTATGTAATGCATTAGAAAAGCATTAAAACAACTATTATATTTTAATATATTTCCTCATAATAATATTACTCCAGAAAAAAAATTAAAATTATACATATGAATAATTTTTATATTCTTATTTTATCACTCTTATGTAACTTACATCACTTTTAATAATGAGCTAAATACAAAACATTTTTACTGTCTACTTTTGCCACTGTATTTTTATCACTACAGTACTATAGCAAAGCAATTATCTGCAGTTTTTATGAGAAAACTATTGCATATTCTCTCATCTGTAGCAAGATCACACCAATTATTCTTTTTTACCTTCACCTTAAAGCTTAACAAAATAAAAATGTTCAATTTTTACAAATTATTCCAAATGTAAGTGCACCATTATTCAAAAGTAATTAATATTTCGTTTTATAATTTGTCTTTCAAGAATGTTCAATTTGAAAGACATTTTGACATTAATGACATTTTATCCGTATTAAACTAATACTAATTGCTCATTCTTATATTCAAACCTTTTTGTAAGCGAAATATTTGATGAAATAAAACAAAAAATATGAATTTTCACAATTTATCGTGAAATGTGTTTGAAGTTTTTCCCAAAGTGATTAAATTTAATTGTGCTTTTACACATCTGGCAACATCTTTAATTTGAATGACATCTGATCAGCCTTCGAATCAAACCAATTATTCCAAGTCCACAAACATACACGTTAGGCTTAACTTTTAATAAATAAATAAAAGAATAAAAGTTCCGTAGGAAAATATTAACTTTCCAAAAATATCAATAAACATTACATAATTACCTTCTTCCACTTAAAATTTTAAACCTGGAATCAAGTAGGACTTTGAAAAGAAGATAAAATTTTCATTCTTTTTGGGCGAACAAGAAAAGAAAAAAAAAATCGTCATTAGGTTCTGTTCTAATGAGGCCTCAGGAAGTTCCTTCCAATGCTTCGTAGCTCCAAAGTTCACGAAAATAACGAGTACCTCTTATTCTTCGTTTTCTTTCAGAGCATTGTTAGTCTGCTTTCCTCATACTGTTGCAGAACACTTTTTCTTCTGGCTTTAATAGAAATTTTCTTGGGCCAAAGATGTCTTTCTTTCAATTTATGGATACACTGAAAAATAGTTTCAATTTGGATAAACCTGACCCTAGTACGCTAACATTTACAACAAGGACAACAATCTAATTACGAACAACTAATTTAAAACCGGTTTTTGCCTATGGTACTATTCTAAACTATGTTTTTTCCCCTTATTATAGGGAAAACTTTATTGCTTAAAGTAATTTTTTAATCTAGTAGATAGTAGCTATGTGTTAGATAGAATCTAGTGTTTGCCTGATATCGAAATCAGACTGACCTGAAAATAGAGGTTTCGAATTGGAAAAGTGTTTATTAATAAGAATAAATTGCTTTTCCTATATGAAGTCTTACAAATAAAATAAATTGGACTTACAAAATATACACTAAGTTGCTTATATAGTAGAATCTGATTTAAATTTTAAACAGCTAAATATTTTTTTTTTAAATTGTGAGTTTAAATTTATCTACCTAACATCAATTTTTTAGTAAATCAGTTTGTAATGTTTTATTTAAACTGTTTATATTTAAGTTGATATTCCTTACAATATATTATTTTTTTTAAATCTACATTATAACATTTTTAATTGTATATAAGATTTTAAATTGTATATCAAATTTTTAATTGTATATCAAATTTCTTAATTTCAGTTTTTTAATTGTATATTTCCTTTTTGTATATAATTTTCAATTGTAAATTAATCAATTAATTTGTAAATCAGTTTATAATGTTTTATTAAAATTGTTTATAGAAAATTTGATATTTCTTATAAGTTATTTTTTAAATATATGTTATATAATTTTTAATTTTAATAATATAACTATTTTTTAATTGTATACCAAATTTTTTAATTGTATATTAAATTTTTATTTGCGTATTAAATTATTTAATTGTATATCAAATTTTTAAATTTTATATAAATTTTTTTAAATTTACTTTTTTGATTATATATTTATTTCTTATTGTATATAATTTTTAACTGTAAATCAATCAACTAATTTGTAAATCAGCTTATAATGTTTTATTAAAATTGTTTATATATAATATTATATTCCTTACATTACGTTATTTTTTAAAATATATGTTAAATAACTTTTATTTGTAAAAATGTGACATTCAACAATTTTGAAATTAGTTACTTGTGTATGTCTAAAAATGTAGGTTTTATGTAATTTTGAACAAAAGGCATAGTATATTATTGTATTTATAAGTCAGGCGTTTTTCCTCTTCGTTTGTTATTATTAGAAGAACCAAATATGATACAACAAACAAATGCAAAAGCGAAAGTCTTGCAATTTTATGAAAATTTTATGTAAGTAAAAAAAATGGATGCTAATTTCATTATTTTGTTAAAAGTATTTTTATAAGAAAAATAATCATATAAAAATTATTTGTGACGGTAAACAATAATTTACTTTATAAATCATAATTTATTACTTTATTACTCATTTTATTTTTCATTTTTATTTAATTGAAAACAAAATTTAAAGGAAATCATATTTTAAACACCTTTGAAGCTAATTTCATTACTTTTTTAAAATTATTTCTTATAACATAAATAATTATATAAAATGATTTATGGTAGAGAACAATAATTTACTATATAAATCCGAATTTATTAATTTATTAGTCGTTTTATTGCTCTTCATTTTTATTTAATTTGAAACAAAAATCTAAGAGAAAGTCATATTTTAAACAGCATGGATGCTAATTTCGTTACTTTTCTAAAAGTATTTTTATAACAAAAATAAATGTATATGGAAATGATTTCTTATGAAATATACTAATTTATGAAATAACTCAAAATGTTTGAAAACAAATATTTCTTTTATTTCAAATTGAATTGCAATTTGTTCTTCTAAATACTCTATTAGAGCATCTTCTAAACTACATGATGTATTAATTAAAATGTATTAATTATATGTTAACATACGTAAGTGTTTAACTTTTAAAACGAAAAATATCTACACAAAAACTATTAATTATTTATTATCAATCTACTTTGATATCTTTTTGTGTGTTAACTTTAAAATTCAAAAAAATATCTACACGAAAATCTACCATTTGAAATTCAAAACTAACTATAAAACAAAATCTCGAAATTCTATTAGAGAAAACTCAAAAAAGACGAGTCATTTTTCTTTCAACTTCCTCAGTTAAATATAACTGTTTCTAACTTAGATCGTAAAGCTATACTGCAAAGAGCAGCATTTGTTTATTTCTTTGGATGGGCAAAATAAATTGCGCTACCGAAATATGGCTTACAGAAATGGCTTTTCTTTCCCTAAAAAAAGTGCAGAATGAAGTTCAGAAAGAAGAATCCGCAGTTTTTGCACTATTTTTTGTCCATGGAGAGGAGCCTGAGATATTTATGCTACTGCTAGTTACACACTTCGAAACTAATTTAATATTGGGTTTAGTAAAGCGCCTTAGAGGTAAAGCCGATTTTTCAAAGTTTTATTTTGCTTATGTTTTAAACAATTTATTAGCGTGTGTGTTTTCAGACTGTTTCATTTATGCTGTTTCAGTTAAACACGCCGTATTTTTAAAGCTGTATTCAGCCTGGATCCTAATTTCATTACTTTGTTAACAGTATTTTTATAACATAAATAATAATATCAAAATGATTTATGATGGAAAAGAATAATGTACTACATAAATTATAATTTATTTATCTATTTCTCATTCTGTTACTTTTCATTTTTATTTAATTTAAAACGAAATCTAAAGGAAATCAGATTTTAAACAACATGAATGCTAGAATCATTACTTTGTTAAAACTATTTTTACAATATGTATAATTATATAAAACATATTTGTGATGAAAAACAATAATTTATAAAATAAATCGTAATTTATTAATTTATTACTCATTTTATAACTTTAAATGTTTTTACGTAATTTAAAACAAAATCTAAAGAAAATCACATTTTAAACAGAATGGATGGTTTTTTAAAAGTATTTTTATAACATAAATAATTATATAAGAATTATTTGTGACCGAAAGCAATCATTGAAATAAACCATAATGTTTAAAAACTAATTTTTATTTCAAATTGAATTACGATTTATTCTTCTAAATATTCTATTAGATTATCTTTTAAACTACATGATGTATTAATTAAAATATCTTAAACACATAAGTATTTAATTTTTTAACCGAAAAAACTCTTTTCGAATGAAAACTACTTATTATTTATTAACTATCTACTTGATATCTTTTTGTGTATTTACTTTTAAATCGAAAAAATTCTAATTATTTATTATCTATTTACACTCATGTCCATAAATTAAGGATAATTCAGAATCACACAGAAATTGAACTCTAAAATAAAAATTTCACCTGTAGAATTATCACACACATCTTGAAGAAGAATATGCAAATTACAGGAAACCACCAGATGGCGCGGATAGTACGTCACAATGACGAGAGTGTAAGAGAGGGGTATATAAGGAAAGGTGGCAAAGAAGTAAAATTGTTCACAAGCGCTTTAAAAGCCTTTCAGTGCAATAACCGCATAGTTATGGCACAAAGGAAGCATTTGGATGATTTTTTACGTGGTAGAATTATCGGACGACTGGAATGTGGACGTACCCAGCTGGAAGTATCCGAGGAACTTGGAATCGCACAGAGTGTCATCTCCAGGCTTTGGCAACGATTCCAAGATGATGGTAATGTGAGTAGATATTACAGCACAGGTCGCCCCCGAGTTACAACGCCGAATGAGGACCGGTATTTAGCAGTTACTGCCAAAAGAAACAGACGGACCACAGCATCAGACCTGTCTCGTCAGCTCTCTTCAGCTACCGGTACGACAGTTTCAAGGCAGACCGTGTACAGACGCTTAGGGCACATTGGTCTATATGCTCGTAGGCCTGTCAGATGTGTTCCACTTACCGCAACTCACTGTCGCCTGCGATTAACCTGGAGTAGAGAGCATACATTGTGGACACCGCAACAGTGGTCTGGTGTGATGTTTTCCGACGAGTCCAGGTTTAGTTTGCAGTCTGATTCTCGCCGGACTTTCATATGGAGAGCGCCAGGTACCCGTTACCACCAAGAGAACACCATTGAACGACACCGTTACGGTGATGCTGGATGTCTCGTTTGGGGAGGAATTATTCTTGGTTCCAGAATTGGCCTGCATGTTCAGAGTGTAACGATGACAGGCCACATCTATCGGGATGTCATTCTGGAACAACATATACGTTTGTTTCGGGATGCCATGGGTGCTGAGTTTCTGTTTATGGATGACAACGCCCGTCCTCACCGTGCAAACATTGTAGACGAATGCCTTCAATTGGAGAATATCACCCGTATGGATTGGCCAGCATACTCACCGGACTTGAATCCAATAGAGCATGTGTGGGATATGCTTGGCCGATGAATTGCAGCCAGTCAACCCCCTCCCACCTGTCAACCGGAACTTCGGAGGGCATTGCTTGATGAGTGGTGTAATATTCCCCAATTATGAACAGAAATTCCCCAACAACACTACTCAACTACTGTGTGGAGATTTTAATGCACATAGTACAATATGGGGCTATAGCTCAGAGAACCAGAGAGGTCGAGACCTCATGGAATTCATTGCACAAAAAAACCTATTCTTAATCAATCCACCAGAATCAAAACCTACCTTCATCAGAGATAATGCAGCAGGATGGCCAGACTTAACCCTGTGTACACCAACACTCTATAATAAAATCTCTAGCTGGGTAGTCGAAGACTTTGAAGTTGGCAGCGATCACCTCACAATAACCTTCAACATCAACAGTGAAATAATTATCCCAATAATTTCAAGATTTAAAACTAAATATGGAAATTTCAAAAAATTCAACCACAATCTTAAAGAAAAACTTTCTGCAATAGACCTAAATCATATTAATAATAAGGGGGAACTAGATAAAGCAGCCACTGACATCACAACAGCACTAATAGACTCCGCTAAATCAGCATTTAAAAGAAAAAGCCAAAAATTCACAGCCAAATTAACGCCATGGTGGAATGAAAAAATTAAACAGCAACGTTCACAAACAAGAGCAATAAGAAGACGCTCCCAATCACAAACAGATATGGAACAAAAATTATTCTGGACCTCTCAATATAAAAAGGAAAAAGCTATCTTAAAAAAACTTATAAACAAAGAAAAGTCAAACTCGTGGAAAAAGTTCTGTTCCGAAGCTAAATCTTCCTATGGTCAGACATATAAAGCTGCATTTAATAATTTTTTTCAGCCTCCAATTTTACATAACACAACAACAAACAACTCTAGTGAAATAAATTTTAAAAACATCTTATCATCCCTCTTCCAAGAAGATAATGAACAAGAAGACAACAATCAACAAAAAGAGATTAGAACCATCGCAACTAAGATAAGGCAAAGCAATACTAACATTCAACAGTCTCCACCATTCACAAACGAAGAACTCCATCATATAAGCAAAACCATGCCCAAAGATAAGGCTCCAGGCACGGATGGGCTAGATGGCAGAATATTAAATCTCTTCCACAAGCTAGAAGCAAACAAACTGCTGCAACTTTATAATACTTGTAAAAGCATGGGTGGCTTTCCCATTTCTTTCAAATATGGAGAAGTTATTCTTTTCAATAAACCAACTAAAGACCCAACAATTCCCTCCTCTTATCGACCAATCACGCTCCTCCCCATTCTTGGCAAATGTTTTGAAAAACTCATTCTTAATAGACTGCAATTTCACTAGTACAGCCACAAACTCATTTATAATAACCAATTCGGATTCAGAAGCGGCTTATCGACAGAGCATGCCCTCCACAATCTATTAAAAATTATATATTCAAATAAATCAAGAAATTCTCACACTCTTATCATATCCATCGACATCAAGGGAGCGTTTGATTCACTGTGGTGGCCCTCTATCATAAAGACCCTAAAGGATGACAACTGCCCTCAAGATCTACTAAATATTATTTGTGATTACCTACAAAACAGACAAATTGAATTCAACCATGGAAATAGGAAAATCATTCATGATCTACAAAAAGGCTGCCCACAGGGATCATGCCTCGGCCCTTTCCTGTGGACAATAATAGCAAATCTTATCTTAAAAGAAACCTTGGAAGAGGATGTAACGTTACAAGCCTTTGCTGACGACTTTATATTCATAATAAGCGCCAGCAATAGAAGGTCGTTGGAATTAAAAACTACAACAGCTCTCAAAAAATTTCAATCCTGGGCGTTAAAAGAAAAACTACAGATTTCACAGGACAAAACACAAGCAATTGTATTTGGGAAAAAGGATCGTTAAAAAGAAAACCAATCTTGAAATTTGGCAACTGGTCAATAAAATGCAACCCAACACTCAAATATTTAGGAGTTATATTGGATCACAATCTAAGCTTCCTCCCTCATATGCAACATCTGAAAAGTACCCTCCTAATTCAATCTAATAAATTGGCAACCATGTCAGGCAGAGGATGGGGTATCAACCCCAAATTCACCAGAATATGGTACAAATCGGTGGCGGAGCGGATCATATGCTACGCAGCTTCAATATGGGCTGATAACATTACAATAAGGAAAATCAAACTACTCAACTCTATACAGAGACAATTTGCTTTAAAAATTAGTAACGCGTATAGAACCTCTCCAACCTCAGCTTTGCTAATTCTAAGTGGACTAGAGCCGACCTACCAGGTAGCAGCAAAGGAAGCCACATTTACAAAAATCACACGGCTCAAAATTAATGCATCTTTTCATCATCACACATATCAACATAATGATTTTCAAGAATCAATTTCACAGTGGAGCGAACCTCCATGGGCCAAACCATCACAAATTTTAAAAACTACAGAACAAAGAAACAGTGATCTTCACATTTATACAGACGGATCGAAATTGGACAATAGGGTAGGCTCAGCCTTCGTAGCATTTAACAACGAAACAGAAATTCACACATGGCAAGCAAGCCTTCAAGGCCACAACTCAGTATTCCAAGCTGAACTTCATGCAATCCTCAATTCCTTAATATGGCTCATAAATACTAATTATAAAAGAATTAACATCTTAACGGACAGTTATTCATCTCTCACAGCCATCAACAGATTTTTTAACAAAAATAGTCAGGTTCAAGATATCAGAAATCTATTATACACAATCAACAACAAATCAATCAGCCTATTGTGGATCAAAGCACATGTCGGCAACAAGGGTAACGAACGTGCCGACTTTCTTGCCAAAGAAGCGACAAAGCAAACAATACATCAATCCCAATTAAAAGGCCCAACAAGCCTACTGAAAAGACAACTAAAATTGAATAGCCTCAAGATCTGGCAAGAAGAGTGGGACACTCAGCTTACAGGAAGAAGAACCCATCAATTTCTTCCAACAGTGTCAACGAAGATGTCCATAAATACATATCTAAACTACTTTGTAACGGGACATGGTCCCTTCCCCGCGTACTTATACAGGTTCAATATTAAAGATACGGACAACTGCATTTGTGGTGAAACTGGCACGCCGGAATACTATCTCTTCTCCTGCTCTTTAACAGACTCAAATCACGTTCTCCAACCAAATCCAGATACATATGCAACCTGGGCACAAAATGCAGCATTCTCCAAAACAATAAAGGAAAAAATTATTAAAGTGATGGACTTTGAAACCCATAATATAGACTACATTACACAATAGAAACAAAAAGCATGTTCTTAATCTATTATTGTATCTATATCCCCTAACAGCTTGTGTAGTACTAATTACCATACACAGCCATTTTCTTTAAATAATTGTATTAACAATTTTATTGTACATATGTAAATATCAGTAATCCTTCTCTTAGTTGTCTAATTTTTGTTTTGATTTTCTATAATTTAATGATAGATTTTTATAAGTAGTTTTAGTAGAGTGATTGCTGCCGATGGCCATAAAATGTGTGCTATTCGCCAGGAATCACTCAAACAGGCCTAAAGCAAGAGTTCTTAGAACTCCTCACGATTGAGAGCCGTTCTGGTGTGTTTATATGCACCAGACAACTCCCAAAGCGGAACGAACACAGTGATTATCACTGATTATCAACAGTGTACTCAGCCAAAGGGCTGCTTGCGTTGCCCAGAGTGGTTCTACAATCCTCCCTTTCCGTAGATGTGCATCCAACACTGAAATCTCGTTAACTCGAGAAGGCCTGCGGCGTTCAAGATCAGATTGATAATTTGATACTCAGCATGCCTAGGCGTTGTAAGGCCCGTATTGCATCGTCCGGGAGACATACTCCATATTAACATCATACTAACCATGTTATACTGTTTTTTGTAAATAGGTTCTTTTTTGAGATTTGCTCCAGGGAGTAAAAATCGCAATTTTTAATAATTATGTCACACATGTAGCATTTTTTTTGCTCTTTACCTTTTGTTTAATAAATAGACTTTACAAAGTCAAATTCTTTGCCTGAACTTCATTATCCTTAATTTATGGACATGAGTGTACTTTGGTATCTTTTTGTGTGTTAAGTTTTAAACCGAAAAAATATCTACACGAAAATCTACCATTTGAAATCCAAAACTAACTATAAAACATATCTCGAAATTCTATTACACAAAACACAAAAAAAAAACGAGTCATTTTTCTTTCTACTTCCTCAGTTAAATATAACTGCGTCTAACTTAGGGCCATAAAGCTACACTGCAAAGAGCAGCATTTGTTTATTTCTGTGGATGGTCAAAATAAATTGCGCTACCGAAATATGGCTTTTCTTTCCCTAAAAAAATCCAGAAGGAAGTTCCGAATGAAGAATCCGCAGTTTTTGCACTATTTTTTGTCCATGGAGAGGAGTCAGAGATATTTATACTATGCTAATTACACACTTAGAAACTAATTTAATATTGGGCTTAATAAAACGCTTTAGAGGTAAAGGCGATTTTTCGAAGTTTTATTTTGTTTATGTTTTAGGAAATTTATGAGCGTGTGTTTTTTTCAAACTGCTTCATTTATGCTGTTTTAGTTAAACACGCCATATTTTTAAAGCTGTATTCAGTTCATTTAGGGTTTTTTTGTAGTACATTAATTTCGTTATTTCCTTTAAATAAATTTAATAGGATGATTAAATGTCTTTAATGTGGGAAAGTATTCTTTTATTCTAAACAATTTATTTTAATTATTCGGTGAATAATTTTCTTAAATTTATAAAGAATACTTTAGATGTTTGTAAAGTATTCTAAATTGAATTTTGTTTTAAACTTCCTGATTATGATTTTATGATGGTAGTGTGTGTGATTATGATGATGTTGTTGTTTTCAAAGTTTTATTTTGTTTCTTTTTTAGAAAAGTTATTAGCGAAATTGAATGCGTCTTTTCAAACTGTTTCATTTATGTTTTTTTAGTTAAACACGCCATATTTTTAAAGCTGTATTCAGTTCATTTAAGTTTTTTTATAATACATTAATGCAATTATTTCCTTTAAATAAATTTAACAGGATGATTAAATGTCTTTAATGCAGGAAAGTATCTTTTATTCTGGCCAATTTATTTTAATTATCCGGTGAATAATTTTCTTAAATTTTTAAAGAATACTTTAGATGTTTTTAAAGTATTCTAAATAGCATTTTGCTTCAAAATTTCAAATGAGTATGATGATTATGATCTTCATGCTGATTTTTTTTTAAAGTTTTATTTTGATTGTGCTTTAGAAAATGTATTAGCGGAGTTAAATGTGTGTTTTCAAACTGCTTTATTTATGCTGTTTCAGTAAAACAAGCCGTATTTTTAAAGCTCTATTCAGTTAATATAGGGTTATTTTATAATACAATAATTTCATTATTACCTTTAAACAAATTTACTTGAATGATTAAATGCCTTTTTATGTAGGAAAGTATCTTTTATTCTGAACAATTTATTTTAATTATTCAGTGAATAATTTTCTTAAATTTATAAAGAATACTTTAGAAGTTTTTAAAGTATTCTAAATTGAATTTTGCTTTTAAATTTAACGTAATATTTAATATTAAATCCATGCTTAAATTATTTTTAGATAATTAATAAAACACTCAGTGAAAATAATATCTTAAATGAAATAAAAAACTGAATTGTGTCTGCCAATAAGGCCTTTTTTGGGTTAAGAAATATGTTCCATAAGTATAAAAACAAAATTCTTGTTAGATAAAACACTTATTAGAACTATTTCGGCCTATGGCTCTGAGATGCGGACTTTGGCAAGATTTGATGAGGCCCATTTAGGTATATTTGAGCGGAAGATTTTAAGGGTTATTTTGGAGGTGTTAGGGAAAGTGATTGTTGCAGAAGACGGTAAAACGCAGAAATATATAAATGCTATAAAGACTCAAGTATTATAAAATTTATTAAGATCAATAGATTAAACTGAGCTGCTCATGTATTTAAAATGAGTGATTTAAACCTTGTGAAAAAGACATGTTTTGGCAAAGCCACAAGAACAAAGAGGAAGAGTACGAACCAAGTTGCGATGGATAGACGCAGTTGAGAAAGATTTTGTTGTACTAGGGGTTAGGAATTGGAGGACCCTTGTCACCCAGAGGAATGCACGGAAATTTCTTAAAAGGAATGCTTTGGCCTACTCTGGGCTGTCGTGATATTGATGATGTTGATAAATATAACAACCAGTTTTAAGTTATTTGATGCTGATATTAATATGAATCACAAAAATGACATATAATTTTTAATAGTGGAAAAGTATTAAAGTAAATAACTATTTGTTGAATAAAAATTATCTGATAACAAAAAAAATTTACAGATAAAGTAGCAATTAAAATTTTTCTTGGATAAAAATTTAAGCGAAGTATACTGTAATGTTGTTGGATGTCGTAATTTCAAAAGAATCGGCCAATTCCATTTTGGGCCTCAAACGCTTCAAATCTCGATTGATAGCGAAAACACTGAATGCGCCAGCTCACATTACGTTAATTCTACGTGAATTTCTCAACCAAAATGAAACTCATATCGTTCCACAACCACCGTGTTCCCACTGTGCGACTTCTGGCTATTCCCTAAACTCAAAAGACCACTCCGGGGACACCGTTTTGAGTCGATTGAAGAGATTCAACGTAAATTGCCGCGCGCTTTAAAGGCCATTCCTGCCGATGACTTTTTATTATGCATTGTTGATTGGGGAAAAAGTTTTCATAAGTGCATTGTGTCCGCTGGGGATTACTTTGAAGGCGATGAAATAAATTTTGAAGAATAAATAAAGATTTTGAAAAAAAATAATTGGACTTACTTTTTGGGCGCAGTAGTATATTCTTTAACAAGTGCATAATAACAACCTATCACCATCCAGACAATAAGTGTTTTGTTGTAATGAGAACAACGTGTGACTGAAATGTGACAGCAGATAATCAATGTCATGGATAATGACGCATCATGAAATTAGCGATTGTCTGTAGGACCTTCAAAAGTCAAAAGAATTATAGCTTTGTTATGGACTTCGTTATGAGTTGCTACATCGTGATTACTGATAGACATTGAGCTGAGGAAGTGTCCACTCCAAGGAGAAATGAGGAAAGTTAACCACCCTCCCCAAAGGATGTTCTTAAAGAGAAGTTTTTGGAAAAGGAGAGGAACAGTGTTTTGCGACGCGTCGATAAGGAGTGTTGTTTTTCTTTTTCAGTGAAGTAACTGAATAGGCCGGAGGCCTGTTTACAAAGTGAGCTCCTTGTGATTTCGTGTATCAAACTGTGTGATAATTAAGGTCTGTCGTAGACCAGGTGCATTAGATGATTCGTCGTCGACTCGAGAATTCCGATATTTGAATGAACACTACTTGTAAATCAAATTTATATCTTTAATTTTTAGATTTTTTTTTTGTAAATAATATAATTATCCAGAGTTCTGTATATATATATATATATATATATATATATATATATATATATATATATATATATATATATATATATATATATATATATATGCCAATTCAATATAATACTATATTTCCAGTTAAATATATATTTATCTATGTTTATTTTAACGCAGATAAGAAGTTACTTTTATTATAGAAAACAGATACAGTGTTGAAGTTTAAAGTAACACATATGGTTTTGAAAATATTAATAGAGATGGTACTCATTTAAAAGATAACTTTGTTATAAATTAATTTATATTTTAAACATTATGTGTTGAAAGTACAGGATCCAAATAATTTAAATTTAATTTACATACCTATTCACACTATACAACAAGCCCTTTCATAAATTCATAATTTAATCATCATTCTGTATAACCTATTAATCAGCTGCATGTCTTCGTCAACACGTGAGGCAGGTTGTTGCCATTTAAAGAGAAGTAATTTAGCCCTGAGGAACTAAACTCAGCCCATTTCTGTATAAATTTGGTGGCAGCATTTTGACAGATAATGGAAGGGGAGGGGCATCTGTCAGAACTTCGGCAACGAGGCTGAAATTGTTTAATGGAATGTTTGGAGAAAACCACTAGACATGGAGTTTGTTTAATGGAAGGATAATATGTTGTGTTGTTAAAACTATTACTTTCGAATGCGAGTAAACTTTCGCCGTAAGGAATTGCAAACGATTTTTTTGTTCTGTTGCCATTATCGGTTTTGGTAAAATAAAAGAAAAGGAAATAATGTTCAAAGATTTCAAATGAGTACATTCTTGACGTTCAGTGGCATCGGCGTTTACATATCTTAACAGAATTGTTTTTAAAAATGTTAAAGAATTCGTGTGTTAATATTTAATTAGACATTTACCAAAGAGAAAGGAATACGCTAATTTCAAAGTATATCTATGCCATTTATTTTATTTGCTTTAATAATAATAATAGTTAGCATTGATATGTCAATCAATAATGCTAGTTACAAGTTTTAAGCATAAAATTATAATGTAAAATACACTATTCTTAATAGGTAAAAGTAGAATTAAGAGATTCTAACTAACAACGCATGATATTTTGAAAAGTTATTATTTAAAAATTAAATATGAAATAATTATTGAATTTCTAATATTAATAATTATTATTTTAAGATTAATTATAGGATAATTATTAAATTTTAATTTTAAAAAATTGTTATTTAAAAATTAAATATAAAATAATTATTACATTTTTTAATATTAAAAATTATTGTTTAAAAATTAAATATAAAATAATTATTAAATTTCTTAATAATAGAAATTATTATTTAAAATTTATAATTAAATTTAAAAATTATTATTTTGATAACTAACACTGCATGATAATTTTTCGTAAATGTATTTCAAAGGAATTTAATAAACAAAAAATTAAAATAATTTACAAAATGCAATAAAATTAATTAATATAAAATGCTAAAAAATTCAGCAAGTGATATAAAACAATATTTTATCTTTTTTTCCAAAACATTTCGAACAAATTTATATAATTGTAAATTATTATTATTTATTGTTAATTGTAATTATTAGTATATATATATATATATATATATATATAAATGCGTTCAAAATAGAAAGTACACACACAAAAAAAAACTTAAAAGAAAAATGTAATTTAAAAAATAGAAACAATTCTAAAAAACTTTCTGCTGTCAGGCATTTCAAATTAAAACAAAAAGAAAAAAAAAGAAAAATATTTGGGAAATTTAATTTGAAAAGGTGCCCCAAATAATTAAAAATATTTTTTTTTTTCTCATTAAAAAAAACACAATTCATTCGCAATTAAAGAAAAAAAATTAAAAAATCTTAGCTTTAAACTATTAAGGTTAAAGATTAAAAGCATTTTAATGTTACGAAAACTCCCTGAAGTTTTTTCCAAACTCCTCTTTATTATAGAAATAATCCCTTTTTAAAAAAATATTTGCATTTTGTTATTCTTAAGTATATTTTGCTAAATGCTGCCTTTATTTTTTATTAATAATGGAAATTAAAATAATAATATTTTTAAAAGATTTCGATTTGTAAAATAATGAAAAACATTTGAATCAAATGTAAATAAAAAATAATTTATTACTTTAGAAATCTAAATCTTAATTTGAAAATAAATTTATTATACAGGATCTGCTTCAAGAAAGTCATAGTTTGAGATAATAGATAAACCATAGTTAGAGTGATTAGATTGTGTACACAGCTTTGTTATTGTACTAAAAAGCAATGTTAGACAACATTGCTTTACAGAAGAATGTTTAAAGCCTTTTTTTTAATTTGGGTGTTTTATGAGACAAAACTAGGAAAATTTCTACAACTAATCTTATTGTCTATGCGAAAAATCTACACAAGCTATTAAAATATTTATCGACTTTCCTTTTTTTTTTTAAAACAGTTATTACAACTACTACACCCAACGACTGCGCAAATTTCGAGTAGAGCCATTGACAATGGTTTGTTTTCCAGAAAGTATCATGGGTTCAAAGGCAAGGAAAAGATTTGAGTGCGAACTATGTAATCTAACTGGGTGTGGTTTGGATTGAGATACTTGAGGCACTGGTTTGAGGACTCACAGCTTTATTTACACACTCACGGACTCCCACACATGCTATTAGAGACCTACAATATTTAACACATTTCAAGACAGGTAATTATAGATTCGTGGAAGGACTCCAACCCTAAGCCGAAAAGCACAGGACGCCGCTCCTATAAGTGCGTAGGAGGTAGCATGGTTACAATACTTGAAGTGTAAACTAATATGTACTTTGTCAACTTGCTTGAATGATGGGACGTTATTTTCATGGGGACAAATATAAAGAATTTTTTCCTAAAAAGAATACTGAAACAAATTCCTCTTATATTTCTTTTATGAATTTGGTAAGACAGGCCTTCGGTATGATACTTGGAAAAACTTTGAATTTTGCAACAAATCTTTGTTAGAAGCGGAGAATTATTTTAAAATCAAGTGATCAGGATTGAATAAATTTTTTTTTTTAAATTTACTTACGGTATATGGTGTTTTCATCCACAGTTTTATGAGGTGATTTGGTTTGGTTTGTCGCTCTACTGACATTTTGTGCACACTTTGGGCTAATTAGACAGTGACCTACAGTTTAACGTGGATTCCGAACCACTAACAAGCATCTATGCCGCCGCCAGGATTAGAACCTGAAGTCTGTGGTACCAAAGGACAGAGCGCTAGTTTATGTGGTGAGAATAAAATTATTTTTATTTACATTTTACAACAATTACTTTAAATGTTATTTGAATATTTTATAAGATGGTATGACATAAAATGATACTCATAGAGTGACAATTTTTCTGCAGAAATTTTCGGCACACGTGACACCCGTACGAGCGATATAAGAAATGACATGAACTATTATATTTTTCTGTTACATATTTACAATGATTCTTGATTGACAACAACTAACAAGTACGACAGTTACGAATGATACATATACACTATGTGGAAGAAAGTGACGGGACACGACACTATAACGACATATACCCATATTTATTAAAATTAATAGGAGTTAGGGCCTCCTTTGGCTGCGATCACAGCTGCAACCCTTCTGGGCATGCTTTCCACTAAATTAGCCATAGTGGCAAGAGGAATTTCCTCCCAAATGTTTAACAGGAAGTTCCATAGTTCAGGCTTGCTTTTGGGGAGTGGGGTGCAGGCCCTCAACCGACGGTCCAATTCGTCCCAGAGATGTTCAGTTGGGTTAAGATCAGGGCTCTGCGCCGGCCACTCTATGCGTTTAACGTTGTTGTTCACATGCCAATCAAGAGTCCTCCTTGCAACATGGCATGTTGCGTTGTCGCCTTGATACCAGCAATCATCCATATCGTACGTTGCCCACAAGGTAGGAAGGACATCATTGTCGAGAATATCACAGTATCTATCGCATTCATCGCACCATCAACCTTCACCAGTGGGCCAGCCCCATACCAGGAGAAACAGGCCCATACCATCAGTCCTCCTCCATCAAACTTTACAGTTGGGACGACACACTCGGGCAAAAGGCGTTCTCCTGGTAAACGCCATACCCAAACACGTCCATCGGAACGGAAAAGGGTAAATCGTGACTCGTCACTCCAAAGGATGCGTTTCCAGTCATCCAGAGTCCAAGTACGGTGGTCTTTGGCCCATCGAAGGCGCGCTTTCTTGTTGGTTTTCGTAATCAAAGGCTTATGAGCCGCCGAACGTCCAGTGTAACCTAACTTATGGGCCTCGATAGGAAGAGTCTTGGTTGAAACGGCCACACCTGTGGGTTGTCTAAACTCATTAGCGATGTCATCCATGGATGTTTGACGGTTACTTTGAATCTCCCTGCCAAGCACCCGCCGGTCCATGCTGGTGAGAACTGTAGGTCGTCCACTTCGGGGTTTGTTCTGACAGTGTCCCTCAGTCTTGTAGCGACACACAACACGTGCTACCGTTGATTTTGAGCAGTTACGGAAACGGGATATCTCCCTAATTGACACCTTGGCAAGATGCAATCCAACCAACACACCTTTCTCGAACTCAGACAACTCTTCCCGTGGCGGCATCTTGACAAAAAACAACTCTAGTCGACTCCACAGAGTATTTATAGGATATGGCTGACACGTGATACCTATTATTGCGCATGTGTCAGCTGTATTGTCGACTTTTCTACTTTTCGAGGGGTGTCCCGTCACTTTCTTCCAGATAGTGTATTTATACCGTGGTCAACAATGCCGCATGTTTTCGAAATTATCTGGTATTTCACGAAAATTTGAAAAATCGACTGGAATTCTTGAGTCAAATCCCAGTTGGAATTTCACATTTGAAAGCCTTTAGATATCACCGAAGGAGGAAATCAAGATCGGTATTAAGTTGTCCAACTAATTGGTACATCTTAAGCAATTCAATTCTCCGAACAGATGTATACAGATAAATTCGCATTCAAAGGCAGAAATAACTCGAAATCATGCCGAATTCATAATTAACCATCTTTGAAAAGATTAAACCTTTTTATTATTATTCAATTCCTTTTATTAGTTCACACTCTCCGAATATATATCTTGTTCAAATTTTCAATTGTTAATAAAATACTTTTTATTCATCCACATAAGTTCAAATATACACTGAAGTGACAAAAGTCATGGGATAGCAATATGCAAATTTTCAGATGGCAGTAGCATCGCGTAGAACAGGTATAAATGCTCAGTGCTTTCGCAGAGCTTTCATTTCTGTTCAAGTTATTCATGTGAAGAGGTTTTGATGTGATGATGACCGCACGACGGGAATTAACAGACTTTGAACGCGGAATGTTAGTTGGAGCTAGACGCATGGGTCATGCCATTTCGGAAATCGTTAGGGAATTCAACATTCCCAGATCCACTGTGTCAAGAGTGTGCCGAGAGTATGAAATTTCAGGCATAACATCCCGCCATGGACAGCGCAGTGGTCGACCGCCTGCACTTAACGACCGAGACCGGCGACGTCTGCAAAGAGTCGTAAATTCTAACAGACAAGCAACACTGCGTCAAATAACCGCAGAAATCAATGTGGAACGTACAAGGGACTTGTCTGTTAGAACTGTGTGGAGAAATTTGGCTTTCTTCGGCTATTCCAGCAGAAGACCGACTCGAGTGCCTTTACTGACAGAACGACATCACTTGCAGCGACTCTCGTGGGCACATGAGCACATCGGTTGGCCCCTAGATGAATGGAAAACCGTGGCCTGGTCCGATGAGTCGCGATTTCAGTTGGTAAGAGCTGATGGTAGGGTTCGAGTGTGGCGCAGACCCACCGAAGCCATGGACCCAAACTGTCAGCAAGGCACTGTTCAAGCTGGTGGTGGCTCCGCAATGGTGTGGGCCGTTTTTTCATGGCATGGACTTGGTCCTCTGGTGCGACTGGACCGAACATTGACTGGAAATGCTTATGTTCAGCTACTTGGAGATCACTTGCAGCCATTCATTGACTTCATGTACCCAAACAACGATGGGATTTTTATGGATGACAATGCGCCATGTCACCGGTCCACAACTGTTCGCGATTGGTTTGAGGAACATTCTGGACAATTCCAACGTATGATCTGGGCCACCTAGATCGCCCGACATGAATCCCATCGAGCATTTATGGGACATCATCGAGAGGTCTGTTCGTGCCCAAAATCCTGCACCATCAACTCTTTCACAATTATGGACGTCTATCAAGACAGCATGGCTCAATATTCCTGCCAGAAGACTTCCAACGACTTGTTGAGTCCATGCCACGTCGAGTTGCTGCACTTCGCCGGGCGAAAGGAGGGCCGACACGACATTAAGAGGTATCCCATGACTTTTGTCACTTCAGCGTATATTTTTTTGAACTTGTAGTGGATGGCACTTGATGTTAATAAACTTTTTTCAAATATTAATTCAGTAATTAAATTAAATTAATTAATTATTTTTTTTTAGATTTAAGTTGCATGTATCTACCAATAGATGGCGCCAGATAAACTTAAAAAAATGAAGGAAAATTATTTATAAAGAATGTTCTGCAATAGAGTGAAAGAAAAGTAGGAATTGACTTCAAAAAATTTTTTATATTACTTGTTTATATTTTAAACCCAATTGTTGTATGAACAAAAATAATTTAACTTTTATGTTATATTGGTAAATAATCATATGATTAAAAAGAAAAAAAATTAAATTATTAATGCTTGTTTTTTAGGAAATATATTTATTCATTTAATTCTTGTATTCTGTGTCGTTAAGGGTGATATTCATTTCTATACAAAAATACCAATATTGTTTTTTTAATATTAATTTAACTTGTCCTGTTCATAACGTCAATAAAATTTTTACAAATTTTATAAATACTATATATAAATAACAAATATTAATATATATTAAAACATTAATATATTTTTATACAATATATATGTATATATATATGTGTGTGTGTGTGTGTGTGTGTGTGTTGTGTTGTGTATTATACTGTATTATATTGTATTATACGGGGTACAACTTTTGTTATTTTCGTCTTAATTTCGACCAAAATTGATTGCAGTATATTGCTGGTCTAGACTACAATTGCAATCTATTGACTGACGAAACGATTGAAAGTTATGAAAGCTCTAAATCTAATATGTTCATGAAGTTACTTTTATAGCTATTTATGATATGAATATTGGAATTCTATTGCAGTGAATAAAATCGGTTCAACAGTTCAATTTTCAACAAGGTAACAAAAAACTGGCGTAGAATCCATATCATATCATGTTCCCTGCATCAAAAAATGTCTTCTGAAATTCCAATTTAAAGCACCTAAGCATTGAAAGGGAATCTCTAAAGTCTAATATCCGAAACCGAAAAAGCTATGAAAGCACAAATTTCTTGTTGTAGTCTGATATAGTGAGATAACAAATTGATATCTGCTCCCAGTTTCTGATAGTACATATCAGTCTTCATCAGTCTACATATCTTCCCAGTACATATCAGTTACATTTATATGACACTTTCAAATGTAAAGGTTAAATTTTATATTTTGTATTGGAGCATTACAATAAGTAGATTTCTTTAAAATTTTTTTAACATTTCAGTAACTTTTTCTTTACATACGTTATAGCAATTTTCGCTAGCCAATAAATTGCAAGCCCATGAGTTATAATCAAATTAAATAAAATCAAGATACAATTATTTTTACTGGAGGCTGAGGTATGGTCCTTTTAAATTTTGTAGATTTTAATTTTCCCTATGTTTACAGGCGCTATTTTCAAAACAGTGTGAACAAAATTAATTTTGTAAACTGCGTACAATCAGTTAGCTATTTGAAATTAAAATTTAAGTATGTTGTCCATCACTAGTTGCTTTAATTTTCAAGTTTAAATTTTTAATGCTTTTTGAAAAACTTCAAATTATTAAAATAAATTTAATTAAGTCAATGAATCCGTTTTGTAAACTACTAAAATAAATGGATGAATTGTTCTGCTATTTAACTACTAAAAAAATTCTACTATTATGAAACAATAAAATGAATAAATTAGCATTTAACTCTTTTAAAAACCGTCTAAATCCAATTTAAAATAAAGAAAATACACGTTACCCCTAAGAAATACGCTTAATTAATTATTAACGGGCTAATCATTATTAGTTTGATAATTGTGGCAATTAATAATTATGATAATTGCTTATGAAAAAATTGTTCAGTATTGTACATTGAATAATTTATGAGATTTTTTTTTCGAAATTCGTTATAACACAAATTTTATTAAAAGTTTGAAAAAATTTTAATAAATAATGCGACTATATTTCTTTCATCTTCTAAAAAAAATTGAAACACATACAAAAACTTTGAAATCTAATCTAAACTTTGAAATATATCGAATTCAAAGAGAATTTGTGAACATCCATCTCTAAGATCAAAGCAGATTCTACTTTGTTCATTGTCTAAAAAAAAGGTGGAAATCTCTTCTTGCGTATTGTATATACTTATGACAAAAAGATATCCTCGTGCTCTTTTCACATTTGAATGAAATGATAAAATTGTACAACTGTACAGGATTTTTCGTAAAAACATTCTCTGGAATTTCAAAACGAATTCATTGTTGTATGGTGATAAAAAATTATATATGCATGCAGCTTCAAAAATCAATTGGTTATAAAAAATTGAATTTTCAAAAGAAAAAATAAAGTGTAGAAATCTCAGAACAAAATTTCATTCTTTTAAATAAAATTACTAACAATGCATTTTTAACCATGAATATCAAGAATTATTCTAGACATTGGGGCCTGATAGCCAAGTGACTAGCGCTTTGGTGCTCCCAAGGATTCGGGTTCGAGTCCCATGTTTGTAGCGGCTCGAAATCCACTTTAAAGCATAGATCTCGGTTTCATATAACTGTAGAGCGTTGCGCGGAGGGATGATAACCTGTGACAACATGTAAGAAGCAAACATCTCCTATCTAGAACTATGTCAATAGGCAGACGGCCTTGACCTATTGCGGGGCTGCTGCACTAATGAAGAAAAAGTGAGACATTTGAGGCCTGATGGCCAAGTGTTTAGCGGTCTGGAACTCGGTGGCACAGGTTTCAGACTTGAGTCCCGGAGGTGTCCTTGATGCTTATAGTGGTTCAGAATCCACTGAATAATGACTATTTAATATGACTATTGGGCCTAGTGCTAGCAACCCTAACCGTTAAAAAAGAAAGCAAATCCTGCCTCAAAACTTGCCAGTAAGGCAGTCGACCTCGGCCTACCATGGGGCTAAAATTTGCGCAAATAATGATGAGGATGATGATTATAGATAATGTAGGTAGTCTAAAGTTTCTCATAAATGAATAAATATAGACCAAAAATATAGGTTTTTCAGAAATAAATAATTTAAATTCAACAAGCCTTTTTTAAAAAAATGTGTGAAATGTATAAATTAATTTATCGCCATTTTATCTTTTGAGAACATAAAACATTTTTTTTTTTTTTTTCGTTTAGATGATGCATTAGTATGCTTTTTAAAAATATCAAGTATTAACATAATAAACTTTAATAGAAAAGTGCATAATAAAATCTAAATAACTTTGGCGAAAATGTTTTTTGACGTATTTTAATATATTTTATATAACAGTAGTATAGTTTTAAAGCAAGAAAAAAAAATTTTGACAAATATTAATACAATCTATTTTTTTAAATCTATAAAATATTAGAAATTCAAGATATTTAATATCGCATTTATTTTATAAATTTTTATAAAATTTCGAATTTTAAATAAAATTACTTAAAGTATAATTTTAGCATTTAATAATAAGAATTATTCTAGAAAAAATGTTGTTTTGAATGGCTCATAATTTAATAAACACAGACATAAAAAATAGCTTTTTGACAAACAAATATTTAAATTAGGGGCCTGATGTCCGAGTGGCTAGCACTCTGGCACTCGGTACCACAGGTTTTCGAGTCCGAGTCCCGGCGGTGCCATGAATGTTTGTAGAGGTTCGAAATCCACTTTAAATCGTAGGTCGCGGTCTAACAGGATCGTAGAGGTGTTGTTACTCCGCATCCGTAGCTTATCTCCAAGCTACACGCATTTCCTGGGTAGTGCAATGTGAGTAACGTCGGTGAGGCGCTTGCATTAAGGCATCAGAAACAAATGCCTAAGAGTTTGCCAGCTGCATTAGGAAAAAGATTATTTTAAATGCAGCTAACCGTTAAAAAATGCGTGAATTTATTTATCGCCATTTTATCTTTTGGTATTACGAAACACTTTTTTACCAACAAAGATATTAAATTTGACGATGCATTAATATACTTTTGTAAAAATGTCAAGTATGAACATAATTTACTCTTCTTAGAAAAATACATAATTAAATATTATTAATATTGGTTAAAATAAATTTTTTGAAGCATTTTAATATATTTTATATAACAGCAGAATAGTTTTAAAGCATGACAAAAAAATGTTGACAAATATTATTGTGATCTATTTCTTTTAAATCTATAAAATGTTAGTAATCTAAAATATTTAATATCGCGTTTATTTTATAAATTTTTACAAAAAAAATTCTGATTTCTTTGACAAAAAAAAAAACTATAAAAATAAATCTGAGACTTGTCTCAAGGTTAAAAGCGAAATTGAGATTGTATCAAAATGGAAAGTGACGATTTTCCACTTATTTCGCCTTTTGGCGAAATTTTTTCTCCTTTTTTTGAATCAGAACTAAAACCACTCAGTCATTTTTTCATTTCAGCTGCACAAAATTCTATTTTCACTTCAATCACTTCACACTAACCACTTTCCTGGCTCTCAGTTTTTCAGCTGATGTCACTCTAAACACGTCTGCTGAGACAAGGAACGTCCATTTTCCATTGACCCTCACTTTAAAATTATTTGAAAAAGGAAAAAAAACTCTGCCTGTGATGTTCCAAAAACATTCGACGCTCTTTTCACGTCAGTTTGATCTTATTTGTAGCTCGATTTTCGATTTATTTGATCTGTAAAACCTAATATTATATAATATAGTGTTATTTTCTTAAACTGTGGTTGTAAAATATGAATATTTACAATTTATTTTTAAGTTTTATAAATAAAACATCAATAAAGTCCTTAAAAAGTATGGTTTCAATAAAAGAATTAAGTGGAAAATAAATTGGATGTTAAAATTTCGCTGATTATTATAGAATTTGTACTTTATTTTCTAAGTATATTAACTATTGAAAGGCATACAATTTTAAGGATATCACCCGAATCATCACATGCAATAATATAACAAATTGTAGTATGCAGGTTGGCCAACCAGATTGTAACTAGGTGTGGTTGGGTTGAGATATTTGATGACAGGTTTGAGAAATCACAGCTATAATGACACACGCACAAACACCACACATACAGTTAGAGACATACGCTATGTAACACATTTAAAGATAGATAATATCGATTCTTGGAAGGGTTTCACTTCTAAGCAAACACAAGGTATTCAGGTACGCGCAGGATTCGCGAAAGGTACTTCTTCTCCGGAGGATGCGGCCTGTTTGCCAAGTGGCTAGCTCTCTGGCCTTTCGTACCATAGGCTTCAGGTTCGTATCCTGGTGGGGGCATGTATGTTTGTTAGTGGTTCGGAATCTATGTTAAACTTTAGGTCCCGGTCTAATTAGCTTAAAGTGTGCACGAAATGACCGTAGAATGACAAATCAAAACAAACTAAATGTCTGGATGAGAGTCTGTAGGCCAACTAATACATAGGATTGACGTAATTATATTTTCTTTCGAGTTGAGAAACTGTAAACTGAGCGTTTCTCAACAGAAGCACGTGGCTGCTCTGTATTTCCTCTCGGTGAGAGTCTCAAGGCCTACTGAACATTTCTCCTGAACCACAAATGGCGATGCTCTTGCCCATATGTAGGAGGAAGGATAGTTACTATATTATTTTTTCCTTCACTGCGGAATATGTAGCTGTTTGACACTCATTTTCATAGAAATGATATCAACTTGTATCACATGAGAATCTGGTCAATTACAAATATTAATTATTAAATAGGAGAATATTCAGAAAAGAGTATTATATATTATTATATTGAAGATATTAAATAAATTTTGTAAATGGGGGAAATAGGTTTAATTATGAGGAGTCCAAGTTATAAAACAATTATTTATTTAATTTTAAGTTACATAAAGACAAACACCAATGTCAATAACAAACAAACAAACAAACAAACAAACAAACAAAAAAAAAAAAAAAAAAAAAAAAAAAGGAACTGTAATATATACAACCGCACATGATAGTACTCGGCCACTACTGAAGAAGATCGGTTCGTATAAAAAAGGAGCTGCTGATTCGCTGCACTAGGTATTGCAAGATATACGAAGGTAGTGGTTGCAATCTATAAATGAAAATATTTTGTTAGAATACATTTCAACATTTTTTTATTAAAAATTTAAAGCCAAATAATTGATGCTATGACTGGTTAAACTGCCCTTTTTTAATTCTCTCTTACAGATGTCTGACAAAAGTATATAGTGAGTAACAAAAACACCTTTTATGCATATAAAAATTCAATATATCACGCGTGTCTCAGTCCGTGAGAAGAAAATAATTGATGAATAAAATAGTAAAGAAGGAAGAAAAAATCTTTAAAACTTGATGGGTTAATTAAATATAAAAGAGAATATTTTTTTTTATATTCTTGCGGGATTATGTCAATAATCAAAAGTAGAAAATTTTATGTCGTTGTTCTAATGCAGCTGACTATACAGAGATAGTCAATCTTTACGCCATAAGCAAGGGCCGCACCTCTGTTGCTCATTTAGCACAAAACAGACGACACTTGTAGCTTAACAATATGCTACGGACACCAGTAACCACACTCCCCACAACGCTCTACAAACATATTACATTGAAACCTATGGTCTAAAATTGATTCCGAACCACTACGAATAACGATTGCACCGCCAGGACTCGAAACTTGTGTTACCGAGTACCAAAACGCTAGCCACTTGAGCATCAAGCCCCATACAGGTCAACATATAAATTTAAAAAGATACATTGAGAGCTCATTATCCACATTGATTCCACGGATAATTCCAGTCACCTCGTTCTTTGGGAACACATATATTAGATGAATTCATAATCCACAACCCTCCCCTTTTACATAGTTAATGAAGTCCTCAGCTAAATGTTCTCATGGCCTTCATGAATCACATCAGCTTAAATCGGTATTAACACTTTCTCGTTCGTTAAACAAACGAGAAAGGGGACGGACGCCAATTAATAAGCAATTTATCATCCACGACAAGCTGCCGTTAATAGGACAAATATCCCTCCCAATATATCTCCTTCAACAACTTCTCTGAACGTCTTTACTTTAAAGATTATGTTGAATTAACGTCTCACAGTCGAATAATTGTCATTAGAAAATAGAGTATTACAAGGATATTCAGTTGTTGTTTTTAAAATTAATTTTTGATAAAATATCATAAATAATCGAAAAGTACTATGAGGATCTAAGACATACAACGTAGCGTACTGTGAAAGTTGACAGTTTCTAGATTTCATACGGTTTAAAATTAGATCCAGAAATGATAAAACATTAGAAGATCTACAGGCTATTAAGATAAATTGAGGGCTCATTAACCATATTGATTCCACGGATAATTCCAGTAACCTCGTTCTATGAGAACATTTATATAAGACGAATTCTTAATCCACAACCATCCCCTTTTACATAGTTAATGAGGTCTTTAAAGCAATGTTCTCATGGCCTTCATGAGTCAAACGAGAAAGGAGACGGACGCCTATTAATAAGCAATTTATCATCCTCGATAAGCCGCCATTAATAGGATATCCAATATCCCTCTTGAGTTTCAGCAACTACTCCAGGCGTCTTTACTTTAAAAATTGCGTTGATTTAACATCACAAAATAGAATAACTGTCATTGAAAAATGGGACATTACAAGCATATTCAGTTGTTAAATTAATAAAAAAAAATTAATTAATACTTAAAATTCAGTTTTGGTAAAATATCATAAAAAATCGAAAAGTACCATGATAATTTAGGAAATAAAACATAGTATACTGGACAAGTGGACAGCCTCTGATCTTCTTAAATTTTAAAATTAGATCCTAAAAGAATAAACGACCAGAAGATCTGCAGGTTATTATACAAATTTAAAAAGATTAATTGAGAGCTCATTATCCATATTGATTCCAGTTATCTCGTTTCATGAGAACACATACATTAAAAGAATTCATAATCCACAACATTGTCCTTTTACATAGCTATTGAAGTCTTCAGCGCAATGTTCTCATGGCCTTCATGAATCACAGCAGCTTAAATCGGTATTAACACTTTTTCCTTCGTTAAACAGACGAGAAAGGAGACGGACGCCTATTAATAAGCAATTCATCATCCTCGATAAGCTGCCGTTAATAGGATATCCAATGTCCCTCTTGAGTTTCAACAACTGCTCTGAGCGACGGCAGGATAAAAAACAAGGGCCGGTCTCGCAATAACATTCTTTTCCTGAAGCCCAAAATGAGCGCCATTGTTTATCGGTTGTTGTCGAAGTTGCTTTCTTTCTTCCTTCTTCTTTTTTCTTTTGGCTTCTTCTTAGAGGATTGTGTGAGGGGGGAGGGGGATATACCCTGCTTTCGGTCATTCGATCACAACTTCCATCGGAACTGGGCAGTTGCAAAACAAGGAGGATCCTCTGTTTCTCTCCGTCAGAGCGTAAGAAACTCGATATATGAGTTGGCCGAGACTAAACCAAAAATAATTGCGTAGAAGCTGGGTAGGGAATAACGAGGAGAATGTGCTGTGAGATGGGTTTAAGACTTCCCTCTGTCCGACAGATTAATCAGGGAAATAAAGCACCCTCTCAGAACGGAATAAGGTTGTCCCGTGTTCCATGCAAAAGTTATTGCGACTGGAGCAAGTAAATAGTGACAGCATTCATAAGTAATAAATAAGGAAATAACTAACATTTGCCTCATTTTAAATGGTAAAGAAATGAATAATGACAGTGTTTATTAGTGATAGTTAATAAATATCTAATTTAATAATAACATATAGTTGCATCATTTTGATTGTTGAGGATTGTTGATGATGTTGATTGATGAAATACAGATGTTCGAACTCAATTTAAAAAAAAATTCTTAAAAATTAAATATTGGCAAAATGAATTGATTTGATATCATTAATCAGTCAGTAATATTTATTTTATTTTGATTTTTAATAAATTTGCGCTATGTTGCATTCAAAAGTTACTGCGACTGGAGCAAGTAAATAGTAACGGTAGGTATTTATTAGTTAAAGCAAATAAATATGTAAGTAACTTGCATTTGCATCATTTTGAATGTTGAATTAGGGTGAAATATCGATGTTCCAGCTTAATTAAAAATTATTTCTTCAAAAATAAATATTGGCCAAATACATTGATTTGATATCATTATTCAAGCGATAATATTTAATAATGATAGATAATACATTCTCAATAAATTTGAGCTGCATTCCATTCAAAAGTTATTGAGACTGGAGCAAGTAAGGAATGACAGTATTTATTAGTGAAGGTAAATAATAATGTAAATAACTTACATTTGAATCTTTTTGAATACTGAACGTTGATAAAATATCGATGATCAAACTTAAATAAAAAATAACTTTTTAGAAAATAAATTTCGGCAAAGTAAATTAATTTGACATCATTAATCATGGAATAATATTTATTAATTAGAGATGATAAATTTTCAATACATTTGTGCTTAAGTTATTCTGAATATTGAGTCAGAATAAAATACCATCGTTCAAATAATATATTACAAAAATATACATATTTTTACAGTATTATATAATTTATCATAAAATTGCGCGGATAAAAAATATTAATTTTTAATGCTTCTGAATATTATCTTATAAAATATTTTTAAGAATATAGATAGATTACATTTTAATTAAATGAATATATAAAGAAGAATTTATCATTGTAGCAATTGCGGATTTTTACTGTTTAGATGCAAGTATATTAGTAAATTAATTTAAAAAATAACAAAACTGAGGAAAAACTATAACATCCTAATTATAAATTTACATAAAATTTTCAATGTGTATATAATTAGTCGATTTGTCTAAATTATCAAAGTCAGATTTGTAATAGTCATACTATTATACTATTCTAATATTATTATTATTATTATTATTATTATTATTATTATTATATTATATTATTATCATTATTATTACTATTATTATATTATTATTATTATTATTATTATTATTATTATTATTATATTTTCTTCTTCAACAGCGCGACAGGCCTCCCCCCCCCCATGGTGGTCCAAGGCCATCTGCCAAATTTCGAAACATTAGATGGTGTCTTTTTACGGTATAGAGTTGTCAACCTCTCCGCTCAACCCTCTACAGTAATATTAGACCGGCACCTGCCGTTTAAAGTGGATTCCGACCCACTAGAAGCATCCTTTGTAAAGCTGGGACTCGAGCCTGAGGCCTGTGGGCACCGAGCACGAGAGATTACATTATTATATTAGTCGAAATATGAAAACATATTATATTATTATTTTGATAAAAATATATTTCAAAATTAAAATAAATTATATTAATAGTAATTATATATAGATGTTAGTGTTGCATTAAATGGACAGAAAGTTTTCCTCAATATATCATCCATGTGCTATAAAACTTCCTAAGCTGTACTTCCCGTGTATATGCTCAGAGAATCCTCAGTACATTTAGCTAAATATTTAGAAGTACCTAAATAATTTTTTAGTAGGGTCGTCTGTAAAATCAAATTAAGCATTAAAGGATACAATTTATTCACGAAGGAAGACTACCACGGATTCGCAACCTTCAGAAAAGAAGTTCTGTTGCATGTTCCCGATAATAGAATATAGAAGGCTTACTGATAATTTCCAAAGTTCTCGTGCTGTATTTTACGACCATTCTGAGGAAATACCGATACTTCCTAAAAAGTATTTGGAGATACTAAGATGACTTTATGCTGTATAGGTTGGTATTTGAGGTTGCATAAAATAGGTTGTATATTTATACAACATAGGTATTATTCATAGAACATATTATTTATACAACATATGTTGTTATAAAATAGGTTGTCATTCTATTTAGAGATTATCAAATATTTATTGTGTCGAATAAATACTAAAATTATAGATAAATTATTTATAAGGATAACATTTTAATAAAAAATTTAAAGATGTATAAAATTTTAAATTTTTTATATATTTTTTTTATTATTTCGTTAATGTAGAGTGCAGATTAACTGAGAATGGTTGGGTTAAGATACTTGAGGCACAGGTTAGCTTTAATTACACTCTCATAAATCCCCCTCAAATACAATTAGAGTTATACATTTTTTTAACACATTTAAAGACAAATAATTATAGATTCGTGGAAGGACTGCACTTCTCAGCAGGTAACACGAAACCTTGGCTACTCGCAGGGTTCGTGAAATATACTTCCTCTCCCCTTGAGAGTCTGTAGGTCAACTGACCATTTCTCCTGAATGTCACAGAGAGCCTCTTTTACAAGTGTGTAGGAGGAAGCATGGTTACAATATTACTTAAATTGTAAACTAATATATACTATGTCAACTTTTTTGAATATTGAGATGCTGTCTTCTTAATGATAAATATATAGCAACTTCTCCTAAGTATACACAAAATATATTTACTCTCGAGATTAGAGACTATTAGCTAAACGTTTCTTAACGGGAGCGCAGGTTGCACTGTACTTCTCGGATGAGAGTCTCGAGACCGAATGCATATTTCTTCTGAATGGGAGTGCTCTTGCTCCATAGGGAGGGCTCTTGTCAGTGTTTCTTCTGAATGGCATAGGGAGTGCTCTTACCTCCTCTCCAGGAATGAGGCACGGTTGCAGATATAAATTTAATTCTTTTTTAAGACGGATATCTATGTATGAATATTGAATGAGAACTGAATATCCTTCGTATTTTTGCCAATTGAAAACATTAGTATTACATAGAATGGAATATAGAAGATCACGGTTCGATTGAAAAGTTGTTCTGTGTGTAAGTTTTTAATTACATTTATTTGGTTAATTAAATAAATGGCTGTATATGATTATTAAATCTACCAATATATGTCATTAATCATGTACTTCACTTTCGATTGAATGTCCTAGTTCATAACTTTGAATTTCATTCTAGTAGATTACTCTGATTCATACAGTTAATTATTTGTAGAATTGGATCAGTTTCAATATAACAATTGTAAAATACGTAGAAATCACTCTAGAACTCGAACATGTAAAGTCTTCTCAACTAAACTAATTTAATCGGATAACAATAGGCAGGACAGAACGAGAAATTTACATTAAGATAGGTTCGAAATTTCAACCATATATTGTATAAAGGACAATAAAATGAAAGAAAATAATTTTACACTCAATTTAAAAGGGTTTACAAATTAAACAATAAAATTAATTAAAACGATTAGTATTTAAATACAATGGTGATATTTATTTGGATAAATACTTAAAATATATTTGATTCCGAAAATTGGTTTTAATGGCAGTAATTTACTTTAAAATGTAAGTAAATTAGGACATTAATTAGGATACATTAAATTACTGTACATTTTAATTATTCATTGAGTTGGGAATAAATGGTTTTCTGTTATGTATTAGAGCAAAAGTTTTAAAACGTTATCAAATGAATGAAATAAATTAACAGGTAATTGTCAATTTATAATAAAATTAATGTGTTTTAAATGAAGATATTAAATCATTATCGCATGATTGTAAGCAATTTTTAATCCATTATAAATAATTTCAGAAATAAATTATCTTTTTAAATAAGGCATCAAAATTTGTATATTTGTGATACTTTTATTAGCATATTTAACATTATTTTCTGAGTTAAACATTATAACAGCACAAAATGTTCATACATGCTAATAATACAAAAGAGTTTGTAAATTCACTTAAATTATACATTATATCATATTTCAAAGAAATCATCAATAGCAAATAATTTCTTTAAAATTTCTTTTTTCAATTATAATGCCTAAATGTTAGATATTAAAATTATTTTGAAATTTGCAACATTTCTTTCCTACTTTTATTTCAAGCTAATGCAATTTTTATGAATACCCCTTCTTATATTCTCACTCAAAATTTTTTTTTCTATAATTGTTTGTTTATAAATCATATTATTTTGATGGTATAGTGCAACACCCCATGTACAAATACAGCACTTTCTGATATAAAATAATCAAAATAATCCCTTTTTGTTATAAAATAATTACTTTTGATATAAAATAATCACTTTTGATATAAAATAATCACTTTTGGATTATGGCTTAGAATGCAAATATCACGTGATTGTTTTATATCAAAAAGTGATTATTTTATATTAAAAGTGATTATTTTACTGCAAAAGTGATTATTTTATATCAGAGAGTGCTGTATTTCTACACTATTTGTATAAGGTGTTCCACTATACTTGCAAAATGATGTAAATCGTAACATACTATAAGAGAATAGCAAATCGTTTAACAAATTATCACCATACATATAACATTTTATCATTTTTAAATAAACAATGTTTTAACTACCAAAACAACTGCATAACTTTGAATAATAAAATTCACACACAAAAGGAAAATTATTTTATTTTTTTTTACTAGTAGCTTTTCCGAAAGGTCCTACAGTACCAAACAGAAAAGATAAACAACATGTTGACATTTGCTTTTCATTTCCTTCGGGCGTTAGAACATCAATTCATTTAAAGTTTTCAACTTCAGTAAAGTGAAATCTGAATTTACTTTACTACATTATTTACTTTTATTTTTACTACAACAACTACAACAAAAAAAAAAAAAGCGAAAGGGAATTTTTAGAGAGTTTTGAAGGAAACTATTATGCATATAAACAAAGGCAGAAAATGAAGGAATGAATTATTCATCAACTTTAAAATTACCCATCTAGACAGTCTTGAAATCCAATAGAACGAGCAAAACGAATCTCTTGACGTGCAAATCGATGTCAAAATATGCTGGCTATGCTGCCAAATGATTTGTAGGAAATGTTTACTCTCCTAAAATTAAAAAGGGAATGCTATGCCCTAAGCAACTTAAAAGTTCTTTTTGAATGTCACCACATAAACCTTTTAACGTGTTTAATTACTTTGAAGAAGTAATAACAATGATGCATTTTGCAAATTAGAGTTTAAATGATATGGTAGTTAGCAAATCGGGTTTCCGAAGACAACAAGGTGAGCTCAGTTAAATACTTGGTAAGCCGAAATAATAGTTCCGGCGTAATTGGTATAGTTTTTTTTTTCTCTTGGCAAAGCAATGCAAAAAGGGGGAAAATATAGCACAAAAAAGAAAATGCACACAAAAGATTTCAACAAAGTTGACCGAAGTCTTTGCCTTAAGAGTTGTCTAGCTTCCAGTATCTCGGATTCGCCATGAAGTGCCAAGCAACGATGGAGGTGAGCTCGGTTCATTAGTTCTGCCAAATCGCAAAGAGGGCAGTTTGGTTGTTAGTAAAATCTAATGCGATGTAGATGTTCATTAAATCAGTTATTTTTTATTGTGACAAGCCACCAGTATTCCATTGCAAAACACACAGGTTAACCGGACGACGGTTAGGATAGCAGCGAGAGCTCATGCCGAAAAATATAGACCACTTAGCAGTTTAGAACGTTGCGCAGCGTGCACCACTAGGAGGTAGGTCTACATTGCACTCCGCAATTGGTATAATAAATCTGTAGATCAGGAAATCTCTTGCGTGAGTTCAAATGTTTGTAGAGGCTGCGATGGTCAACAGAATTCATATACGTAAATCTTGGAGGTGTTGCTTCTAAACTGCAGTATCACCAACGACAAAAATAGTGCAATATGCAAACAAATATGCAAACTATATGCTAATACAATATATATTCAAAATAAACAAAGAAGAACTAGCAAGGAATGAATTAGAAACACGAAAGCTGCACAGCAAGAACAACAACAGTATTCACTAGACGAAAATTGTGTAGCCATTAGAAACGATAGGAAAGAAAGAAATGTATCTGAAGAGAACATAAGCTGCGGTAACAAAACTGAAAATCATTAGACAAACCAAAATATCAAAAACTTTAGCTGCATTAGTAGATCAAAAATAAAATTAAAAAAAAAAATACTAAATTTACATTTAGGTGTGCACCATGTTGTCCAGGAAATCAGCAGAACAAAACAGAAATTAGTAAAACGAAAGAATTAACAAAAATACTTAGAAAATTCAAAATCAAAGATAGACTAATTTTAATATCCCGAGGATAGCTTTATCATGGAATACGAACCACACACACACATAATATATATATATGGGAAGGGGCTATGGTGTGTAGGGGTTAATTTGAAAATAAAATGAAGAAACTGCGTATTCCTTTAAATGCCATTCAATTAAGCACTATTATCTACAGCTATATTTACATTGAATATTATTTCTTGGTTACAAAGATATTCTCCGTCGTCTTCCTTCTCTCGTTGCGCGTCACGCAGCTATCTTCTCTCGTCGCCGGTCAATCTTCCTTCTCTTCTCATCTACGGGGATTTCTCCTCTCTCTCCTGGGGGTCAAAGTTCAGGGTTCATGACTCCCCACACAGTGAAAGGTCTCTCTCTCTCTCTGTATATATATATATATATATATATATATATATATATATATGTAGACTTTACGCCGCTGGGAAAAGACGCAACCCAGCTGAAACCCCAATTTATGTAGATTTACACCGGTTTCAACTGATGCATCCCGGCCGAACCTACAGTTTTGTTAGACTTCTCTACCAGTCTAACAGTGGCTGTACTTTTGCAGTGGGTGTCTAGGGGTGTATTTCCGAACACATCAACGAAACTTTGGTTTTCTCTCAACAACACATATTTAATGAATATATTTACATCAATATTTACATTAACAATTAATCATTGACAACCATTTTCTACCGCTGCTTGACGCAGAGCGTTGCAGTTTCGCCATCTCTCAGCGTTCTCTCTCTCGCGCCCAACTAAGGGGTTTTTTTCCCTTCTTCCAGGGCCAGAGTTCAAGGTCCAAAACTGCCACTACATGGTAAAAGGTTGGTGTGAAAGACACATAGTCCGTGATGTGTTTCCATCTGGTGCTTAGTAGGCAAACAAATCCTACATATATATATACATGCAGGGAATTACCGTATTACCGAATTACCAAATTACCGTATGATGTACGTTTCCACCACCGCTAAGGTCTTCCGATCTCATTCCAATGGATTTCTGGTCGCGGTACTAAAATCTAAAGTACGTGTATTTAATCTGCAAACTGCACCTGATTTGAAAGATGCCCTCAGACAACAAGTTGAACAGTTTAATTTTGTTATGGTATATGTTCCACTATAGCCAACGGCCGTACCATGCTGAATATACCGATTCTCGTTAGATCACCGAAGTCAAGCATCATTGGGCGCGGTCAGTACTTGGGTGGGTGACCACCTGGGAACACTGCGTGCCGTTGGCAAATTTGGGACCTGAATGGCCGAGTAGCGCTGTGGCGCTCGGTGCCATTTTCGAATCTGCCATGGATGTTTGTAGTGGTTCGGAATCCACCTGCCGTAGGTCCCGGTCTTCTATGAAAGAGCGTCACGGAGCAAAAGTCAGGCTTCTACCTACGGGTGCTCCATCACAACAGAAGCTTTTTCCCCTTCAATCATGAGTCCATATGGGCACGTGGGCTTGGCCAGCCAAGTGGGATAAGAAACAACAACATATGTTCCACTGCTATCCACCATCTATCCATGCAAAGTACCATTGTGTGTGAAGAAGGTCACGTGGTAAAGCACATGAACACATTAAAATTAACTCCCTTGATTAAACACTCTTTTGTTTCTCTGTAATTATTGGTTATTTTCCCTTTGCCCGACTTATTTAAAAAGTGTTTAAAATTACAGAATAACTGTTAAAGAATACTTCACTAGATTTATATTTAATAAAAAATAATGGTCAAAACATTCAGAGATAAAAGTAAAAAATTTTTAACTAAACAATGGTATTTAATGGATTTAGAAATACTTCAATACTTTCTCTACTTGTTAAACGAAAAAGGTTTTGAAAGATTTAACGCATAAATTTTCAACGATAATGATTTGCAGTTACGATTATTAAAATTGAATGAACTTTAAATATAAAGTAAAAACATTTTTCATCTCAATTAAAGTTGTTATCTTCCAGATACATAAAAAATTAATAATTTTATTGTAAGGAATTTTTATTATTCATTATGAGATAATCATAAAATTATTATTATGAGCTTTAATTAAAAATGCCACAAAATATTGTATATTCTATAATAGATCTTAATTATTTCTAAGCAAAATAAAAATTTTCTTCAGTTTTTATAATTTTTCTTAGACTTAGTAAAGATAATAAATAATTAATAATTAGTTTTTTCAGTTTTATTTCATGGAAAATATTGAATATTGTTATGTAAATATCGGCAAGACAGAAACAATTTGTCATTTTCTTTAAGTAATTTAACTATATATCTGATGCATGTTTTCACTGATTTATCAGTTCTGATATTCTTTATAGAACAATGAAAATGTAGACTCATAAGAGAAAAATTTGCATGACAATCCAAAAATTTTCCAGATACCTTTGATATTTTTATCATGGTATGCAATTCATTAGAAAAGCATCAAAACAATTATTATATTTTAATATCTTTCCTCATAATAATATTACTCTAGAAAAAAATAAAAAGTATACATATGAATAATTTTTATTAAATAAGCTACATCACTTTTAATAATGAGCTAAATACAAACCAATTTTTTATCTATTTTTGCCACGACAATCTATGCTATTTTATTAGTATTTCAGCAAAGCAATTATCTGCAGTTTTTGTGAAAAAAAGTATGGCATATAATCCCATCTATAGCAAGATCACACCAATTATTCGCTTTTACCTTCATCTTAAACTCAATAAAATAAAACTTTTCAGTTTTTTCAAATTATTATTATTCCAAATATAAATTCACCTTTAGTCTAAAGTAATTAATGTCTTGTTCTTTAATATATTTGAAAACACTCTTGATTGACATTTCAACCTTATCAAAATCATACTAATTGCTCATTCTTATATTCAAACCTTTTTGTAAGCGAAATATTTGATGAAATAAAAAAAAAAATATGAATTTTCACAATTTATCGTGAAATGTGTTTGAAGTTTTTCCTAAAGTGATTAAATTTAATTGTTCTTTTACACATATGACAACATCTTTAATTTGAATGACAGGTGATCAGCCTTCGAATCAAACCAATTATTTCAAGTTCTCAAATATTACACGTTAGGCTTAACTTTTAATAAACAAATAAAAATTTAAAAAAAGTTCCATACGAAAATAGGAATTTTCCAAAAATATCAATAAACATTACATAATTACCTCCTTCCACTTAAAATTTTAAACCTGGAATCAAGTAGGACTTTGAAAAGAAGATAAAATTTTCATTCTTTTTGACGAACAAGAAAAGGAAAAAAAGCGTCATTAGGTTCTGTTCTAATGAGGCCTCAGGAAGTTCCATTTTGGGTTACAATGTTTCGTAGCTCCAAAGTTCACGAAAATAACGAGTACCTCTTATTCTTCGTCTTCTTTCAAAGCATTGTTAGTCTGCTTCCACTGTTGCAGAACACTTTTTCTTCTGGCTTTAATAGAAATATTCTTGGGCCAAAGATGTCTTTCTTTCCATTGATGGTTACATTGAAAAAGAGCTTCAATTTAGATAAACGTGGCCCCAGTAAGCTTACATTTACAACAATGACAACAATCTAATTACGAACTACTAATTTAAAACAGGTTTTTGCCTATGGAACTACTTTAGAATAGTTTGGGTTTTTTTGCCTTATTTTTGGGGAAACCTTATTACTTAAAATAATTTTTTAAACTAGTAGATATTAGATTTGTGTATATAGTATCAGACTCACCTGAAAATAGAGATTTCGAATTGGAAAAGTGTTTATTAACAAAAAATTACGTAAAAAATTGCTTTTCCATAAGAAGTCGTACAAATGAAATAAATTGGATTCACAAAAATATGTAAAAAAAGTTGTGAAAAAGGTAAAAAGAAAATGTGTTCCTATTTTTCGATTCTGTTATTCCTAATTCAATTACCTAATGACAGATACTTTAGTAAATCAGCTTATAATGTTTTATTAATGTTGTTTATATTATATAATTTTATATTCATTATATTACGTTATTTTTTAATTTATATTATATAATTTTAATTGTATATTAAATTTTTTAATTATATAAGAAATTTTTAATTGCATATGAAATTTTGTAATTGCATATCACACTTTTAATTGTATATAAAATATTTAATTGAATAAAAAATTTTTAATTGTACATCAAATTTTTTAATTGTATAACAAATTTTTTAATTGTATAATTGTATTTTTAATTTTATATCAATTTTTTAACTGAATATAAAATTTTTTAAATGCATATAAATTTTTTTATTGTATAAGAAATTTTTAATTGTATATCAATTTTTTTAATTGTATACGAAATTTTTAATTGTATATCAAATTTTAAATAGTATATCAAATTTTTAATTGTATATCAAGTTTTTTATTGTATATCAAATTTTTTAATTTTATTTTTTTAATTGTATATAATTTTTAAATGTAAATCAATCAAATAATTTATAATTCAGTTTATAATATTTTAATAAAATTGCTTATATATTATTTTATATTTATTATGTTATTGTTTAAATTTGTATTACATAATTTTTATTTGTAAAAATATATATTCAATAATTTTGAAATTTAGATGTGTATCTCTAGATGTAAGGTTCCTGGTAATTTTGAAAAAAAAAATGAACAGTTAATTATTGTATTTGTAAGTCAGACATTTTTCCATTTCATTTGTTATTATTAGAAGAAGCAAATATGATGCAATAAACAGTTAATAATAAACAGTATAATAATAATAATAAACAATAAACATATTAAATTTTTAAAGTTGTTTATATAATATAATTTTTTAATTCTTATATGTTGTTTTTTAATTTATATTATTTAATTTTTTTTTTTTGTAAAAATATTAAATTAGATATTTGTGTATCTCTACAAGTGATACACTTTTAGAGTATCTCTACACTTCTAGATAATTTTGGAAAAAAATAAGGATAATTTTAGAATAATTAATTGGAATTATTAATTTTTGGAAGGATAAATTTGGAGGATAATTTTGAAAAAAAAGCAATAGTAAATTATTGTATTTATAAGTCAGGCGATTTTCCTCTTCATTTGTTATTAGTAGAAAAATCAAATATGATGCAATAAATAAAGGCAAAAACGAAGGTCTTGAAGTTTTATGAAAATTTTATTATTTTTCGTTTTTATTTAATTTAAAACAAAAACGTAAAGAAAATTATATTTTAAACACTATGAATGCTAATTTCATTTCTTTGTTAAAAATAATTTTTATAAAATAAATAATTATATAAAAATGATTTGTGATGGAAAACAATAATTTATTTAATAAATCAAAATTTATTAATTGTTAGTAATTGCATAACTTTTAGTTTTTATTTAATTTAAAACAAAATCTAAAGGAAATCGTAGCAATAATTTAAGAAATAAATCAAAATGTTTAAAAACTAATTTTTTTATTTCAAATTGAATTACAATTTATTCTTCTAACTACTCTATTAGAGCATCTTTTAAACTACACGATGTATTAATTAAAGTATCTTAAACAAATAAGTATTTAACTTTTTAATCAAAAAATAACTTTTACACGAAAAAGACTAATTATTTATTGTCTATTTACTTTGATATCTTTTTGTATGTCAACTTTTAAATAAAAAAAAGGTTAATTATTTATTATCTATCTACTTTGATATCTTTTTGTGTATTAACTTTTAAAATGAAAAAAAATGCTAATTATTTATTATCTATCTTCTTTGATATTTTTTGTGTTAACTTTTAAATCGAAAAAATATCTACACGAAAATCTAGCATTTGAAATCCAAAACTAACTATAAAAACAAATCTCGAAGTTCTCTTAGAGAAAACACAAAAAAGAAGAGTAATTTTTCTTTCAGCTTCCTCAGTTAAATATAACTGCGACTAAGTTAGGCCATAAAGCTATACTGCAAAGAGCAGCATTTGTTTATTTCTGAGATGGTCAAAATAAATTGCGCTACCGAAATATGGCTTACAGAAATGGCTTTTCTTTCCCAAAAAAAAATCCAGAATGAAGTTCAGAAAGAAGAATCCGCAGTTTTTGCACTATTTTTTGTCCATGGAATGGAGCCAGAGATATTTATGTTACTGCTAGTTACACACTTTGAAACTAATTTAATATTGGGTTTAGTAAAACGCGTTAGAGGTAAAGCCGATTTTTCAACGTTTTATTTTGTTTATGTTTTAGAAAAGTTATTAGCGTGTGCGTTTTCAAACTGTTTCATTTATGCTGTTTTAGTTAAACACGCCATATTTTTAAGGGCAGTAGGGGTAGGGGTAGCTATAGGGTTATTTTATAATACATTAATTCAATTATGTCCTTTAAATAAATTTAATAGGATGATTAAATGAATTTTTATGTAGGAAAGTACCTTTTATTCCGAACGATTTATTGTAATTATTCAGGGAGTAATTTTCTTAAATTTATAAAGAACAGTTTATATGCTTTTAAAGTATTCTAAATTGAATTTTGCTTTCAAACTTTATATGATTATGATCTTCGTGACGATTTTTTAAAAAATTATTTTGTTTGTGCTTTAGAAAATTTATTAGTGAATTTAAATTTGTGTTTTCAAATTGTTTCATTTTTGCTATTTTAGTTAAGCACGCTATATTTGCAAAGCTGTATTCAGTTCCTACAAGGTTATTTTATTATACATTAATTTAATAAATTTCTTTAAACAAATTTAATAAGATTATTAAATGCCTTTTTATGTAGGAAAATATATTTTATTCAGAACAATTTGTTTTAATTATTCGGTGGATAATTTTCCTAAATTTATAAAGAATACTTTAGATGCTTTTAAAGTATTCTAAATTGAACTTTGCTTTTAAACTTCACATGATTATAATGATTATGATCTTCGTGATGATTGTTTAAAGTTTAATTTTGTTCGTGTTTTAGAAAATTTAATAGCGGAGTTAAATGTGTGTTTTCAAACTGCTTAATTTTTAGTTAAACACATCATATTTTTAAAGCTGTATTCAGTTCCTATAGGGTTATTTTATAATACATTAATTAAATTATTTCCTTTAAAAAAATTTACTAGGATGATTAAATGCCTTTTTATGTAGGAAAGTATCTTTTATTCTGTATAATTTAGTATTTTAATTATTCAGTGAATAATTTTCTTTAATTTAGAAAGTATACTTTAGATATTTTTATAGTATTTTAAATTGAATTTTGCTTTTAAACTTCAAATGATTATGATCATCATGATGATTTTTTAAAGTTTTATTTTGTTTTTATTTTAGAAAATTTATTAGCGTGTGTGTTTTCAAATTTTTTCATTTATGTGGTTTTAGTTAAACACGCCATATTTTTAAAGCTGTATTCAGTTCCTATAGGATTGTTTCATAATACATTAGTTTCATTAATTCCATTTAAATAAATTAAACGGGATGATTAAATGTCTCTTTATGTAGGAAAGTATCTTTTATTTTAAATAATTTATTTTAATTATGCAGTGAATAATTTTCTTAAATTTATAAAGAGTACTTTAGATGTTTTTAAAGTATTCTAAATTGAATTTGACTTCTAAACTTCACATGATTATGATGATTTTTTAAAGTTTTATTTTGTTTGCGTTTTAGAAAAGTTATTAACGGAGTTAAATGTATATTTTCAAGCTGTTTCATTTATGGTGTTTTAATTAAACACGCCATATTTTTAAAGTTGTATTTAGTTCTTAAACGATTTTTTTATAATAGCATTAATTCAATTATTTCCTTTAAATAAATTTAATAGGATGATTAAAAGTGTTTTTATGTAGGAAAGAATCTTTTTATTCTGAACGATTTATTTTAATTATTCATTGAATATTTTTCTTAAATTTATAAAGAATGCTTTAGATGCTTTTAAAGTATTCTAAATTGAATTTTGCTTTCAAACTTCACATGTTTTGATTATTATGATGATGGTGTGATTGATAACGATGATGTTATGTTTTCAAACATTTATTTTGTTTCTTGTTTAGAAAGTTTATTAACGGAGTTAAATGTGTGTTTTCAAACTGTTTCATTTATGCTGTTTTATTTAAACACGCTATATTTTTAAAACTGTGTTCAGTTCCTAAAGAGTTATTTTATAATGCATTAATTCAATTACTTCCTTTAAATAAATTTAATAGGTTGATTAAATGCCTTTTTATGTAGAAAGGTATCTTTTATTCTGATTTTACATGTAAAGTAGCATTCTAAATTTTTCTTAGATAGAAATTTATGCGAAGTATACTTTATTTCAAATAATTGCATATGATTTAGTTCGATAATATTTTTATTGTTTAAACAGTGTTCTTTTTTTAATCTTAAAGCTTCACAATATAAATATAATTTTATCAGAGACATCATTTTCTATTTAAAAAAATAATTCTTACATGGGTATATTAGATATTTTTGTACTCTTTCTTAGTAGCTTCAAAGATTAAAATGCAAAAAGAGTGTTAACATTTAACGAAAGTACATTATACATTGAAATTAGTACTTTTGGATATATATGTTGTATTTGCTGTGTGTTTTTTATCCATAATCAAATAGAAGAAATTGTGTATATGTTAATTTTAATTAAAAAACATAAATAATAATGTGCACTTTTTTCTTTTATAGATATTATTTTATTTCTTGCCATTTATCGGAATCTTTTAATAACTAACCACATTTATTTGAGTAGTTAAATAAAACAAAAGAAATGCAAAAAAATCTACATTTTATTGACATTGTATTCATAATATACAGACAGAAAAATGACGTGATATTCATAGATCTACATGACATAATAAATATGAGAAAGAATGTAATTCAAATATATTCTAAAATGAAAAATATTTTTAACTGACAAGAGTTTGAGAAAGCAATACTATTACCTGAAGCATCTGTTCTAGTTTAAATAAATATAGCATAAGAAATATTTAAAATTGGACCAACAATTTAAATTTTCCTTTTTGAACTGATATTCAATTATTTCAAGAATATTTTTAGTAAGCTCTGTTTTAAATTCGAATATAGATTATTATTGTGACTATTTGAAAAGCTCATAAATTAATCAGCTCGCTTTAGTAGCAAATATAGCAATAAATATTGCGATAAGAATTTTTTTTTTTATGATAGCAATATATATTTTTTATATCTTATTTTTATCTTTTTTATGCAATTTTCATTAAATAGAATTTAAGGAATTAAAAAAAATGATTTTATAGACAAATTGATATTGCTGACATATTACTCGTATATCTATGGTTTATACATATGTGCTGCGTTTGTGTACATATTTATGTAATGTTTTTAAATAGAAAAAACTGTATATGTAACAAAATAAATAATGATAATTGTTTATGATATTCAAGTAAAAATTTAATTTAAAAATTATTCGTAAGACAGATATTTGTAGAATATTGTATAAATTAATTGATAATAAAATTACATTTATTCACATTTATTTGCAATTAATCATAAAATTGTTTGTAAAATCAGAAAAAAAACTTAAATTGAACTATTTATCTCAACCTCTAACAGAATATTTTAATTAAAGATTAAGACGTAAAATATGACTTATGATAAAACAAAAATTTGACTCATATGAAAAAAAAATAAATTAAATGTTTTTAAAAAATATAAAATTAAAGAAAAAATTAAATTAATTTTTTCAAAAGGTAAAATTAAAGAAAAATTAAATTATTTTTTAAAAAAGATAAAATCAAAGAAAATTAAAGAAAAAAAATTTTTTTTTTTAAATTAAATTAAAACTATGCATATCAGAAGACCTGAAGATATTAATCTCTACTTTTACCCAATTTAATATTTTTTAGGTAATTCTAATATAAATTTAAAATTATGTTTTAAACCAATCACGAAATTCGAATGATTTTTCAATTCCTTCTATTACCTCACACTCTCCCTATATATATCTTGTTCAAATTTCCAATCGTTAATAAAATCCTTTTTATTCATCCACTCAAGTTCAAATACATTTTTTTGATCTTGTAGTGGAATACACTTATGTTAATGCAGTTTTTTCAAACATTAATTCAGTAATTAAATTTAAATAATTAATTTTAGGTTTTTTTAGATTTAAGTTGCATGTATCTACCAATAGAGGGCGCGAGATAAACTTAAAAACAATGAATGAAAAATATTTATAAAGGACTTTCTGCAATATAGTGAAAAAAAAAGTAGGAATTGACTTTATTTTTTATATATATATATATATATATATACTTGTTATATAAATTACTTCACTATCTGTGCTGATAACACTACAAAACAAAATATTTAATTTATATATAAAATAAAATATATTTTTTTGTAAAAAATACTTTTTAGCTGAGAGTAATGATGTTATCATATATTCTAAAAACAAAGTATTACCTCGATTTCAAAATTCATGATTCATATCAACTTTATCACATTTTTCAGAATTTTTGTAGAATTTTGTTTAAATTATTTTTTATTTCGTTAAATAATTTTAAAATAATTTTTCTGGGAAAGTAATAATATATTACAACTAAACATAAAAAATCAACTTTTTATCAGTTTATAATTTATGATATAAAATAAACTAGATAGATATAATATTAAATGATTTTTTTTCAAACAAATTATTTTGATCCTTAATTATTTCATTAGTTTCATTATTACACAAACACAAAATTTACCATCTGAATTTATCATTTTTCATCTAAATATTCTTATATGGGTATATTAGATACTTTTATACTCTTTCTAAGTAATTTTTAACTTCAAAGATTAAATGTAAAACAATTATTATCATTTAACAAAAGTGCATTTATCTTAAAAGTGATGTTTATAACAGGAATGCATTTAATTAGAATAAATTTTTGGTAAAATTAATTTTATAACATTTCATTTTAAACACAATAATACTCAATTCACCATACATTTTAAATACCATTACTACCTTGTCATGCAGTTTAAAATAACATTACAAATTTTACAATAAAATAGAATAAAATAAAAATAATAATAGCTAAAATAAATTTCATAAAGATATATAAATTGTCATCATAAAATATTATAGTAATAAATAATAATTTTTATTCGGTAATGAAAATTTGAAGGAAAATTGTTTTGATAAATATTTTAATAGAGTACATTGCACAGTATGATTTAAGAAGATTGTCAAACTTAATATACCACAAACAATACTACGAGGTTCTATATAACTTAATATATGACTAGACATGCATATTTGGAATATATTGAAAATAACTTAAATGCCAAGAGATTTAAATGACAGAATTGATTAACTTATCTATTTTACTATGTATTATCAAGTTAAATGTTATTGCTTAAGCTATTGTTAGTTATCGTTGTCAGAATCTATATTAAAACTTTCAAAGTAGTCTCCCTAAAATGAAAGCTGCATAATGCAAAGCATCAAAAAAATCACTGTTCTTCAAACATTTCCTGAGAAAATCAATATTGCTTGTAAAAATCAGGTACTTGAGGATGAAAAGCTTAAAGCCGTAAGAAATATGATTTATATTTCATTGAATTCAATGATATAATTATTAAACTGCAAAATGTAACAAGCAAGACTGGAATATTTTCACATTGTTCGAAAAGACAAGAATGTAAATACACATTTCTTCATGTATTTGCAGCTTATTTTTTGTCTATCTATAACGAAATTCGTGCATAATAATTTAAGACATCCTTAATCTACAAGCATATGGAAGTATAATGATTGAGTTAAATTAATGTCACTTCCATGGCTATAACCATTAATGTCTGATAACCAATTTTAATTTGAGAAGTATCACGAATCAATAAATATTCTGGGAAAGATTTGAAATCTTTAAAGAAAAAAGCGACTGCTTCGAAAATTGCAACTGGGATATATTCTTACTCCATGATAAAACGGTTCGATCTCAGATCTTATCAACAAAATCCATATTCATATAATCAGAAAGGACGCCTTTTAACTATAAAACCTAAGCAGTTATAGTTATTATTACTATTATTATTATTACTATTTGTAACATGAGACGCCAGATTCAAAAACGTTCTTTAAATTATTACGTATAACAGAAATATCATAATGAATTTACAGAAATGAATCTAATATGAAAATCTAGAAAGATAAATTGGAGATTTTGCTGCTGGTTTGAACATTTTCGTCTATCTGGATAGATTTCAAAATCAATGTTTCAAATTCAAAATATTTTTATATCATATCTTCAGAATTTTACAAGTGCCAATATTATCTATAATTTTTCATTTAACCTTTGAAAACAGAGCTACTCATAATTGTTTGGATGACTGCTTGAGAATCTGAAAGAAGAACTACCCTTTCAAACCTTTAATGGATAGAGCTAATAATTGCTTTAGGGCTATATATATGGCCCCTACTTCACCATCGAAAGAGGTACCAATGTAGCCCGCAGGGGCGTAAAAAGAAAAAGACCCGCAAACACACCAGCCCTTACATTTAAATAGCAGTCAAACTGTGAACTGTGGGGTATTGTTGAATTGACACCTGATATTTTGCAATGTCAAGAATTGTTGAAAACTTACTTTAAAGGAGAAACAAATCGTTCTTGTGCCATTGTGGTATTTGGTTCAATAAACAAGCGGATGTCCTTGCAAAAAGAGGTGCCAGCTTACTACAAAATCCTAATACAACCATTCCTTATTGGAGGATTAAACTGTTTCTAAAACATTGATTCACATCTAGTTTCTTACAGGATCTTTCTTGTACAGCCCTAAAAAATTGAAGTAGCATATATCCTTCTCTTCTTCCCCATAAACCAAGACGCAAAGCAGTGGTTCGCTTGTCTACAGAACACGATTGCCTTGCCACACATTTGTACCGCATAGGCATTTCAAACAAACGCTATTGCTTTCAGTGCTATTGTTCTATGTAAGTTTTTACCTAGCTAGTGGAAATAAAATATAAAAAAACCTTTTGAAAACTTCTCTCATGTTTAGTGTAACATAGTAACAAAACTTTTGAAATATACTTGTAAAACTACTAATGTGTTTTAGTACGCTGAATTTCCAGCTCTTTGTAAATAATTGACTAGAAAATAAAGGTAATGCTCATTTAAAACTTCATTTGCCACTCCAGGAATAACTCAAAGTTAGATGAAACTTATTTCATGGTTTATAATATTGTTTATGAATATGTTTTAATATAAAAGTCAAATTAATTTACTGATAAAAATTTTGTTTGTATGGTAAAAATATATATTATTAATATGAATTTAGTAATAATATCGCACTGTAGTAATATATTGTAATTAAACTTCAGTTCATTCATTTGCCACTTTTTGAAAATAATATAATAGAAAACGAATTAAAATTATTATTTTTCTGCAATTGGACATTTAAAATAAGAAGTTAAAAGGCTGTGTGTTACATTGAACGATGCTGAACTGATTAAAAATTATATAACCTTAAATGTGCTTTTTAATTAATAACCTGTTTTTGTGTGTAATATGTATTTGTTTTTTAATTAAGATAATGCATAGTTATTTTAAATTAATTTAATACAATATATTAGCTGGTGTAATTTACTAAATCACTTTAGCAAAAAATTCTTTATGCAAAAATAAATAAAACATTGTCACATTTTTAAAAATTTTTAGCCATTTGCTGATGGTATTCACAAGTTTTATTGATATAAGTGATACGTGTGAAATTTGTCTTTTAAGATGCAGCTTAAATCATTTCATAGATATACTTTGAAAGTCTTTTGTCTAATATCTAATACAAGAAATTCCTATGAAACTACAAGATAAATTATGTGTATTCACAATAAATACATATGACTAACAATATAGGTATATTACGCTGAAATATGAAACTTGAGAAATCGCAACAAACAGAAATATAAGATTAATTAAGTTTATGTATTGCTTGGTGATTTGTTTGCACATTCAGTTAGCTCATTATACTTGCATTAGCACAGTATTTGTTTTCGATACCATAAATATTTTCACAAATAGACTTTACACATCTGATGATTTACCAGACCATTCTCCCTGCATTTCAATCCTGTTTATGGGGTCTGGATTAAGAGGTGACGATGGTGGACGTAGATGGTTACTGTGGCCTGGACCAAGAGTTGTTCGCCGTGTATCACTACGTTCCCGAGACGTATCTTTACAGAAAGATATGGAACAGCACTCTGCCTGCAGGTAAGTGAGAAGGATTCTTCTGAAAGCTTCTCTGAATTCAGTGTTGAAAATACTGTAAATGATAGGATTTAGTGCCGAATTGCAGTATCCTAGCCATGTCAAGAATTTGAACACCATATCCGAGATGCAAGACTTGCAAACGGCTGCAACGATATTGATGCAAAAGAATGGTACCCAGCAGACAAGGAAGGTTCCCATAATGAAACCTAAAGTGATGGCAGCTTTGTGGTCCATATTGTGATGATTATGATTGCTGTTGCATGACTTGGAGCCAGTATGTTTTGAACTTATTGTTGTTTTGGTAACAGCACGAATGTTACGTACATGCTTACGGGCGTATAGATATAGTCTCGTATAGAGAGCTACCATGACTACACAGGGTGCATAAAAGCTTATTATTGAAGAAACTACTGCATATACAGGTGTGAGGTCGAGAGCACAAGTTGGGCGGAGTTCTTCATCAAGTGACTCTGAGATTTTCTTCGGTTTGTGCCATCCAAGGCTTATGGGTAGAAATGATACAAGAGCTGATAGCATCCAGATGCCACCAATGGCCATCAGCACTACTCTTTTCGTCATCCATCTCCCATACCGCAATGGATCTTTAATGTGAATGAATCTGTCCAAACTGATAGCACAAAGATTCAATATAGATGCTGTGGAACACATGACATCGAATGCAATCCAAGTGTCACAAAACTGGGGACCAAACATCCAGTATCCCATGACATCATTTGCCACTGCAAATGTCATTACTAATGATGAAACAAATAAATCCGAAATTGCTAGGGAAACTAAGAAAAGATTTCCAAGTTTGCGAAGCCTTCTGTCTGTGTAAATAGCCAGGCAGACCAGAAAGTTTCCAGTCAGGCTCATGAAAATGATGATCGCTAGTGGAATGCCAATGAGACACTTTGTCGTAATGTCCCAGGTCTCATCTATGTCTTCTTCACCATCCGATGAGGTCACTGACAAGGATTCATTGTGGAATCCTGATGGATGTAACATCATTGGGTATTTTTTCTCACATCTTTGAGAAATCAATATACATAAATCTGAAAAGACAGAAAAAAAACTATCAAATTTGTTTCCTTTAACAATTTATACATGTAAAAATATGATATTTAAGCATGCTTTTGTAAAAGTAAAATAATTGTTAGTTTCGATTTCTAACAGTAAGAAAAATGTTTTCATTTTTTTTCATTTTTAAAGCTTATATTTTAGATTTATGTAAACAGTAATTACTCAATGATTCAGAATTCTCAATTTTTGTTTTTAAATCAAACCAATTATTCATAAACATCTATATCTTTCAAATGAAGTTTCGAATAACATTTGAGTAATGGAATGCCAGTTATTTCTTTTGCTTTTAAAAACGCAATTATTCATCATATGAGTTATATACTAGAAAACCCATTTAACAATCTCTTTTTAGAGCTTTTTTTATTAAAAAAAATTTTAATTTTATCATCCTTTCTGAACATGAATCTGCAATTTGCATAACTCAATTTTGTATAGTTTTCTTCAGTGCCGCGAAAAGGAAAGGAAAGCCATTACACATTGCAGAATTTTAATACTTTACATTTAACAATTGTAAATCAAAGAAATCTACATTTAAAATTTGAAAAACATAAAAATATCGATATTTATTTATGTAATAATTGCTATTATTTTCTTTTTAAAAATTAGTTGTAAATTCCCAAAAATATTACTTTAACAATACGTTTTTTTTTTTTATCCTGTGGTATACTCATTTAACCACAGGATAAAAAAACGTTATTTTTTTAATGGCGTGATAGCTCCTAATGGGCCAAGGCCATCTGCCTACTGGCAAATTCCGAAACATGAGATGTTGCTTTTTCTTTTTACGGTATAGAATTGTCAGCCCTACTTCCAACTCTCTACACTCATATTAGACCATAATATACGGTTTAAAGTGGATTGCGAACCACTACAAACATCCATGACACTGCCAGACACGAACCCTATGCTAACGAGTACCAGAGAGCTAGTCACTCGCCCCTCATGCGTCAATTTTGTATAGTAAGGTACTTTATATATATATATATATATATATATATATATATATATATATATAAGTGTGCATGCATTAAAGAAGTCGGGATGATGCATTAAATGTTTTTCCACATTATAGGTTATATTTAAGTTAACAAGAAATAAACAATTTTTCGAAATGTTTTTGACGAAGTGTATTACATAATCAAGCTAAGCAAAAAAGGAAATTATCACTTTTATTCTCTGGCTTTTCACATTTAATGTCATTTTCCTTAAAATAAATTACATTTTATGGTTCCTGTTTAATATTACTTAAAACATAAAATGGTACAATTTTGTAGAATATTTCCCTCTTTGTTATATATTTATGTATTTTTGATTGGTTAGAAGAATATTTTACCCATAATATCCACCACAAAATTTCTAACTTTGATGTGGAGGAAATTCTTTAAACAATATAAATATATAATGGCTTTTGTGCCAAAGAATTCCAGAGTAATTAATCTCGTTATAAATTTAATACCGCGATAAGTTATATGTTTGTAAAAGTCCATTAAAGCACAAATAATAGAAGACAATCGCAAAAGCAATCGCCTTAACTCAGTTAATAGAAGTGTTATAAATCTTTTCAATAAAACTTTTTCATTGAATTGATATCTTTTGAAAATAAGTAAAAGAAAATCAGAAATATATTAGAAAAAGCGACTGAATGGTTTCTCAAAAAAATGAAGGAAAAAAAAACGTACTTCAAATGACTGTTGGATTCATTGAAAGAGGTTCAAAACTTCTTCGACAGTATTTTCTGCTCAACTTACTTTCTAAAATACCTCTTTTTTATACTTAATAGGAACTAAGCTGTTATGATTACGAAGTTTCATAGGTCTTTTCAGTTATTTGAAAAACTGCAAAAAAGTTATTTTTCCATAAAAAAATCACAACTACAAAGTATGAAAGAAGACATTTTAAGATACGAATTATTTTAAACTTTGAAATGTTGCTGTTTTATTGATAGAAATATTGCATGGAGAATAGTAGTATAAATTATTTTGAATATAAGAGAGGTTATTAATTTCAAATGAGAAAAATTCTAAAATCATTATTTGTTATTTTTTTATGCATTTATATATTTATTATTTAAAATGATAGTTGCTTCATTAGTTTACATTTAATTATTATTTTATATGTTGATTTCCTGGTAATTCATTTACTGTTAAGTAATACATATTCCGTTGTTATTAGTTGATACAATATTTAAAATTAAGTAATTAGTTGATTTATTTATTGTTCAGTAGTTTAAATTTAGTTGTTGTTATTGGATTCAATATTTAAATTCAATTGTTATTTAATTCAGTATTTAAGATTCAGATGTTATTTAATTCAATATTTAAGATTCAGTTGTTATTTGATTCAGTGTTCAGCTTTCAGTTTTTATTTAATTATTTACTGTTCAGTAGTTTATATTCAGTTGTTGTTATTTAATTCAATATTTAAATTCAATTGTTATTTGATTCAATATTAATATGTTGTTATTTGATACATTATTTAATACTCTGTTATTAATTTGTTATTTACTGTTCAGTAGTTTACATTCAGTTGCTGTTATTTGATTCAGTATTTAACATTCAGTTATTGTTTGTCATTATATTCAGTTACTTAGTGTAATTATTTAATTGTTTAATTCAATTTTCATTGGATATGATTGTAATTTACATTGCTATTATTTGATATACATATTTAATAGTTTATATTCTATTATAATAATAATTGATAAATTATTGTAATTGATATAAATTGATATAACTGTTTAATTTGATAATTAATAAATTTTTGATATTTGATATAACTGTTTAGTAGTTTACATTCAGTTGTGATATGGTGCATTGATTGCTCAGTAATATTTTTTTCAGTTGTTATTATTTGATGCATTGAATTTCATTCTAGTTTTTAATCATCCTTATTATTTTCATGTCTGACAATTTCCTAAAAAGTAAGCGGCTTCAATAAAAAAGAAGAAAATACAATTTATTATATGAACTCGGATTGGTAATTGAGTAATCCATAATTCTGATTGAATACTGTTAAAAAGAGTGTATTTTGACTTCAATTGGTTAACTGAATATTGAATTTGGTTTTGTTTTCATAATATAATGACCACCTTCTTCTCCATGAATTGGTTGTGAGTATTGAACTACAATATATTCATGTGGGTCATGACCTTGGAAGATGTGATTTTAATATAATGACTAGAGTGTTCTTCAATACTTAAAAAACAACGTGGAACACAAAGGCAAACTCAGTTGCTATTAATAGATTTTCAATTGACTCAACAATGTGTTATGAAAATTCATATAACATAGTCTTACACTATTCTTTTAAATATAGTATAAAGAACGTGCTTATATTAGATAAACTGAAATTCCCGAACTCTATCATGTTTTAAACTCATTTCCAAAACTAAAATTCAAAATTAAATATAATAAATGTTATTGAGATTCAGTTTTTAATCCTTGTCATAACATAAAAAAAAAACCGTCAACAAAACAAAAGGAAAAAGGACAATAACATTCAGTATTGTGAAAGGCTAATACAACCAGTTCAACCATGTTAAATAAGAAATAATATAACGCAGTAATTCCTTTTGTGTTATAGTAATGATTTTCTAGAATTTTGTGTTGCATCCAAACTATATTAAGTAAAACCAGGAAGCTTTAAAAACGGTTTGAGCATGAAAGTAATAGAATCACAGATTGAAATTTCGTAAATCAATCGCGTTGATCCAGTTCATACATGATATTTTTTTTGGGGAGGGGAAGGGAACCGAAGTGCTTCTATTATTTGACAGCTTCTTATTACTTTTTGGTAAGATTTTTAATAATAACTTCTACGAGTCCTATTGGAGAAAATTTGAAAAAATTCCAATCAAATAATTCCTTCGTCGTGTTTCAAATACAACAAAGTTAACTCTTTTTTTTAAAGTAGCAGTTCCAGAAAAGAAAAATCTCTTTGTTTTGTCATTCTACGATCATTTTTTGCACATTTTAGTTTAATTAGACAGGGATCTACAGTTTAACGTGGATTCCGAACCAATCACAGACATTCATGCCTCCGACAGGATTTGAAATTGAAACTTGTGGTACCAAAGGCAAGAGCGCTAGTTAATCAGCCATCAGGCCGCAGCTATTCCAGACCTTAGAGCCAGTAGAAATCGCTTCCTCTTTCTGTTCATTAACTAGCATGCCTCTTTGATATATTATATTTATTGTGTCCTTTTGGAATATAATAGTACAATACAGTTGGTTGGTCGGGAATTATTTTATGTAACTTTTTTAATGCCAATTATGTATATAGAAAAATGAAAAATAAAACTAAAAAAATTAAGGAATAGTATGACTAATTCAAAATTTGCAAACAAAATGCATTTCAGCGGTACATTTATGGGATTAAGTGAAATAATGTAGATAATTATTATCTAAAGCCATAAATTCAGGCCGCTGCTATTCCAGAGCTTAGAGTCAGTAGAAATTGTGTCTGTTTATTAACTAGTATGCTTCTTTGATATATTATATTTATTGTGTCCTTTTGGAATATAATAGTACAATACAGTTGGTTGGTCGTGGGTTATTTTATGTAACTTTTTTAATGCCAATTATCTATAAAGAAAAGTGACAAATAAAACTAAAAAAATTAAGGAATAGTATGACTAATTCAAAATTTGCAAACAAAATGCATTTCAGTGGTACATTTATGGGATTAAGTGAAATAATGTAGATAATTATTATCTAAAGGCATGTCCTGCTGCCATGAATTTAATATCGAAAGTTAAATTTAGCAGATTGTTTTGAAATCACTTTTAAACATTATGTGTGACGTATATTATGTGGCAAATCATGTTATTTTTAATATGCAATTGTATTAAATCAATAAAAAACATAACGACTTATAACCTATTCCACTTGGTTGACAGCAACATCTAGACCAAGTCCATGGTGTGACGAGTCATGATAAAGTGTAAAAAAATGCAGCTTCTTTTGGTTCTTGACCTTGCAGCACAAAGACTTGGGTCACAAAAGTCTGACTTTACCCCACCAGGTTGTATCCCAGGCAGTAGGTACCCATTTTAGTCACCTTTTACGACATGCATGGGCTATAGTGGGTCTATTCTAACCCGGACCCACACGGGGAAAATAACATACATAAACTAATAAGAAAAAATTTAATTTCAGAATATATGAAACATGTAAATAAACACAGAATTATATATTGCATTTAATTTATATATCATTAGGATAAACAGAAAAAATTTCTTCGTTGCATAAAGACATGAAGATCTAAATTTCTTAAATGTGTTTTATTTTCACATTCAATTTAAAACGTAATTATATATCGCAGAATAATTCTGACTATGCCATTCATAAGAATTGATCTTATCTGAACATTTATTTTTAAATGTGGTCATTTAAAAAAATATTCAATTGTTGTATTTGTCCTTTTTAATACAGGAGTATGAAGATTATATTTTTGAAGTTATTCTTTTCTACAACTTCCAAATAAATCTGCGAATCGTGTCATCATATTTAATGAAATTATTTCTTATATTTTCGTAATTGTTACAAGACGAAAAAATATTTGAATTCTTTCGAATTCCTTAAAGAATTGTTCTTTTTAACTCAATAGAATTTTCAAAACAAGTAAGTAAGATAAAAAATAATAATAAGAGAATATTTTATCAAATGATTATGCAAAAAAAAAAAGATGAGAACATTTGATTTTCCAAAAAAGGTTTCACTTTCAGAATCAGAAAATCGAATTAACAGTGAAAACTCAAAACAAAAGAAGTCAGAATGAATTAAACTCACACAAAAGATCAAAAATCTTATTTATTTCTTTAAGTTTTATTTCTAGGCATTTCGGTGATTTTCAAAAATCAATGACAAAAGCATTGCTTAGTTTTTTTTTTTTTTTTTTAAAGTAATGAAAGAAAGAAGAATTTTTTAATGTAATATTACAATCTTTTAATTTATTATTCTCCAATGAATAAACTATATTGGGCTTTACTTTAATATTCATTCAATTAAAATAAACACAGCTTAAATAGTTTTATGATTATATCCTTTAACCTTTTGAATTCAGAGCCCTTCTTGATATGAATTGAAAAAACTTATAATATTGGAATTACAAACTGCACATTGTTCGGCATTTAAAATTTTTATTCTTCAAATGAATTTTATCAATACCATTTTTTACATTTTATAATTCCCTTTCCGTGTTTTAATAGAATATTTCTTGAAACACAAAAGGCTTTAAAATAACTCAATCAAACAATTAAAAATGTTTGTTGTCAAAAAGCATTTAAAACATGTAAAAATATCATAAACATTTGCAAAAGGAAAAAAAAGTGGAGCACCAGGAAAATATTTTTTTGTATTAGAATTAAATATGTGTGACACAAGCATTGATGAAAAGGAAATTATTACAGTTACAGAGATTACGGAATGCAATAACGCTTACCATTTGTACACCTACTAATACTACAACATGACCCACCACTGTGTCTAGAACTCAGACCCATCCAGTCCATCGAGTGAGACTTCTCACATCCACATCATTCCCAAACTGTAAAGGGGCTACTCAACTCCAGGCACAGTGATGTGGTGTGGTGTAGTAGTCCATCGAATGTTATAAACAGCAACTTCTTCTAGCTGACATGTATATATAAAGAAGTCTTGATATCCTATTGATCAGGATTAGAATTTGTCAGTTACTGCTAGTTCTAGATCGTTGATATATTGTGGTGTCCTAAATACGAAATACATATACAACTACGAAAAGGGTGATGATTTTTTTGACGATGCATGATCTTGAATTGCACGGAATAATATTAGCTACATAGAATATGGTATTATTATATTGGAAATGGTCTCAGTATTATACATCATAAAATATAACATAAACAGTCGCAGAGTATCATCAACATATGTTTGAGCTGTTTTACTAAGGTAATCTAGTAGCTTTGTGGATAACAAGCCATACCAGAAGTAAAACTTCATGCATCAACTCAAAAATATCCAATTGGGGGGGGGATGAGGCTGAATCAACCTCCTTGTAAAGTCACATGAATGCTATAAACATTTGTTCTAAGCCTGAAGCGAGATTCTTCCCTAAGTTTATGCGTATCCAGTTGCTAGCAGCCATGATGATCAGCCTCAATACCACTACAATGTTTAGTTTATGTTAAGTTGGAAAGAGTTAAAACCAGGCGACTTAAGCACCAGGTGTCCTGGAATGGTAAGGAAGAACCATACTGTATTGTGACAAATGCTGCTATTGGAGCAGTTTCGATCTTCGACACAATTATCCAATCTTGCATCACATTCGTGTATATTGATATTTCAGAGCTGTCATTTTGTTAGTGTATATCATGCAACAATATTGCAACCATCATCTTCCCATAGCTGTGTTCATGCAGCAATACTGTAGCCAGCATCTTCCCATAGCTGTGTCCATGCAGCAATACTGTAGCCAGCATCTTCCCATAGCTGTGTCCATGCAGCAATACTGTAGCCAGCATCTTCCCATAGCTGTGTTCATGCAGCAATATTGCAACCATCATCTTCCCATAGCTGTGTTCATGCAGCAATACTGTAGTCAGTATCTTCCCATAGCTGTGTCCATGCAGCAATACTGTAGCCAGCATCTTCCCATAGCTGTGTCCATGCAGCAATACTGTAGCCAGCATCTTCCCATAGCTGTGTTCATGCAGCAATATTGCAACCATCATCTTCCCATAGCTGTGTTCATGCAGCAATACTGTAGCCAGCATCTTCCCATAGCTGTGTCCATGCAGCAATACTGTAGCCAGCATCTTCCCATAGCTGTGTCCATGCAGCAATACTGTAGCCAGCATCTTCCCATAGCTGTGTTCATGCAGCAATATTGCAACCATCATCTTCCCATAGCTGTGTTCATGCAGCAATACTGTAGCTAGCATCTTCCCATAGCTGTGTCCATGCAGCAATACTGTAGCCAGCATCTTCCCATAGCTGTGTCCATGCAGCAATACTGTAGCCAGCATCTTCCCATAGCTGTGTTCATGCAGCAATATTGCAACCATCATCTTCCCATAGCTGTGTTCATGCAGCAATACTGTAGTCAGTATCTTCCCATAGCTGTGTCCATGCAGCAATACTGTAGCCAGCATCTTCCCATAGCTGTGTTCATGCAGCAATATTGCAACCATCATCTTCCCATAGCTGTGTTCATGCAGCAATACTGTAGTCAGTATCTTCCCATAGCTGTGTTCATGCAGCAATACTGTAGTCAGTATCTTCCCATAGCTGTGTCCATGCAGCAATACTGTAACCAGCATATTCCCATAGCTGTGTTCATGCAGCAATATTGCAACCATCATCTTCCCATAGCTGTGTTCATGCAGCAATACTGTAGTCAGTATCTTCCCATAGCTGTGTCCATGCAGCAATACTGTAGCCAGCATCTTCCCATAGCTGTGTTCATGCAGCAATATTGCAACCATCATCTTCCCATAGCTGTGTTCATGCAGCAATACTGTAGTCAGTATCTTCCCATAGCTGTGTTCATGCAGCAATACTGTAGTCAGTATCTTCCCATAGCTGTGTCCATGCAGCAATACTGTAACCAGCATATTCCCATAGCTGTGTTCATGCAGCAATATTGCAACCATCATCTTCCCATAGCTGTGTTCATGCAGCAATACTGTAGTCAGTATCTTCCCATAGCTGTGTCCATGCAGCAATACTGTAGCCAGCATCTTCCCATAGCTGTGTTCATGCAGCAATATTGCAACCATCATCTTCCCATAGCTGTGTTCATGCAGCAATACTGTAGTCAGTATCTTCCCATAGCTGTGTCCATGCAGCAATACTGTAGCCAGCATCTTCCCATAGCTGTGTTCATGCAGCAATATTGCAACCATCATCTTCCCATAGCTGTGTTCATGCAGCAATACAGTAGCCAGCATCTTCCCATAGCTGTGTCCATGCAGTACAAGTGAGATTTATTGATCGAAATAGCCATCTCGCTTCCCTCAAGCCCACTATTCGACGACTTTCGAAGTTTTCCAGTATGTCTATAAGGTATTCAACGACATTATCACATTAGCAGGGTCTCCAGAGGACTGCGATGTGACGAACTTATACTAGACCACATTGTTAGTTGCTTTATAGTGTGCTCGTTGAGCAGAAGAAACGAACGCTATGATTAAAGATAAATTCACTGACAGCAAACACTTTAACATTTGCAGTCTCATGATAAAAAAAATTGTGTACGAAACAAAGCTAATTAGGTTAACCCATCCTGATTCTGGTCGTGGCGATTTTTTTGTAAGTTATATTCGAATTTTTTTAATCATATATTGATTAAAAGCAAACATCTACCTAAGATTATAACTGATCTAGAAATTAATTAATAACATGATGAACAGAGTCAAGTATGCAAACATTCTGCTATTTACATTCTTTGAGTGCAAGCCATTTTTTTCTTAAATTCTTAGGTACCGTCTGAGTTTTAATTGGTTACACAATTTTAATAGTGAAAAAGTAATTCTAGTAACTAGGAATATATCAATTAATTATATTTATGGTTGAATGCCTACGATTAATGAATTTCTATATTGTAGTTTTTATTTTATTTTTTTCCTCAACGGTATTTACCAATGATGTTTACTGTAGCTGAATATCGCCGGAGCATATCTGATATTTAAACAACGCTAAAAACTTGCATGTGTAAGTTTTATTAAAGTGCAAAGGAGTAATCTTATTTGCATAATTGACTTCACGTGTGAGCTAGACATTATTTAACTTTGAACGCATTAACACTATTTTCAACAAACAAGTGTTTTGAAATTAGTGTATTATAGGGGTACCTTCCAAAAGTGCGTTATTTTGCTTTTCTAATTTCTTCACTTTCTAATATATTTTTCTACAAGCAACAGTCAATTTCATTTAGCACATCAGACTCCATTACCTATATGTATAGATATATTCTACTTAAGTAGTTAGCATTAAACTAAATTGCTTGGCGTTAAAAGCATTATAGATTTTAAAAGCCATATGTGCTTTAGTAATAAAAGAAGTCGTTGCTGACATAAAGTGCTTTGGGATATAATGTAAGGTAAACTTCGATCCGTGCTTTTTTTATAAAGCACAGTCTTATCGATAAAAAAATGAAATTTAATTAATCTTAAGCAGTGTTTTAAATACTTATAAAAAATATTAAACATGTAAAAAAATTTTGAAGTGTGCTCTAGAATTGTGGAGTTGCAACTTTAGAATTTTTATGACTTATAATATTTTTTTTGAATAAAAAAAAGTAAAACATGTTTGGTTAAAGTGTTGTTTTAAAAAAATAAGAGAACAATGAATTGTTGTTCAAGATTTGTCCTTCGAGAGTAAATATTGCTTACGATTTTTTTTAAGAACTAAAAACTCATTTTTTTAGGATGAAACAAACTGTACACCATTGAATTTTGTTAGTATTTTTCCCATTGTGTTTATGTGCATGAGGTTTTCATATACTCTTATTATTATTATAGATTATTTCCAGTTCACTTAAACTTTTTTTAATCTTTTCATTCTATTTAGAAGTTCAGAAAAAAATAGTTTGTTCTTTTATGAATTTTTATATAAAAAAAAAAAACTTCTTAAAAAAAAAAAAATCTTGCTCTTTGTAAGGAAGGAAAGGAAGAGATAGCTTAGCTATTTGAATAAATTTTATAAGCTAAAAAACTTAATCTTTGAAAAATCAGTTCATACAATAGAAGTTATCATTTTTTAAATACATTATTAATAATAATATACGAAATAATTTTAATTGTTTAATATATATATCTTGTTGGTGTTATATTTTTACAAAAGAATAACATTTGAAATTTCTTTTTAATTTATAATTATTATTTAAAAAATGTATTTAAAATTTTTCAATTATTCGAAAAAATATTATTAACCTTGCGTTACGCAACTTTTATATTGTTGTTTTCGTATATATTTTTTCCACAACGGTATTTACCAATGATGTTTACTGCAGCTGAACATCGCCAGAGCATATCTTATATTTCAACAGCGTTAGAAACTTACATGTGTTAATTTTATTAACTTGTAAAGAATCTTACGAGTAATCTTATTTGCATAATTGTCTTCATATCTGAGCTAGACATTATTTAACTATGGACGCATTAACAGTATTTTCATCGCAAAAATTCTGTAATGTATTATATGGGTATTTTTCAGAAGTGCTTCATGTTGTTTTCTTAATTTCGACACTTTCTAATATATCTTTCTGCAAGCAACAGTCAATTTCATTTAGCACATCAGATTCCATTACCTATATATAGATATATTCTGCTTAAGTACTTAGAATTAAACTAAATTACTTGGCGTTAAAAGCATTATGGATTTTAAGAGCGATATGTGCTTTAGTAATAAAAGAAGTCGTTGCTGACATAAAGTGCTTTGGGATATAATGTAAGGTAAACGTCGATTGTTTCTTTTTTTTAAAACTCAATTTTATAGATAAAAAATAAAATTTAATTAACCCTAAGTAGGTTTTTAAATACTTATAAAAAATATTAATCACGTAAAAAAATTTTTGAAGTGTGCTCAAGAATTGTGGATTTGCAACTTTGGAATTTTTATGACTTATAATAACTTTTTGAAAAAAAAAAAATAAAGCATTCTTTTTTTAAGATGTTATTTTAAAGAAAAATTAAGTGAACAATGAACTGTTTGTTCAAGTTTTGTCGTTCGAGAGTAAATATTGCTTGATTTTTTTTAACAAGAACTAAAAACTAATTTTTTTGGGAGGGGAAAAAACAGTACATCATTGAATTTTGTTAGCATTTTTCACATTGAGTTTATGTGCATAAGTTTTTCATACACTCTTATTATTATTATTATTTTTCAGCAAGTAGATTATTTCCTGCACACTTAAACTCGTTTATTCTTTTCATCCTATTTAGAAGTTCAGAAAAAAAATAGCTTGTTCTTTTATGAGTTTTTATAAAAACACTCATTTAAAAAAAATCTTGCTCGTTCTATAGACGAGAAGAGATAGCTTAGTAATTTTAATCATGTTTATTATTTAAAAATCCTAATTTTTGAAAAATCAATTCATACAATAGAAATTATCATTTTTTAATACATTACTAAGAATTATGCATAAATTATGCTAATAATACATAAATTATTATATATTACCTATACTATCATAGTGTCATTATTAATTATATTATTATTATTATTTTATTAATTATTTAAATTATATAATTTTTTTAATATTATTTTAAACATAATGTATGAATTTTATAATTTTCCTCAACTTCTATATTGTAGCTTACCTTTATAGTTTTTCCTCGACAGTATTTACCAATGATGTTTACTGTAGCTGCATATCGCCAGAGCATATCTGATATTTCAACAGCGTTATAAACTTGCATGAGTAAACTTTATTAACGTGTAAAGAATCTTACGTGTAAAGGCGTAATATCATTTGCATAATTGACTTCATATCTGAGCTAGACATTATTTAACTATGGACGTATTAACAGTATTTTTATCTCAAAAATTCTGTAATGTATTATATGGGTATCTTTCAGAGGTGCTTTATTTTGTTTTCTTAATTTCTTCACTTTCTAATATATTTTTCTACAAGCAACAGTCAATTTCATTTAGCACATCAGACTCCATTACCGTTATATAGATATATTCTGCTTAAGTGTTTAGCATTAAGATAAATTACTTAACGTTAAAAGCATTATGGATTTGAGGAGCAATATGTACTTTAGTAATAAAAGAGGTCATTGCTGGCATAAAGTGCTTTGGGATATATTGTAAGATAAACTTCGATCAATGCTTTTTTTTAAACACAATCTCATCGATAAAAAAATAAAATTTAATTAATCCTAAGACGTTTTTTAAATACTTATAAAAAAGATTAAGCATGTAAAAAAAAGTGAAGTGTGCTCTAGAATTATTGAGTTGTTATTTTGGAATTTTCATGACTTCGAATAACTTCTTGATAAAAAAATGCTTCGTTAAAGTGTTGTTAAAAAAATAAAGGAACAATGAAATGTTTGTTCAAGTTTTGTCCTTCGAGAGTAAATATTGCTTATGATTTTTTTTTTAAACAAGAACTAAAAACTTATTTTTTTTGAAGGGGCAAAAAAACTGTACACCATTGAATTTTGTTGGGACTTTTTACATTAAGTTTATATGCATAAGTTTTTCATATACTCTTATTATTATTATTATTTATATTTTAACAAATAGATTATTTCCTGCACACTTAAACTCTTTTACTCCTTTCATTCTATTTAGAAGCTAAGAAAAAATTGTTTGTTCTTTTATGAGTTTTTATAAAAACACTTATTTTAAAAAAAAATCTTGCTCTTTGTAAGGACAGGAAAAGATAGCTTGGCTGATTGAAAAAATTTTATAAGCTAAAAAACTTAGCCTTTGAGAAATCAGTTCTTGCAATAGAAGTTATCATTTTTTAAATACATTACTGAGAATTATATATGAAAAATTTTAATTGTTAACATGTATATTCTGTTGGCGTTGTATTTTTACAGAAGAAAATAAATATTAAACTTGCGTTACACACAATATGCAATATATAAACCCGCAGGAAAAGTTTGTTTTAAACCAAAGTGTTTAAAGTATCGCTCATTCCACTCAGTTGAACGATTCAGGGCAATGTGAACGAGTTTACTTGCTCATTTTTGAAAGCGTTCACGTTTAAACATTGAGGTTTTATTTATAATGTTCAAATAACTGTTTTATTATGATTGGCATTTCTTTTTTAAAAAATTTAATGGTTTAATATGTATATTCTGTTGGTGTTAAATTTTTATAGAATAAAAGAAAAATTATTAACCTTGTACATTACCCACAAAATCCGATAAATAAACCTGAAGGAAAAGTTTGTTTTAAACCAAAGCTTTTAAAAGGCAAGTGAATAATAACGTATATTACACTCCGTTGAACGATTCAGCTCAATGTGAACGAGTTTTGCATGCTCGCTTTTGAGAATGTTCACATTTAAACACTGATGTTTTACTCATAATTTTCAAATAATTGTTGGTGTTGTGTCTGTTTTATTATTACTGTGTTCACTTAAATTGATTTCTTTTTAATACTGAAACTTTAAAAGTGTAACTTTTTTTCTACAAAAAAAGCATTGATAATAAGTTTAAAGTTATTTTGCGTTAAAAAATGTTGGAAACTGTTCTTAAGCGATAAAAAATTTATATCTGTGTTATAAAAATTGCGGTCGTTTGGGCTTGAAAAATTTTGTGACTAACGAAAAGTTAATAAATCATTTTTATGCTTCACAGTATTATCCAAAAGTCGATATATCTACGAAACTATTATCCAAAAGTCGTATGTTTTCATTTGTTAAAATGCATCAATACATTCATGGGTATATTTATCTAAATTCAGTAAGTATTGCAGCGAAAGATGAAGTTTTGAAATAAATTTAGATGATGAAACTCTTTTAATCTAACAAAAAAAAATGGTATTCTTATTTTACGTTCGTTAGAAGAATGGTGTAGAATGGGAATATGGCGTGCTTTTTTGATACGTCTGGTAGCCGAATTGGACTGAAAAGGTTTTGTGTTTCGATCTTTTGATACATTTTCTGAGATGCTTTTCAAAACCTTTAAATAGGGTCTTCAAATAAAATTTGAATTACATAATATGGAGAAAAGATTTACTTGCATAAGGTATTTCATTCTTTTACGAATATAAATGAAATGTATCCTCGTAAAGATGTATGTCGAATGCTAAAAATGGATAGAACATGCGTATCACCAACATGTGTATGGGAAAATAAATTATTTTTATACAGTATTTTATTCTTCCACGAATATAAGCGAAATATATCTACATAAAGATATATGGAGACAACGTTAAATAAAGGATAGGACAACGTGTGTATCCCCAACATATGTACGAAAAAAAGAAATTATTTGTATATTTTATACTTTTATGAATGTAAGCGAATTATATCCACATAAAGATATATGGAGACAGCGTTAAATAAAGGATAGGACAACGTGTGTATCCTCAACGTATGTACGAGAATAAAAAAATCATTTGCAAACGGTATTACATTTTTTTTCATGAATGTAAACGAAATATATCCTCATAAGGATATGTAGAGACAATGTTAAATAAAGGATAGGACAGCTTGTTTATCCCCAACATATGTACGAAAAAAAAAGAAATTATTTGTATATTTTATACTTTTATGAATGTAATCGAATTATATCCACATAAAGATATATGGAAACAATGTTAAATAAAGGATAGGACAACGTGTGTATCCCCAACATATGTAGGAGAAAAAGAAATTATTTGCATATTTCATCCTTTTACAAATGTAAGCGAATTATATCCACATAAAGATATATGGAGACAACGCCGTTAAATAAAGCATAGGATAACAAGTGTATCCCCAACATATGTACGAAAAAAATTATTTGCATATGGTATTTCATTCATTCACGAATGTAAACGATATATTTCCACATACAGATATATAGAAACAATCTTAAATAAATTATAGAACAATATATGCATTACCATAAAATCAGGATCATGTTTATAATCGAATTAAATATTTATTGCTAATATGAAATCTGCAATTTGTTATTGTGAATTTTATTATTTTCTATTTAAATGTTCCCTGTTAAAAGAAATTTTCATTTTAAATTGAATGTACAAAGAAAGAAAGCTCAGAATATTTTATAATTGTTAGTGCATAATAAATGTTTAAGGCGTAATGTTGCCATTTGGTGATAAGCAAATATTAGAATCCCTTTACTTTATTTAAAATTCTTTAAAACAGAAAAATGGCATAAAGGAATATTCTTAAAAGAAATCATAATAGACACTATTCGAAACAATTATAGCGCTAAGAATAGTAACTTCTATAAAATCATTACTTAATATAAATAAAAATGCTTTAATTTACGAACGATTCTGTATTTCATTGATAAAGAATAAAAGAAAACAATTTTTGAATAGAAGCCGATCGCCGTCAATTGCACGATATGCGTAGGCATAGCAGTATCCCATTAATAATATTAACTTTACAATTGTGCCATACAATTTCAATCTATCTTTCTAAATAATGTAGAAAAGATTTTTCATACGAATGATTCTTTAGACTTACTATTTAGATCTGTAATTCTTTTTAGATTAAGAAATTTTGAAAAGAGCCGTACATTCGAACATTAAAAGTACATTAACTAATGCAAGAGAAAATATTTCAATTTCTCGTATGAATATCTTTTTTTTTAAATTGCCATTCATAAAAAGAAACACTCATTTACAGATTGTGAATTCAGTATTATATATATATTTAATTATAACTTTAAGCGAAATATCGGAAATCACATAGAAAAGGCAGTGATATTCAATGAACTAAATTTTATTCTTGTAAAGAAAGTATTAAAACGGAAACGATTTTTTTTTTACTTCTATTCAACGGAAACCGTATAGGGTGAATTATTATTTAACTAAAAATTCACCACCAAATTATCGCAAATAACTTATTTCATTTTTTTCAACGCATAACAATTATATAAAACGGTTTTTTTGTAATACAGCTAGCAATGCAGAGACGGTATCTTTATGCCAAAAGTCAAGAGCTACACCAAAGTTATTCCTTTAGAACTATCCAGGAGGCACGTGCAGCTTGAAAATAACGGGTGCGAGTAATACTACTTCCTACAACGCTGTACGAAAAAATTAGACTGTGACCTATTGTTTAAAGTGTATTCCGAACCACTGCATTCATGACACCACCGGGACTCAAACCTGAAACCTGTAATACCAAGCGCCAGAGCGCTACACACATGGCCATCAGGTCCCCACTGTTTAAAATTTAAAATACAAAAAAAATTAATTACACTATGATTTTAAGTCAACTCATTATTTTGTTTTTTTTGTTTTTTTTGTTCTAATGCAGCTGGCAAACACTTTAACAGCTGCCTTGGATGCCTTAAGGCAAGCGCTGCACAGACGTTACTCACTTTGCATTACCCAAGGGGCGCGTGTAACTTGAAGATAAGCCACGGACGCAGAGTAACAATGCCCCCGCAACACTATACGATCATATTAGACCAGGATCTACTGTTTAAAGTGGATTCCGAACCACTACATACACCCATGGCACCGCCGGGACCGAGCGCCAGAGAGCTAGCCACTCGGCCATTCAGGCTCAGTCAACTCAATTTAAATTAGAGACTTTTAAATTACAAGAGACCATTCATATATTTAAAACTGCAAATGCACATATTTTTCAATGTTTTAAAAATTCTCACTGTTTACATTAGGTAATAATTTGGCTTAAGTAGTTGAGGATTTGGTTTGGTTTGTCGCTCTAGGTTATTTTTGCCCACTTTTGAGTAGTTGAGGATGAAGTTGTGAAACTCCTAGAAGAACCTTAGGGGATGGATTAGTTTCAAATTATGGGGGAAACCTTTTGTAGCAGCCTCACCCTTTTTCATCGTGTACACTGAGTAACATTAAATCGGAAAATTTAACTGGACCGGAAAATGCCTTCAGCCTAAAATAGAAATGGCATCAGGAAATTGTAACACAAAGTCAACAGAAGTACACAAAATATATTTAATCATAAACAAATAATGATATTATGATTTTAAGTGAATTCAATATAAAGCATCCTTCATATCTTTAAAACGGCAAAAGCCAAATTTTTTAATGTTTTTTTTTTTTAAATTATTTTAAAAATTCCCACGCTTTACAATTTGCTTGAGTAGTCGAGCAGGAAAGTATGAACCTTCTAGAAGACCCTTAGGGAACGGATTTGTTTCAAATCATGGTAGAAACATATTATAGCAGACTCACCCTGTTTCGTCTTTTATACTGAATAACGCTGAAACTAAAAATTCCATTGCAGCCGAAAATGGTTTCAAGTTAAAATGGAAATAGCATCAGGAATTTATAATAAATTCAACGGAAGTACAAAAAAAAATATTTAATCATAAACAAATTGAAATATGTGTATAATTAATTAAAATTCAACAACCGATTGTGTGGAAAGATAAACATCTACTTTAAAAACGGAAATGGGCGAATCGATTACTTGTTAGGGTGCAAAAACAGTAGTTTTAAAGAAAAAGTTTAATAATTATTGTGGCATTTTTTTCATCGAATTTTTCTTTTAATATAATGTAATTTAAATTTTAACTATTAAAAATTAAAATTATTTTTATTGTAATTAAAACTTTTTTAAAATTACTTATCTCCCCTTTTATGTATCTCTATTTGAATCCATTCGATTTGGCTGCTTGCCAATTTTCCGCATAATCAGTTGTCAAATTAGTATAAATGAGTAAGAAAAATAATTTTTGCCTACCCTACAACTTAATTATATTATTTAATACAATTATAAGGTGTTTTTTTTTGCACATTTACAGTCAGTTTTCCATAATATCAGTGGTTCAACTATAAATGAGTAAGATAATTAATTTTTGCCTATTCTAAAACTTAACTATATTATTTAGCACAATTATAAGGATTTCTTTTGCACATCTACTGTCAATTTTCCATAATATCATGGTCCAACTATAAATGAGTAAAAAAATTAACTTTTGCCTACTCTAAAACTAAATTATATTATTTAATACAATTATAAAGATTTTTTTTGCACATCTACTGTCGATATTCCCCAATATCGATAGTCCAACTATAAATGAGTAAGAAAATTAATTTTTATCTACTCTACAACTTAATTCTATTATTTAATACAATTAGAAGGATTTCTTTTTTGTCCATTTACTGTAAACATTTTATGCAGCGTTTGCAAGTAACAAGAAAGTTTCACAGAACAATTTTTGGAGCTCAAAAGCACCTTCTTGCATCAAAAATTTTACCTCTCCCCCTATTCGAAACATAAAGAACACTTGCTCAGGAGTTTTGCAAACTTTCGAATTGCGGATCGTGAATTGCTACTCCGATCAATAAAACGAGACCGTCTTTTCCGTTTGAACTTCTTATTTTATTTTCAACTTGCCAATATATTTCTCCCCGAGTCCTGGCTCTCAGTGGAAAAAGTTTGAAATGAAGATTTAGGAAAGGAAGAATACCAATAAACGCAGGGACATGAACATCTGAGAGTCCCAGCTTGTACAATATTCGGGCCAGACAGCCGATATTGTTTTAGATGATTTTTGAAAGGTTTTTCTTGTAAATATAACGGAAGAAAGTATCTATATAACTTCAAATATTTCCCATTGATTTTTCTTTTTTACAACAAAATGCTGGGCATTTTATCGGATATCCGATAGAGGAGAGCTTCTGTCATGGCTACGAAAGTAGATATTGGACATATATTGAACAATATTGTTTGTAATAAATTCTGAGAAATGGAGAAAGGCAGAGTAATTTCGCCAGATTACTTAAATGTAAATAATATTTAGTGGTAGAAAATGATTATAGTTTTAACATTTAGGAAATTGCTTTGTGAGAAGTCGAGTAAGACAGAGTAATTTCACCAGACAACTTAAATTCAAATCATCCTTAGTGGTAGAGGATTATAATAAATAGTAGGTAGATGATTATAGTTTTAACATTTAGGAAATTGCTTTGTGAGAAGTCGAGTAAGACAGAGTAATTTCACCAGACAACTTAAATTCAAGTCATCTTAAGTGGTAGACGATTATAATAAATAGTAGGTAGATGATTATACTTAAATTAATAGAGATAGAGTATTATACTTGAACTCAAATAGCTTTTAGGGATAGAGGATTATAATAATCTTAGCATTTATGAAATTGCTATGTGAGAAAGGGAGAAAGGCAGAGTAATTTTTCAAGATTACTTAAATTCAAATATTCTTTAGTGGCATAGGTATGTAATAGTTTTTGCATTTCTAAAATTGCTTTCTGAGAAGTGGAGTAAGGCACTGTAATTTTGCCAGATTGCATAAATGTAAATAGTTTTTAGCGGTAGACGATTACATTAGTTATGACATTTATGAAATTGATTTGTGAGAAGGGAGTAATTTCGCAAAATTACTTAAATTCAAATAATCTTTAGTGGTAGAGGATTATAATAGTTTAAGCATTTATGAAATTGCTTTGTGAGAAGTGGAGTAAAACAGAGTAATTTCTCCAGATTACTTAAATTCAAATAATTTTTAGTGGTAGATTATTTATGAAATTGCTTTAAGAGAGTAGTGGAGTAAGACAGAGTAATTTCTCCATATTACTTAAATTCAAATAATCTTTAGTGGTAGAAGATTATAATAGTTTTGGCATTGATGAAACTGTTTTGTGAGAAGTGAATTAAGGCAGAGTAATTTCGCTGGATTACTTATATTCGAGTAATTTGTAATGGTAAAGGATTATAGTAGTTATAGTATTTATAAAATTGCTTTGTGAAATTAGAGAAAGGCAGAATAATCGTTCCAGATTACACAAATTTAAATAATCTTTAGTAGCAGATGATTATACAAGTTTTAGCATTTTCCCAAATGCTTTGAAATGGCTAACAACAATTGACAACTTGCGTAAAACATAAGATATTCCAATACATGTATAGTATATCTTCGTACTTTCCATTTAATAAAATTTATCATTTTGTATGCATTGAGAAGACAAGATATTCATGAAGACTAATAAACGATGTTTATTTTATTTTGATTTCTTAACATGGAAAATGTTTTATTGATGTTAATTAAAACAGCTCAGCAAGGAAAAACCAAAAATGCCAATATTCAATTAGATAAAACGGTAAAAAGTTAACTGACTACCATGTAAAATTATAATGGACAAATGTTTGAAATATCAAAAACGATTGTAAATAAAAAATAGGAACAAACAAATTTCTATTTAATTATTTATTAAAGCTAGGCTGATGCTAATGGTAAATGTTTTGTTGTACGAAAAAAATTAAATCTATATTAGGCCAGTCAGTTGAAGACAAATTTCAAATAAAAATTAATGTTTTTGTAGAAACTTAATATTATTTTTTGGATGGTACTATGGTAACAAAAATAATTCAACTAAAATAATTTATAAAAAAATAATTAATTAAAAACAACAGCCAACAACAACAAATAATTAAAAATTATTGATATTTTGCACATTTATTTTTATGTAATTTTTTTTTATTTAAGTACAAAAATCTGGCTTGTTTATGAAGTACACTTATGTGTTCATCTATTTTTTAAAATTTTGTTTAGATGGTTCATGTATTTAATTAATTTTTTAATTAGTAATATCTAGTTTTCTCTTTGGAATAAATAATTTTTGTTATTTTCAATTATTTTATTGTTATACACGTCAAGAATATTTGTTTTTATCTTTAAACGTTATAAACATGCCACAGAAATCTTTATTTTAGTTTATCTTTATTTATTTATTTATTTATTTTAAACTAGTTATCTTTGTTTGGATTGCCTTAGTTACATCGCAATGCATTTTTCTATCTTTCGACTTATCTATTCTTCCTTTTTTAATTCCTTCTATTAGCTCACACTCTCCCTATATATATCTTGTTCAAATTTTCAATCGTTAATAAAATACTTTCCATTCATCCACTCACGTTCAAATACATTTTTTTAACTTGTAGTGGATGACACTCGATGTTAATACAGTTTTCTCAAATATGAATTCAGTAATTAATTTTAGTTTTTTTCAGATTTATGTTGCATATATATACCAATAGATGGCGCCAGATAAACTTAAAAAATGAGTGAAAATTATTTATAAAGGACTTTCTGCAATACAGTGAAAAAAAGTAGGAATTGACTTAATTTTTTTTTTTCATATTACTTGTTTGATTACAAATCATTCCGGCATTGTACATCGTATTATCAATGCTATCATCGTATTATATGTGAGTAATGGTTAAAGTTATGAAAAGTTTTATATTCAGAAATATAGAAAGTTACTTTAAAATCTTGATGATAACTTTTAAAAAAAAAAATCCAAAAGTTTCAAGCAAAAGTTTTAATAAGTGTTATCTATCGAGCCCTTTTTTTTTTTAACCTTTTATCAATATTTTTACATTTTAACAATTGGAACTAAATAGAAGCAATAACAAAAAAAAAAGCACTTTTGGAAAAAATTATATTTTGTTGTCAATTAAAAATTAGCACACAGACGAGTAAGTGTATTTTTGCTTTAAAATCGTAATTGCATAAATTCCTTTTCATACATATCTTCTTTAACAAAATAAATTACATCAAAATGTAAAATACTTAAGTTTAGTGAATAAACTTACAAAATCATTAAATAAATAAAAGCGTTTGCAAAATTTATGACGTAATAAACCAAAGATTTAAAAGATTATGACAAGATACTGAAATCCTCTTATTAATTAAAAGAAATAAATATTAATGAACATTAAAGAGATTTCAGACGAAGGATTACTTTAAGAAACAAATTGTATGTGCTTAATTAATCACGTTATCCTCTTATCAGCTTGGGAGTATTTACCTAAGCCTAACCAAATCAATATTGAAGACTTCCATCCCAATACATTACCACAGATAAGTTGCTAAAGATAAAACTCAATTATAAGATTTATTATTTTTATTGAGAAATTAAAGTATTATAAATTGCTACTTTAATATTTTGGAGTGGTATCTAGAAAACTTTTAATAGAAGTTCAGTAAAAAAAATGGCAACATTGGCATTTTAATACATATCATGTATTATTATTTTAATACTGATATGGATTCCTATTTTCCTTTTTAAATTGATTTTGCATTGAGAAATTAAAATATTATAAATTGCTACACTAATATTTTAGAGTGGCATATAGAAAACTTTTCTAAATCACTAATCTTCACTAAAAAATAATGTCACGATAAGCATTTTAAGATATACCATGTAGTATTATTTTAATACTATGATATGAATTCCTATTTCCCTTATAAAATTGATTTTGCACATAGATACGCGTTTCAAAAAAATCAGATTTCATGAAAAGTGAACTTCATACACATTTCAAATATCAGTCCCAGGAACGTATAATGTTGCCTGAATCTCGTAAAGGAAAAATTTCACGTTTAGAAAATTCTTTTTAAATATCCAAAGTATAAGTTTTGTAAGTTACGTTGAAAAAATATAAGTAATGTCGAATGTCAATGTTGAGAATAAATGTTTGCGCAGTAAAATAGTATAGCTTTGAGCTGTTTGAAGGTAAGCAGAGAAAGCGAAGACTCTTCAACTTTAAACCAATTTATAGCTGACTAAGTAAACCTTGGATAACTTTATCCAAGAACACTTTTCAGCGTAAGAATTTTTTTTTTGAGAAATTTTTTGTGTATTCGCTTATTTTATACGTCAATCATATTTAAATTTTAGATGATATATGATATAACTTTAATTGAGGGAATAACATTATGGAGACTTGAAAATTTTGATATAAATGCTGATAAAATGAAATTAAAAAGTTCATAAAATAATTATGAAGCTAAACCTAAGAATATAATTTGATATACTGAACTTCAGCTATTATTAATATTTCAAACTGAAACTCTTAAAAAAATAAATAAAACTGTAATATAAGTATATAATGGAATATTGGTCAAATAAGATTTTATTTCAATATATATAATTAATATCAACGTTGTATACTTTTACACTATATACACTATATAGTATTATATAATATTACATTTTTTTTTTTAAATTGATGACAATTATTTCAAGCGGTCATTATGACTTGTTGAAACAAAAGAGGCAACCATAATAAAAAAAAAGTCAGAATATTTATTTTAATTTAAAAAAATAAAACAAAATATCATAATGTACTAGTATTTCTTAAAATAAACTTACATTGTCAAACATTCTTCTATATTTTAACTTCAATATATTTGCATCGTTTAAAAAAGAATTAACAATGTTTGAGTTTTCTTCAAATTATACTGTACTCAATCTGACTGATTATCGAATTCTTTGTGAAATATTCTTTTGTCTTAGGAAAGCTAACATTTAAGTGTAAATTTAACTTTTTTTCCATATTGTTCCTCATAAAAGATTGAAGTGTATCTACAAAAAATTCTTTAATAATGAAAATAAAGAATCATAGTATGAATACTTAATGATGTCATAGTACGTGGCAGTCTTAAGAAAAATAGAGTTTGAATATTTTGATGAATATTTAATTAAACTGAACCAGAAAAAATGCCAGCTCATTTAACAAATTCAAGCTAGAAAATAAAATAACCGAAAAGATGCATATTGATTCATTGACTTGCTAAATATTTGACATAAACAATTGGGCCTAAGTAATAATAATTTCGTTTATTCTCATTCTTATTTAAAAATGTATCGTATTTTTCAAAAGTGGCAATAAATTTGAACACACGCACATATTTCACTTATGGATTTAGGGGCTAGCTCAATCCCGCCATGTTATATATATAAGTCCCTCCATTTTGATATATGACCTAACAAATATATCAGATATTAAAAATAAATTTTATTGATTGTAACCAGACCTTAAAAATTTCAAAAGTTAATAAACTTTCTGATGTTTGAATAAATTTCACATCAAAATTGAAATATTAGTCCATTACTACTAAATGTTGGAGAATAAATTTCTGCATGTTTTCATTATCCTTCCTTTGCCGTTAGGACTTGAACTAACAGTCAGCTTTCAACATTCATGTTGAGGCAAGAGTGTTATGTCTAGACGCTCTTGTCACATTTCGAGCTTGAACCTGACTCAAGCAGATCTGTTTGTAGTCAGCTTCTGTATTGAGTATAGTATAACTGTCTAGTGTTATTGTAGATGATTTCTAACTGGTAATATTAATTATAGTTCACTATAGTTATACTTGAATAACTTTTGATTAGGTAAAATCTAGAATTAGTATTATCAGAGTGATTAATAATTTAGCTTACTATATAAAACCTATTATTAATGGCATCCAGCATGTAAACCGTTCGTTTTAAAAAGAAAATCTATATATTCTTGTTGCTGGTCCTATGTCTACATCATGGGGGCAAACAAAATTGCCATCTAAAAGTATTTTTAATATTACAAGAATTAAATAAAACTAAATATTCGATATCCCATTCAATAAGCTATTAGAGGTGTAGTTTTTTTTTTGGAAGAAAGGTAAGAATACAATTACATTAAAAAAAGGCGATGTAGATAAAATTGTAGGTATTTTTTAAAGAATGCCAAAGGCTTAAAACGAATAAGGAAATTAAAATCAAATAGTCAAAAGATTTAAAACAGAAGAAGACTGAAGAATAAATCTATAAGATCTGTTGAATATTGTACCAGGAATATTGTCCCTTAATATGTTTAGTATCCAAAAAGATAGAACATTCTACTTTCTCAAAGACAAAAGGAACAGCCTGGTTATTTTGAAATGTACATAATCATATCACGAACAGATGAGAAGACAAATATTTTATCTACGTGGACTTAATGTATCGTATAGCCAACGCGAAATGCAGTCGTTTGCAAGACAACAAGTATCTGCTCGAACAGTTCGACGACATTCTCAGTAGCATGGACTTTCAGCATGGCGACCATGACTTCGCTACTCTTGAAGCTGCATCACAGACAGGAACGTCTTCAATGTTGTGATCAATGACGAACCTGGGCACAGAATGGAGGCACTTCAACTTTACAGACGACTCCCGGTTCTGTATACAGTACCGTGATTACTGCATCTATGTTTCGCGGTATCGTGAAGAATGCACATTAGCAGCGTGCATTCAACATCGCCATACTGGCCCATCACTTGGAGTGATAGTATGATGTGCCTTTGGTTACTCTTCACGATTACCTCTTGTTCTCATTTCCGATACTTTGAATGTCAACCGTTACATTTCTGACGTGTTACGGCCCATGGGTTTGCCCTAACTTCGAGGCCTCCCTAAAGCTACCGACAATGTACAACCGCATGTTGCCCGTAACGTTCTGTCTTATGTTCTAAAATAGAATATGTTCGAATATTGTACTGGCCAGCACATGCTCCTGATCTGGCACCAATTAAAAACATATGCTCAATGGTTTCGGAGCGATTGGTACACCACCTTTCATTGCTGAATATCGATGAATTGAAGCTGCATAGACTGATACCCTAATTACTACTATTATTGCCAGAGGTGACTGCTCCGAGTAATGATTTCTCTGGAACTATATGTCCGAATTTGATATAAATTTAATTACTTGTCGCTATATATACCTGTCCAAAAAATATCATTCTGCGCTTTCCTTTCTAGTATAGAAATTTAATGGCCAGTAATGTACATAAAGGGGAATGAGGGCTGAGTGACTAGCGCTGTGGCGCTTGGTGCGACAGGTTTCGGGTTCTAATCCCGTCAGTGCCATGTATGTTTGCATTGGTTCGGACTCCACTTTAAACATTAGCTCCTTGTCTAATATGACTTGGGTTTTGGACTGACAAGTCTATCCTATACAAAGAAAACATCCCCTGTCTCAAAATCTGCCTATATCCAGACGGCTTTGGCCCACCATGGGCGTCAATGATGATGTTGAGCAGTATACTTAAAAAGTGAATATAAATATTAATATTTTGTAACAATTTATATTATTATAATTTAATTTTGTAACTGAATTTATAACAATGCGGTCCTCAATTACATGATACAAAAATCAATGTATATTTTTTTAATTATTAAAATGTGAAACCTCCAAATTTCACAATGTTTTTTTTTTTTTTTTACCTTTCCTTTCTTTTTGTTCTAATGCAGCTGGCAAACACTTAGACAATTGTTTATTAATGAAAATTTTACATAGAAGAAAAATGAAGTAATATTTAAGTGGATGTGAAAAAAAAGTTTTTTAATTTTTTTTATTGAATATATTCTTAAACTAGATCTTTTTAATTCATAAATTAAATTTAAGTTTAAAATTGCAATTAATATTTTAAATTCATTAAAAGTTGACAAAATTTAATGAAACATATTTTCGTAATCGGGTAACGAGGATTATATTAGCTAGTTCTAGTTTGGGATCTATAAATTTCAAATTATATCTCTAGAGATATTTTAAATATAACACACACACTATCGCATAATCATCCTGTTTGGTGGTAAATATAAATAAGGAATTTCAAATGGAAAATGAAACATTTACGAACGGACTGCAGATTTATAACTCACACAACGCAAGCCCCGCATTTAAATCGGGAAAATTCAGGACCAATTAGATTGTGGGAGCCATAACTCCTTTAGGCGCTTCATTTCGGCATTGTTGAAATGTGTTGCAAATATCGTGGAATGAATGCCCGATGGCCTATTCGATAATTCCGATGAAGAATTCCAAATGCATCTGCGAAACTAATATTTAGAGCATGGTGGAAAGGACAGCCAATGACAATGAGGAAATGAGTAGCTACAACATTCAGGCACAAGAATGATATTGTATATCTATTCAGAAAATGAAAACTTAAATACTCGAGTTGAGTACAGTGAAATTATTTATCACAAACAGTCTTCAGAAGAGCTTCTAAAGACGAACTCGACATTCATTTGAGATTCCTAATTAGCATGGATGTTTGGAGAGCGCGTTGAAATATGGAATAGCGCCCGCGTTCTGAAGAATTGCTGTTAAGTAAACGTCCACTTGTGAGCATTTGGAAATGAAGTGGTTTAATTTTAAAGGAGGGTGAAGAGATTGTTTCCCAAGAATTAAATATCTGTTTGCACTTAATATGTTGAGTGTGGCTCTCGAAACTTTTAATAAAATTGAGAAAGGTGGTTTAATGGATAGAATATTTAATGGATATAATTTCGCAAGAATATTTTAAATTTTTTTCACATTGAAATTCGTTTAAAAATTCAAGGGATTTTTAATTACAGCTTTTTGATAAAAACTTCTTAATAAGCACTTTTAAATATATTTATATTTACAAATAAATTAAAGTTTTAGCTAGGTATCGTATTAAAAAACTGGCTAAATGTTTTTTTAAAAACTATTTTGCAGAAAAGTACATATGTAAATTACTTATAACGTTAAATGGCAAAAGAAAATGCAGCAACCGCATGTTTCCAATAATGTACAGATTTATGTCCTGACAAGAATATTTTGGACTGTGGCCCTGGCCAGTACGTTTCCTTGATCTGTCACTAATTGAAAACGTTTAGTCAATGGTCGCAGATCTATTGGTACGTCACCAATCACTACTGTCGAAGATTTTTGGTGTAGTGTTGAAGCTGCATGGATTGATATCAGAACTACTGTTATTGCTACCAGAGGTGCCTGCTCTGGTACAAATTTCTCAGCATCTATATATCCGCATTCACTGTAATTTTAATCACTTGTGCTTTTTATTATAATGTACGTGTCCAAGAAATATCATTTTGTTATTTTCATTCTTTCCTTGAATAGCAAATTTAATGTCCAATAATGTACTTAAAAAGGGAATAGAAATACGAATAATTCGTAACTATTTTTTTTTTAAATAACATTTTTTAACTCTTTTTTAAAAATGCAGTGCTTAATAACATGATAAAAAAAAATGTACAATTTTATTTTTTTTTAAATACTTTAATGAAAAAAAAAATTTCATTTATTAAATTAAAGTGCAGACAGATCTAAAATAGAACATGTTTAAAACTAAATCAAAGAAAAAAATGTTTAAATCTTTGCAAAAATTAAATAATAAACTCATAGGGAAATCTTAAAAAGATGTAGAAGTGCTTATTAATGAAAATTTTACTTAGAAGAAATATGAAGTAGTATTTAAGTGAATATTGTAAAAAGTTTTTGTGGTTTTTTAAATATAATTTTAAACTAGATCATTTTTAATTTATAAACAAATTTAATTTTAAAATTGCAATTAATATTGTAATTCTACTGAACATAATTTAGTAACTGGATATCGAGGAGTTATATTAGCTAGTTGTAAATCAATTCCAGTTTAGGATCTTTAAATTTCAAATCATATCTGTAGAGATATTTTAGGTATAACAATACGCACTCTATCCCATAATCATCGTGTTTGGTGGTAAATATAAATAAGGAATTGGAGATGGAAGACGAAACATTTACGAATGGATTGCAGATTTATAATTCACACAATGCAAGCCCTGCATTTAAATCGGGAAAATTCAGGAACAATCTCATTGAGAAAGCCATAACACCTTTAGGCTCTTCATTTCGGCATTGTTGAAATATGTTGCAAATATCGTGGAATGAATGCCCGAGGACCTATTCGATAATTCCGATGAAGAATTCCAAATGCATCTGCGAAACTAATATTTAGAGCATGGTGGAAAGGACAGCCAATCATAATTAGGAAATGAGTAGCTTTAACATTCAGGCGCAAGAATGATATTGTATATCTATTCAGAAAATGAAAGCTTAAATACTCGAGTTAAGTACATTGAAATTATTTATCACAAACAGTCTTCAGAAGAGCTTCTAAAGACGAACTCGACATTCATTTGAGATTCCTAATTAGCATGGATGTTTGGAGAGCGCGTTGAAATATGCAATATCACCCCTGTTCTGAAGAATTGCGGTTAAGTAAACGTCCACTTGTGTGCATTTTGAAATGAAGTAGTTTAATTTTAAAGGAGGGTGAAGAGATTTCTTCCCAAGAATTAAATATTCGTTTGCAGGTAATGTGTTAAGTGTGGCTCTGGAAGCTTTTAATAAAATTTGGAAAGATAATTTGATGGGATGTAAGAATATTTTCATTTTTCTCGAAATAAAATTTTGTTTGAAAATTTAACTAATTTACAATTACAGCTCTGTGATACAAACTTCTGAATAAACATTTTTAAATAAATTTATATTTACAATAAATTAAATTTTTAGCTAGGTATCTTATTAAAAAGCCCCTCTAAAATATTATTGAAAACTACTCGGCAGAAAAGTATATATGTAAATTATTTATAAGGTTAAATGAAAAAGTACAATGCAGCGACCGCATGTTGCCCATAATGTATTTATTTATGATCTGACCAGAATATGTTCGACTGTTGCCGTAGCCAGTACGTTCTCTAGATCTGCTACCAATTGAAAAGGCATAGTCTATGGTTGCAGATCGATTGGTACGCCACCACTCACTACTGTCGTTAAACTTTGGTATAGTGCTGAAGCTGCATAGATTGATATCATAGCTACAGCTATTGCAACCAGAGGTGGCTGCTCTGGATACAGATTTCTCAGGATCTATGTAACCGAATTTGTTTTAATTTTAATGATTTCCATTAATTTTGATGTACGTTTCCAAGAAATATCATTCTGTTATTTTCCTTCCTTCCTTCTGTAGCAATTGTATTGTCCAATAGTGTACTTGAAAAGCGTATTAAAATACGAATATTTTATAACATTTTATTTTATGACAATATCATTTTGTAACTTATTTTACAACAATGCAATGCCTAATTACATAGAAAAAAATAAATGTACTTTTTATTTATTAAAATGTTTTCATAATAAAAAAAAATATTTGTTAAATTAAAATGTTCTAAAATGGAATGATTTAGTTTTAAATACATTCTATTTTAGGATATTTTAATTTAATAAATATTTTTTGAAATATGAACTGATTTTAAGAAAGTACTGAATAAATCTTCACAAAATTAAAATCAGAAAAAAGAAGTAAAATCTTAAAATAATGAAGAATGTTTTATTAATGAAAATTTTACTCAAAGGAAAATAAAATAATATTTAAATGAATATAAAAAAAACCCATTTTTTTTTTCATTGAATGTATTCTTAAACTAGATCTTTTTTAGTTTTTAAATCAATTTTAATTTTAAAATTGCAATTAATATTTTAAATTCATTAAAAGTTACGAAATTTAATACAGCATAATATAGTGACAGGATAGCGAGGATTTATATTAGCTAGTTGTTAATAAATTCCAGTTTGGGATGTCTAAATTTCAAATTATATCTCTAGAGATACTTTAAATATACTAATACACACACTATGCCATAATCATCCTGTTTGACGGTAAATATAAATAAGGAATTGGAGATGGAAGATGAAACATGTACGTATGGATTGCAGATTTATAATTCACACAATGCAGGTCCCGCATTTAAATCAGGATAATTCAGGAGCAATTACATTGGGAAAGCCATAACACCTTTAGGCTCTTCATTTCGGCATTGTTGAAATGTGTTGCAAATATCGTGGAATTAATGCCCGAGGAGCTATTCGATAATTCCGATGAAGAATTCCAAATGCATCTGCAAAACTAATATTTACAGCATGGTGGAAAGGGCTGCCAATGTTAATTAGGAAATGAGTAGCTGCAACAGTCAGGTGCAAGAATGATATTGTGTATCTATTCAGAAAATGAAAACTTAAATACTTGAGTTGAGTACAGTCAAATTATTTATCGCAAACAGTCTTCAGAAGAGCTTCGTAAGAAGAACTCTACTTTCATTTAAGATTCCTAATTAGCATGAATGTTTGGAGAGCGCGTTGAAATATGCAATATCACCCCTGTTCTGAAGAATTGCGGTTAAGTAAACGTCCACTTGTGTGCATTTTGAAATGAAGTGGTTTAATTTTAAAGGAGGGCAAAGAGATTGTTTCCCTAGAAATAAATATCTGTTTGCACTTAATGTGTTGAGTGTGGCTCTCCAAACTTTTAATAAATATTGAGAACGATGGTTTAATCGGATGCAAGGAAGGCTTTTCTCGAAATGAAATTTGTTCAAAAATTCAAGTGGTTTAAATTACAAGTCTTTGATAAAAACTTCTTAAATAAACTTTTTAAATAAATTTCTTAATTAAACTTTTTTAATATACTTCTTAATAAAACTTTTAAATATATTTATATTTACAAATAAATTAAAATTTGAGCTAGGTATGTTAATAAAAAAAAACCTTTAAATAATTTTTTTAAACTATTTTGCAGAAAAGTATATACAGGAAAGGAAAATGCAACTATCTCATGTTGCCCATAATGTACTGAAATTTTTTCTGACCAAAAAATGTTCGACTGTGACTCTGGCCAGCACGTTATTTTGATTTGTCACCAATTGAAAACGTATAATCAATGGTTGCCAATCGATTGATTCGCTACCAATCAGTACTGTCAATGAACTTTGACATAGTGTTGAATATGCAGAGACTGATTTCGTATCTGCTGTTTTTGCTGATAGAGGTGGCTGCTATGGGTACAGATTTCTTATTATCTATGTCCTATGTGATTTCTTATGTCCGAATTTGCTGTAAGTTTAGTCCCTTGTTCTTTTCTCTATAATGTACATTTCCAAGAATTATCATTTTTTTTTTATTTATTCCTGATGTAGCAATTGTAATGGCCAGTAGGGTACTTAAAATGTGAATATAAATAAGAATATTTTGTAATAATTTTATGTTATAACAATATCATTTTGTAACTTATTTTATAGCAATGTAGTACTTAATTACATGATAAAAAAATTAATGTAATTTTTTTTAATTTATTAAACTATTTTAATAAAAAAAAATTATTAAATTAAAATGTTATAAGATAAAATATGTATAAAACTAAATCAAAGAGCTGATTAAATTTTTACAAAATTAAAATAAGAAAGACGAAGTGAAATCTTAAAATGATGACGGTTTTATTGATGAAATTTTGACTTAGAAGAAAAATGAAGTAGTATTTAAGTGAATATGATAAATAAGTTTTTCTATCTTTTTTTTAACATAATCTTAAAATAGATCATTTTTAATTTATAAAAACATTTATTCTCAAAGTTACCAAATTTTAATAGAAAAATATTAAATGCAACTTTTAATGAACATAATTTAGTTAACAGGATATTGATGAGTTATATTAGCTGGTTGTAAATAAATTCCAGTTTGGGATCTCTAAATTTCAAATCATAACTCTAGAGATATTTTAAATATAATAATACCTACACTATCCCATAATCATCCTCTTTGGTGGTAAATATAAATAAGGAATTGGAGGTGGGAGATGAAACATTTACGAATAGACCGCAGATTTATAACTCCCACAATGCAAGTCCCGCATTTAAATCGGGACAACTCAGGAACAATCTCATTGTGAAAGCCATAACACCTTTAGGCATTGTTGAAATGTGTTGTCAATATCCTGGAATGAATGTCCGAGGACTAATTCGATAATTCCGATGAAGAATTCCAAATGCATCTGCGAAACTAATATTTACAGCATGATGGAAAGGACAGCCATTGTTAATTAGGAAATGAGTAGCTACAACATTCAGGTGCAAGAATGATATTGTATATCTATTCAGAAAATGAAAACTTAAATACTCGGGTTGAGTACAGTCAAATTATTTATTGCAAACAAGTCTTCAGAAGAGCTTCTAAAGACGAACTCGACATTCACTTAAGATTCCTAATTAGCATGGATGTTTGGAGAGCGCGTTGAAATATGCTATACCACCCGAGTTGTGAAGAATTGCGGTTAAGTAAATGTCCACTTGTGTGCATTTTGGAATGAAGTGGTTTAATTTGGAAGGAAGGTGAAGAGATTGTTTCCAAGAATTAAATATATGTTTGCATGTGTTAAGTGCGGCTCTCGAAGCTTTAGATAGAATCGTGAAAGACGATTTAGGATGCAAGAATATATTCACTTTTCTCGAAATGGAATTTGTTTAAAAATTCAATTGGTTTACAATTACGCAGTTCTTTGAAAAAAAACTTCTTAATAAAACTTTTTAAATGTTGTTATATTTACAAATAAATTTAAGTTTTAGTTAAGTATCTTATCAAAAATAATGTATGAATTGCTTATAATGTTAAATGGTAAATATTCATCCGTATGAAAAAATTTTATATTAACAACAATAATAATTTTGATCGGGATCTGATGGCCGAGTAACTAGCGCCCTGTTGATCGGTGCCACAGATTTCGGGTTCCAGAACCGGCGGTGCTATGGCTGTTTATAGTGGTTCCGAATCTACTTTAAACCGTATGTCCATGTCTAATATAGCTGTTGGTGTGAAAACCCTACCCATTAAAAGACAAAACAACTTCTCATGTTTAGGAATCAGCCAGAAGGCGTCGGCCGTCCATGGGATTATCGCGCCATTGAAGTAGAAGTCTATCTTGAACTATAAAATCTCACGTTATTTACTAGTACCTCACAATGACTCTATATGTAGATATTTTTATTTGCGTTCTTTAAATTTTGGCATTTTTTCTGTACAGAATGAATAAAATCCATGCATATAATTTCAGACAATATTATAAAATGTCACAGTTCCCTTCTCTTCAAGAATATTATCTATATTTAGAATTAGAAAACATATAAAATAATAGCATATTGATACATAATATAATATATTTCTTTCTGTACGGCACTTGAAATAATCACATTACTTCAGGCATTCCTTCCCATTCTTAATAGCAAAAAGAGTTCGTTAACACAGCACCTATCATTTCCTAACGCAATATTCCATAAAAAAAAAAAAAAAGTAAATTTATTCTATTTTTAATTAGGTATATTGTGTTCCAAGGAAAATGATAAAAATAAAAAAGGCAGAAATACTTGAAGAAATCAGCCACAGGTGCTAATTAGTCAGCGTAAATTAATTAATGAAAAACAAAACATAACATGGAAAAAAAAATTATATTCTTGTACATCAAAATAAAATCAGTGATGAATTATGCACATTATTCAGTTATGAATATGAAAATATTGCCGCCATATTTCATTTTTGAAGTTTGGTGTCTATTCCACAAGCACTTTTTTAGGATCAATAGAGGAAGTTCACTGCGCATGTGCAAAATATTTGCAATTACTTTTTTATCTTATAGGTGGATACGTAATTATTTCGCTTAAATTATTGTGTATATATTATGTAGAACTTCTATGTCTTTAAAAATCAAATCGAATGAATATTTTAAACTTTGTTTTCTTGGAGAATAAATACTAAATAAAAAACTTCTCAAAATATAAAATAATTAAAAGTTTTTATACACTTTTGTCAAAATAAAATATACAAAAGTTTTATACATATATATAATGATTCTTGTAAAAATAAATGTATTGAATATGATTTTTAATTTACCTTGCAGTTTTGGAAAATAAAGACAATTAAAACTTATAACCTATTTCAATTTAAAGTTTTCATTTGAGGTTGCCTTAAAATTATTTCTGGAAGTTCCTATACCTTTAAAAGCTTAATGAAAAAAAGGTAAGATAAGAAAAAGAATAAAGCAGCTCTACAATTTTTTTTCACAAACTTTAAAAATTTCTATTTAGATAGCTAATTATGTTTAAAAGCGTAATTCATTTAAAGGAAACATTTATTTAAAAATTGTATCTAAAGGAGTTATAACACGAGAAGTACCCATTTCCAGGAAAAGGAATTCGATTCTGAAGCAAAATGGTGAAAGTTTAATATTTATGTTTTCAGTTAAGAAGGTATAATTTTGTAAACTATGGATTACATTGAGTAATATAAATATTACATATGACTGTTAATTATAAAGGCCAACAGTTCATGGTGAATAGCATTGAAAACTGAATAGCATTGAAATATAGCATTGAAAACTGAATAAAAGCATAATAGAATAGCATTGAAATGAAGTGAAATAGCATTGAAAACTGAAGGGATAGAATAAAATTTCGGTTTCAGTTAGAAATTCGTAGATATCGTTTTGTAAGTTAGGGATTACATTGAGTAATATAAATATTACATTTGATTATTAATTATAAAGGCCAACAGTTCATGGTGAATAGCATTGAAAACTGAAGGGATAGAATAAAATTTCGGTTTCAGTTAGGAATTCGTAGATATCATTTTGTAAGTTAGGGATTACATTGAGTAATATAAATATTACATATGATTGTTAATTATAAAGGCCAACAGTTCATGGTGAATAGCATTGAAAACTGAAGAGATAGAATAAAATTTCGGTTTCAGTTAGGAATTCAGATATCATTTTGTAAATTAGAGATTACATTGAGTAATATAAATATTACATTTGACTGTTAATTATAAAGGCCAACAGTTCATGGTGAATAGCATTGAAAACTGAAGGGATAGAATAAAATTTCGGTTTCAGTTAGGAATTCGTAGATATCATTTTGTAAGTTAGGATTACATTGAAATATAAATATTACATATGATTGTTAATTATAAAGGCCAACAGTTCATGGTGAATAGCATTGAAAACTGAAGAGATAGAATAAAATTTCGGTTTCAGTTAGGAATTCGTAGATATCATTTTGTAAATTAGAGATTACATTGAGTAATATAAATATTACATTTGATTGTTAATTATAAAGGCCAACAGTTCATGGTGAATAGCATTGAAAACTGAAGGGATAGAATAAAATTTCGGTTTCAGTTAGGAATTCGTAGATATCATTTTGTAAGTTAGGGATTACATTGAGTAATATAAATATTACATATGATTGTTAATTATAAAGGCCAACAGTTCATGGTGAATAGCATTGAAAACTGAAGAGATAGAATAAAATTTCGGTTTCAGTTAGGAATTCGTAGATATCATTTTGTAAATTAGAGATTACATTGAGTAATATAAATATTACATTTGATTGTTAATTATAAAGGCCAACAGTTCATGGTGAATAGCATTGAAAACTGAAGGGATAGAATAAAATTTCGGTTTCAGTTAGGAATTCGTAGATATCATTTTTGTAAGTTAGGGATTACATTGAGTAATATAAATATTACATATGATTGTTAATTATAAAGGCCAACAGTTCATGGTGAATAGCATTGAAAACTGAAGAGATAGAATAAAATTTCGGTTTCAGTTAGAATTCGTAGATATCATTTTGTAAATTAGAATTACATTGAGTAATATAAATATTACATTTGATTGTTAATTATAAAGGCCAACAGTTCATGGTGAATAGCATTGAAAACTGAAGGGATAGAATAAAATTTCGGTTTCAGTTAGGAATTCTTAGATATCATTTTGTAAGTTAGGGATTACATTGAGTAATATAAATATTACATATGATTGTTAATTATAAAGGCCAACAGTTCATGGTGAATAGCATTGAAAACTGAAGAGATAGAATAAAATTTCGGTTTCAGTTAGGAATTCGTAGATATCATTTTGTAAATTAGAGATTACATTGAGTAATATAAATATTACATTTGATTGTTAATTATAAAGGCCAACAGTTCATGGTGAACTGCATTAGAAACTGAAATGGTAGGAAAAAATTTCGGTTTCAATTAGGAATTCGTAGGTGTAAATTTTGGATTACAATGAGTAATATAACCATTATATATAATTTTTAATTTAAAAGGCCAGATGTTCCAGGTGAATAACAATGGAAACTGAAATGGTTGAATAAAATTTCGGTTTCAGTTAAGTATTCTTAGGTATATTTTAATAAATTTTGGATTACAATGAATAATATGACCATTATTACCAATATAATCATTATTAATATAACCAGCATCTCACATTATTTAGAAGACCCCAATTGCATTAATTATAATTGCTATATTATTATATTGAAAACATTTTCATTTACTGACACTCCATTCATGTTAAACCGAAATTAATTTCCAATAGTTACAGTTTGCAGTTAAGCAAGTTTTTGCTAATAACAGACCGATATTTAGAATTCCTATTGTTATACATGTTATAAGAGAGTTGGCGACCAAAGGCTATTTTGTAGCAGTTACACTATCCCCTTTTCGGTTACTAATTAATAACGTCTTATACAGTCTCGTCTTTAAATGTAATCCTTTCACAGAAATGATTAATCATCAGAATTTACAATTTCTAGCCAACCGGTACATTGCTGAATGGATTGCTTTAAATTATTTTGAAGTAGGATGAGAACGACTAGATATCTTCCAGGGTTTACAATCTTCTTGTTTTTGTTTTCAAATGCTGGTTTCTATGATTTGAGGAAATTTCTTATAATGATAACATTTATGTAAAAATTTCTGCATTACCTACAATGAAGATGGGGCTTTAACATTTAAATTACGTTGTATTACTAATATTTCGAAGGAATAATCCTAGGGATTACATATGGGGATGTTGGCACCTAAATACGCAAAATCCGATTTTACAACCAACCAATTTATCGAGCACATTTGTAAATTAACATGAGGCCAGAGACCAACTAGCCAGCACTCTGGCCTTGGGTAGCACCGGCTTCATGTTCGAATCCTGGTGGTGGCATAGATGTTTGTTAGACGTTCGGAATCCACGTTAAACTGTAGCTGCATGTCTAATTAGCCCAACGTGTGCATAAAATGACTGTAGAGCGACAAACTAAACCAAATCAATGTTTCAATTGCCAAAAATGTGATCATTCACAGAATATATTTATGGTTCGGAATCCACGTAAAACTGTAGGTCCCCGTCCAATTGACCGTATAGCGACAAACCAAACCAACATAAACTCTCAAGTTATCGATTCAGCTTTTATTGATGGGTGTATTACATTTCTGAAACCAAAGGTGTTATCCAACAGGCCAGGCCAATTCGATAATTTACAATAAAATAAACAAAAAAAAAAAAAAAAAGAAAATATTTTATAACAATATTTATGGTTGTATCAAAAATATTTAATTTTCATTAGCAAAACGGTTTACAAAAACTGGTAACTTGTTGAAATTTTCCTGAAATAAAACGGTTTAGATGTAACATACATATTTTGAGGACCAGTTTGGTTTGTCGCTTCACGGTCATTTTGTGCATACTGTAGGCTAATTAGACCGGGACCTACAGTTTAATGTGGATTCCGAACCATTAACAAACATCCCCGACACCGCCAGGATTTGAATCTGAAGCCTGTAGTTCAAAAGACCAGATCGCTATTCAATTGGCCATTAGACTGTCATATATTTTTTGAAGTTTCTCAAAAGGTTAATGCCCAAATTATTGGTTAATTCGTAAAAAAACATTCCTGCAGCTATGCCCAACAAAAACAAAATGTGTTGCTAAAGAGTTCATCAATCCGTTTTTTAAATGATTTTCATCAAGAGCAGATGAAACGCCATGACCTTTTTTTCCCATTAATCTTTTTCTTCTTTCAATTTTATGTTAAACGCAATAAAAATTGTATTTTATTAAATTGAGCAGACAGTATCAGTTTTTGAAACACAAAAATTTAAAAAACACATTTTTTTTTTACAAAATTTTGAATTTTTATATTAATTTCACACAATCACATTTTATTTTCTTTCATTATCTTTGAAATTGAATTTTATATATTATAATTGTTTTTTTAACGATTTTTCTCTCGTATTCTATGGAAGTCCAGAATCTGTTATTCCGACTGTGATAATTTTGAAGTTAATTTTTTATATGAGAGTCGAGATAGCCGATTCGGCATGTTTTTGTTTTAGTTACACAAGTAAGCTGGGATATTTTGATCATTTTGTGCGCATCTATGTATATGCACATCGCCATTTTCTGTTTAGATTCATAGAGTAAAAATCGATCTATTTCAAGAGAATAATGATCGCTTCAATATGTTGTAGTGGTGTATTTTTTGTATTGCTTTAATTTGCTTTGGAATGAATTTAATCTGAAGCATAGATCCAATTCAAATTTGAATTGGATTATGCTACAAATCTAGCATTCTGTATCCATTACCCAAATTGCCAAGTAAATATACAAAATGGTTACAATGGCTTATAAACGAAAGAATACGAATTATTACTTTTTTACTGAACTGTATTCATAATTGGGTCATTTAATTTATCAATTAATAAAAAATTATTTAGCTAATTATTTCTTTTCTGAGCAATGAAGAGGATTTTTACTACACTAATAAAAATTTGTACTAATAATAATTTACACTAATAAAAATTTGTAAATTTCCAACATCATCTGAAATTTTCCTTTTTCCACAACAGATAGAGAATGTGAATTTTTAAAAAATTTTTTTAAATTAATTGTTATCTAATTTGTTATTCCACGTACAAAATTAACATTGTTAAAAACCATGTTAAAAACGTTACCATGTTAAAAAATTATTAAAAAAATCCCATATCAAGAGAAGTTAAAGAAAAATCTTCATCCTCAATGGTGCAACATATCATGGTGGGCTAAGACCGTCTGCCTGCTGGCAGACGGGGTACTTTTACGGGGTAGGGTGCCAGCCCTACGACCAACCCTCTACAGCCATATTAAACAAGGACCTAAAGTTTAAAGGGGATTTCGAATCACTACAAACATCCACGGCACTCAGCCATCAGGTCCCAAAGGTCCCAAAGAAAAATCTAAGCATTCTGAATATTCTACTGAGTACTAATATTGAGATACTAATCAATACTCCCATCATAAAAAATTGAGGAAAACCGAAATAAATTTGTAAATGTTAGTAAAATAAATAAAAACAATAAGCTACAGTATTTTTATTTCCTACACCGTTATTGAAATTATAACATGTTATTTGTAGACAAGGATATAAAAATTTATAATTTTGTCATGTGAGTATCCTCTTGAGGGAAGATGGATATTGAATTCCTAACTTTGCCAAAAATTATTACAAACGTTTTCCTGTATAACATATATCGTCATGCAAGGAGACTAAGTGGCGAACTTAACAATATATATGATAGACTCGCATTAATAATTGGAATGTCTGGGAGTAGTTTCAAGGGTTTTATTTGATATGAGACCCAAATATGGGATAGTTACATTTAAAAGTCTCTCTGAAAAGGTAACACATGGCGTTATTTAGTGCTACGTTATGAGAGGCACAATGTCACAAAAAAAAACAAAGATTAATAAACTTTGGGAAACTTTTCTGAATAATCTAGATATGATTAATATAGAAAAATTCAAGAGATTATAAATAAGACATACGTAGTCAGTCATTTCCTATATCACATGTGGTCTACAGATATTATAACTATCAATTTTTAAGATATCGATCATTTCTTCGACACATTACTTCGTGTTAATCAAGTAATGCGTCACAGAAATTATCAATAATAACGTTATTGATGTAATTATCGAAATAATCGATAATAATGTTAGTGATGTAATTATCGAAATTATCGATAATAATGATATTAATGAAATTATCGACAATAATGTTATTGTAATTATCGAAATTATCGATAATAATGTTATTGATGTAACGAAATTATCGATAATAATGTTATTGATGTAACGAAATTATCAATAATAATGTTATTGATGTAACAAAATTATCAATAATAATGTTATGTGCAGTGAAAGATAAGATCAAAAAAAGAGAAAAATAATACGTAAAATCATTCAAACTTATTCAAATACATTTTTCGTTAAAAATATGTTATTTCGATTCCTTCTATTAGCTCACACTCTCCCTATATATATATATATATATATATCTTGTTCAAATTTCCAATCTTTCACAAAATACTTTTTATTCATCCATTCAAGTTTAAATATATTTTTTTAAACTTGTAGTGGATGACACTGGATGTCAATACAGTTTTTTCCAATATTAATTCATTAATTAAATTTAATTAATTAATTTAAGTTCTTTTTAGATTTAAGTTGCATATATCTACCAATAGATGGCGCCAGATAAAATTAAAAAAAAATAATGAAAATTATTTATAAAGGATTTTCTGCAATATAGTGAACAAAAAGTAGGAATTGACTTTAAAATTTTTTTTTTTATAATACTTGTTTTAATTAAGGAAAAAGTATTGTTTTGAGATAGGTCAAATCTTTTCATGAATCTACAATAGAGTTTTAATTATCAATATTTGTAATTAATTTTGATAATGGATTGCAATCTATCTCAACAATAAATTTTATAGAAAACTATTTTACGAAAAGTTTTTGAAAGTCCAGGAATGCAAACAAGATGTTTACATAAGAAAAACAGCTTTAGGCAGTAAACTTGATATACTGGTTTTGTAATTATAGTTGCATTATTTACATTTTATACTTACTATACATTTCAAACATAAAACGTTTAAGAAATAATTAAATAGCCCAAAAGCAAAATAATATATAAACAGACTAATAAAAGAATGGAAGAAAAATATTTCATCGATTATTAATGTAGCTTGAAGAGAAATATGTATGTTTGTTACCATGTCTAAATTTAATTATTATAGTAAAAACAACAAATTCTTAGCGTTAAACCAAACATTTTTTTTTTTTTTTCTTTTCTATTTCAATATCTACATTTACTTTCGGCAATAATTTTGACTCTATCTTTATTAGGTAATTATTTTAGAATTTTTTTCACGAAACAAGTTTTAGAACTTTAAGGTCAATGAAGTCTTTTCCATCGCATTTATTGAAAAAGAAATGTTCTTTACAAAATGAAAAGCAAAGACCTGAATGGAAATTTTCAAGAAGCAAGGTTGTAAAGATCTTAAGTAATTATTAAATTTATTAGCATCAAACATAAAAAGAATTTTTAATTTCTGATTGATTACACAATCCTGCAAAATAAATAAATAAATAAAAAAAATTTCGAAAATTATTTTCATTTCAATGATTGATTTTTATGTTACTTGCAGTGCTAATTCCAAAAATTGAATCCATTTTTTTTTTCTATCACTTGAATTTTTTTTTCACGAAGGAATTGCATATTTTGTTGCAAAAAATCCAAATACACTCATGTCCATAAATTAAGGATAATGAAGTTCAGGCAAAGAAAGAGACAGAAGCAAAACAAATTTGACTTATTTGTAAAGTCTATTTATTAAATAAAAGGTAAAGAGCAAAAAGGATGCTATATGTTTGACATAATTAATAAAAATTGCGATTTTTACCCCCTGGAGCAAATTTCAAAAAAGAACCTATTTACAAAAAACAGTATAACATCGTTAGTATGATGGTTAATATGGAGTATGTCTCCCGGACGATGCAATACAGGTCTTACAACGCCTAGGCATGCTGAGTATCAAATTATCAATCTGATCTTGGGGAATATTACACCACTCATCAAGCAATGCCCTCCCACACATGCTCTATTGGATTCAAGTCCGGTGAGTACGCTGGCCAATTCATACGGGTGATATCCTCCAATTGAAGGCATTCGTCTACAATGTTTGCACGGTGAGGACGGGCGTTGTCATCCATAAACAGAAATTCAGCACCCATGGCGCCCCGAAACAAACGTACATGTTGTTCCAGAAGGACATACCGATAGTGCGACATCCGTTGCACTCTGAACCTGCAGGTCAGTTCTGGAACCAAGAATAATTCCTCCCCAAACGAGCCATCCTGCACCACTGTAACGGTGTCATTCAATGGTGTTCTTTGGTGGTAACGGGTACCTGGCGCTCTCCATATGAAAGTCCGGCGAGAATCAGACTTCAAACTAAACCTGGACTCGTCGGAAAACATCACATCAGACCACTGTTGCGGCGTCCACAATGCATGCTCTCTACTCCAGGTTAATCGCAGGCGACAGTGAGTTGCGGTAAGAGGAACACATCTGACAGGCCTACGAGCATATAGACCAATGTGCCCTAAGCGTCTGTACACGGTCTGCCTTGAAACTGTCGTACCGGTAGCTGAAGAGAGCTGACGAGACAGGTCTGATACTGTGGTCCGTCTGTTTCTTTTGGCAGTAACTGCTAAATACCGGTCCTCATTCAGCGTTGTAACTCGGGGTCGACCTGTGCTGTAATATCTACTGACATTACTATCATCTTGGAATCGTTGCCAAAGCCTGGAGATCACACTCTGGGCGATTCCAAGTACCTCGGATACTTCCAGCTGGGTACGTCCCCATTCCAGTCATCCGATAATTCTACCACGTAAAAAATCATCAAATGCTTCCTTTGTGCCATAACTATGCGGTTATTGCACTGAAAGGCTTTTAAAGCGCTTGTGAACAATTTTATTTCTTTGCCACCATTCCTTATATATCCCTCTCTTACACTCTCGTCATTGTGACGTACTATCCGCGCCATCTGGTGGTTTCCTGTAATTTGCATATTCTTCTTCAAGATGTGTGTGATAATTCTACAGGTGAAATTTTTATTTTAGAGTTCAATTTCTGTGTGATTCTGAATTATCCTTAATTTATGGGCATGAGTGTAATAAAATTTTTACAATAAATTTTAATTTTTTTTAACCTATAATTTTTTTTTACATTATAATTTTTCTTAATTCGATAAAATAATAAATGAACAAAAAGTTTCCAAGTATTTATAATTAAGTGTTTGCTATCCCTCAAATGATGCTTTGCGTTTTTTATGATTGGACATCATAAGGATTACCTCTCTTTATTTGCTTTCTTCTTTTCATGAATTTGTAACCATGATTCCTCCTACGCACTGACAGAAGCGCCCCTGTGGCGTTCAGGAGAAATGGTCACTAGGCCACAAGACTCACACCCGAGGGAAAAGACAGCACAATATTCGCTCCCGCTGAGAAACGTTTTATTCACAGTTCTATCCCGATAGTAAATGTATTTAACGCAACCCAGCGTATTAGTTGGCTTACAGACTCTCAAACGGAGAAGAAGTATATTTCGCGCATCCTGCGCGTTACGAAGTATAGGGCTTTTAGGCTTATAAATGGAGATCTTCCACGAATTTATGTATGTTATTTTTATATGTTGTTTAAATGTGTTAAATTTTATTGTATATTTCTGATTGTATATGTGTGATATTTGTGCGTGTGTCAGTAAGGCTGCGAGCTCTTCAACCTATGACTCAAGTATCTCTACACAACCACACCCAGTTACAACCTGGTTGCCCAATCTACACACTGCAAATATAGTTTTAATCTACTTACTTAGTCTACTACCGAACCACTAAAATGATCCACAGCACCATCGAGATTCAAACCCGAAACCTGTGGTCCCGGGCGCCAGATCGTTAGTCACTCTGCCTTTATGCCGCAAAACTTTAAAATATCTTACGATATTTCTTGAAGAACATTTAAATTAGTATACTTAAATTAATAAAAAGCAAAATTGTATTCTGTCAAATAAATTGATAATAATAAGATGTTTTTGAATACTGGACATTTTAATCATAGGTCATTCATCAATAGAACGACATATATATATATAAAATATTCAACGTTACTCAGGATGGACCAAAAGGTGCCTTCTACAATGCATACACGTAATGACAACATAATTAGAACGAACATCACCACAAAAAAATAATTAAAATTAAAAAAAAATTCTTATTTGATAAAGAGATGGGCTTTATTATTAAGTATCATTAAGGTATTGACGAAATTAAGTTTCTTATTTATATAATTTCATATTTCATAAAAAATAAAATCTTTATGCTGGTTGTTTGCATGAAAACTATTATTTCTTTTACGATTTCAACATATAGGCTCACTGTTTTTGAGCAAAATGATAAATAGTTCCCAGACATGAGAATTTGTTTGCACATAGATCACATTTTGTTTAGCTCAGCAGAAAACATTGAATCAGTGAAGCAACTTGTATTATGAAATATATATATATATTGCAACGCAATCCATTTGTATGTATGAGACTCCTAAATAAAAATGCTCTATTTTTCAAACGGCATTTTTTTTAAAAAGAAAAATAAATAACGTCTCAGCAAGGAAATAGTTAACATAATTTTCAACTCAATCATGATGACATCTAAAGAGAGTTTATTTACTTCCTCTATTACAACGATAAATAATAAATTTTATTTAAATATAGAAGTAATAAAAACATTTTAAAATATTAAAACTAAACTGATCAGTTTCGTTTTGATTTTTTCCTGATTTACGTGTCTGATGAAAAGTTTCATGAGCAGTAAAAATCCTTTAGTCTGCAAAATGTAGTAGTCTAGCAGCACTTTAATCCTTACCACAGGTGGAGTCTGATGGCAGAGTGACTAGCGCTCTGTACCACATGTTACGGGTTCGAGTTGTAGCGGTGCCATGGCAGTCTGTAGTGGTTCGTAATCAACTTTAAAACTTAAGTCCCAGTCTAATATGACTACTACTACTACTACTACACCACACCACTGTTCCTAGAGCTGAGTTGCCCCTTTACAGTGGGAATGATGGAGTGATGTATGGAGTGGAGTTGGGAATGATGTGAGAGAGAAGTCTGTATAGAAGAGAGAAGTCTCTGTAACGCTCTATGGTCATATGATAAAGGGTCCTATGGCTTCAGTCAGAGCAGGTATTAACAGCAAATAAGTAGTAGATTCAGCATTACCAAGGGTGAACAAAAAGGAAACCTGCTACAATGCACTGACGTAAGGCAAACACAACTAAAATAAATATCACCACAAGAGCATCTGAGGATAAGCACCTTCCTCTTCTAGCCCAACGAAAGTGCTTTACAGTCTGCGAGTTTACCGTACCATTCTCGGCATAGACAAGGAAGTTTTCAATTCAGATTCTCTTATCAAACTTCAAGCTCAACATGGTCATTCAAAAATAGAGCGAGTCAAACACCAGGCCACTTTAGCCCATGCGATATAAATTGTTAATATATTACAATATAAACATTTACTGAACCAGACTAGTGGCTCAATGGCAACGTGCACCGCTGGTGAACATTAAGGCTTGAGGTTCAATCCTGGTTTTGTTGCAGACTATTTTTTAAAAAACGAGGAGATTCGATGATGTTTGTGATGCCCAGCATCTTGCTTCGTTAGTCGGACTACCTATTGGGAGTGATCCGGGATTTCTCCAATATTAGACGTAAATGAGGGGTAGTTCTTCCCAAAGATCCCCCCAGTAGGCACTACCCTTAAACGGAGCCAAGTCAGACATCATCCTACGGGTGTTCCATCACAATAGAAGTTGCCCCCTTTCTCTCATTCTATGTGACCACACGGGTACCTGGACTTGATCTACATGTTGTTGTCTATTAGGTGGGATAAGAAAAAAAATTTTTTGCTTTTGAATACATAATGAATTATGTGAATTTATTTTTATTTATTTGCCTCGTTCGTCAGACCACCAAAAACAAAAAAAACCGAGGGATTCATTAGAGTTTGTGATGTTCAGACCTTGCCTTGTGAATCGGACCACCTGGTTTAAGTTTTCTGGGTTTTCTCCCATGTCATACGGGGAAGTTCCAAAAGTCCTCACGGAATGTCCTTCCGGAATGCACTGCCAATTTTCTTCAGCGTCACGGAATAAAGTCAGACTTCTACTTACGGGTGCTCCATCACAATAGAAACTGCCCCTTTCCCTCCCTCCATGTGACCCCACGGGTTCATGAACTTGGCCTAAATGTTGCTGTCGACCAAGTGGGATGAGAAACAACAACTCATTTACTGAAAAATATTACAATTTAATTGTGTTTAAAACAGCCAATGTAGAAAAGAGCAATTACTTTTAAATATTTTAATTGTTTTAAAAAATATTTCGTAATATATTGATTTTTCAACAATTTTTTTAGTAACCAAACACTTCAAATATATTATCTAATTATATCCTCATGCATCATAATTTACCTGTCCCATGTTTGACATCAAATTATTGAGAGAGAAAAAAAACTCCTCATTATATAAGCAAATTAAGCACAATAATTCACCATCATAAGCTAAATGCAGCCCAATTTTAAACAGATATCCTGACAATTAAGAAATATAAAATTAATTAGGCTCCCATTAGCTGTGTTTCCTACTAGTTTAGTTTAAAACGAAAGTTTATTTTCTCCTTTTTTGCCCCTACGGAGGGGAGAAAAAATGGAGACACTTTATTAAGAAGTTTTTACCAAATTTCGGAAGTCATTAAAAGCAGGGACCGTGTTATTCGACGCTGAAGGCACCGAAACTCCATCCGTTTTTGCAAAAGAATAATAACTGCTACTTACTCCACGGCAGTTACGGTCAAAGGGATTTTTCCGAAGCCTCTAAAGATAAATCAATGCTTTGAAGCGGAATAATCAGGGTTGTTTATGGTCATAACTAATCGAAGCGTAGGGGAGGTAATAAAACTTTTGTTCGCGCACGTAGATAGAAGCAAAAGTAAAAAATAAATTAAAAATAAGAAATTATTTATTATTTTTAGTGAGAAGTTTGTGGTTAGTCGAAGGGAAAAAATTAAAATGTGTGAAAAATATTTGATAAGGAAAGTTAATGTGGATTATTATAATATATTTAATACGCCATATTTTACTGGGCGATAAAATTGTTTAAAATTCTATTTTAGAAAAAAAAAAATTAAAAACAATTCTTTTTATTCAGTTAATTACTGTTTTAAAGTAAAATAAAAATAAAATGCTAATTCATCGTTAGTTTATTTAGAGAAAAATATTTTTCCGAAATAAAAAAAAATGAGATATTTTTTGTCGCATTTTATATATATTCAGATTAATTGTGATTTCAACACAAAAACAAACTAACTAACACTTAATTTTGGCAATAATTAACATATTGTTTTGAATAATTAAAATTTATTTTATATATATGTTTCAATTTATTTTATATATACGTTTCATTTTATTTTATATATATGCTTCATTTTATTTTTTATGTATGTTTTAATTTATTTTATATACATATGTTTTAATTTATTATTCACCGTATTCACCTGATTCAGCACCGTGCGATTTCTGGCTAGTTTCTAAACTCAAAAGACCATTCAGGGGACGACGTTTCGAGTCGATTGAAGAGATTCAGCTTGAATCCGCACGCGCTTTGAAGGCTATCCCTTCCAATGACTTTTTAGTATGCATTGGGATTGAAAAAAAGTTGGCATATTGTCAATTGCATATTCTCAATCAATTGTGTCCGGACGGGAATACTTTGAAGGCGATGAAATAAATTTGGAAGAATAAATAAAGAGTTTTAGAAAAAAAAAAAATTTGTCTGGCATTTTGGTATATTCATTTTTCAACTATTTTCGTCAGTAACCAAACACTTTAAATGTATTATCTAATTATATCCTCAAGCATCATAATTTACCTGTCCAATATCTGACATCAAATTATTGAGACGAAAAAAAAACAAACAATCATTATTTTAACAAATTAAGCACAATAATTCTCCATTATAAGCTAAACGCAGCCCAATTTTAAACAGATATCCTGATAATTAAGAAATATAAAATTAATTAAGCTCCCATTAGCTGTGTTTCCTACTAGTTTAGTTTAAAACAATAGTTTATTTTCCCCTCCGAAAGGGAAAAAAATAGGGACACTTTATTAAGAAGTTTTTACCAAATTTCGGAAGTCATTAAAAGCAGGACTGTGTTATTCGACGCTGAAGGCACCGAAACTCCATCCGTTTTTGCCAAAGAATAATAACTGCTACTTACTCCACGGCAGTTACGGTCAAAGGGATTTTTCCGAAGCCTCTAAAGATAAATCAATGTTTTGAAGTGGAATAATCAGGGTTGTTTATGGCTATAACTAATCGAAGCGTAGGGGAGGTAATGAAACTTTTGTTCGCGCACGTAGATAGAAGCAAAAAAAAATTATTTATTATATAATAGCGAAACGTTTGTGGTTATTCGAAGGGAAAAATTAAAATGTGTGAAAAATATTTGATAAGAAAAGTTAATGTGGATTATTATAATATATTTAATACGCCATATTTAACTAAGGAAAAAAATGTTTTAAAGTTTCTTTATTAGAAAAAAATTTTAAATAAATCTTGTTTTTAAGCTAATTATTGTTGTTTAGTGAAAAAAAAAATGAAAGCAAAACGCTAATTTGTTAGTTTATTTAAAAATAGATATGTTCAGAAATAAAAACAAATTAGATTTTTTCTAACGCATATCATATATATTCAGATTAATTGTAATTTCAATACTAAAACAAACTAATTAATTAGCATTAATTTTGGCAATAATTAGCATATTGTTTCGAATATTTAAAATTTATTGTATATATATATATTTCCTTATTTTTTTATATATGTTTTAATGTATTATATATATACATGTTTCCTTATTTTTTATATTTGTTTTAATGTATTATATATATATATACATTTTAATTTATTATTCACCTGACTTAGCACCGTGCGACTTCTGGCTAGTCTCGAAACTCAAAAGACGACTCAGGGGACGCCGTTTTCAGTCGATTGAACAGATTCAACGAGAATCGGCAAGATCTTTGAAGGCTAACCCTTCCAATGACTTTTTAATATTATAGCATGCATTGAGGATTGGAAAAGAGAAAGAGATTTTGAAAAAAATAAACATTGGTCTTACTTTTTGGGCACGGTCGTATATGCATTTTTCAACTATTTTTGTCAGTAACCAAACACTTTAAGTATATTATCTAATTATATCCTCAAGCATCATAATTTACCTCTCCCATATTTAACATCAAATTATTGAGAGAGAAAAAAAAATCCCACATTATATAAACAAATTAAACACAATAATTTTCCATTATAAGCTGAACGCAGCCCAATTTTAAATAGATATCCTGGCAATTAAGAAATATAAAATTAATTGGGCTCCCATTATTTATGTTTCCCACTAGCGTTCAGTTTAAAACGATAGTTTATTTTTCCCTTTTTTGCCCTCAGAAAGGGAAAAAAAGTAGGGACACTTTATTAAGAAGTTTTTACCAAATTTCGGAAGTCATTAAAAGCAGGGACCGTGTTATTCGACGCTGAAGGCACCGAAACTCCATCCGTTTTTGCAAAAGAATAATAACTGCTACTTACTCCACGGCAGTTACGGTCAAAGGGATTTTTCCTAAGCCTCTAAAGATAAATCAATGTTTTGAAGCGGAATAATCTTGGTTGTTTATGGCCATAACTAATCGAAGCGTAGGGGAGGTACTAAAACTTTTGTTCGCGCACTTAGATAGAAGCAAAAAAAAACTATTTACTATATAATAGCGAAACGTTTGTGGTTAGTCTGTGGAAAAAATTAAAATTTGTGAAAAATATTTGATAAGGCAAGTTAATGTGGATTATTATAATATATTTAATACGCCATATATCATTGAATAAAAAGTGTTTAAAATTCTTTCTTAGAAAAAAAGTTCAATTATTATTCAATTAATTACTGCTGTTATGTAAAAAATAAATAAATAATTAAATAAAAAGATTAATTCACCAAAAAAAAATAATTATTTGATTAATTTTTAAAGATTACTTATTTGTATTTAATACTGTCTTTTCAATATATTGCTGCTAAACTGTAAATAGGCATTTGAAACAGGGTGTACTTTGTACTTTTATAAAATATTTCTCTATTGATATTGAGTTCAGAATTAATAAAAAGTTAACTGTCCTCAGTAATCGAAAATCAAACTCTACAAAAATTATGAACAAAGCACCTATGGAGACAAATTTTATCTGTTATTTTAATGTATTCATGATCTAAATAAAACCATATCTTTTATCAATGTTTAACATATTACTCACTAAGCAAAATTTAAAATTTTTGCTTAGAATAAAATCAAAAAAAAAAAAAAATTAATTTTCTTTTTCCTTGAGCTAATTGCAGCAGTTATGTTAAAAAATTGACACTAGCAATATGAGATTCGGCAATGGCAACTATGGAAACATTTTAATAAAGTTCTGATCTAAATAAAGCCATATATTTTTTTATCAATTTTTAAATTATATTCAATTGAAGCAAAAAGAAATATATATTATATAATAGCAAGTTTATTGCTAATCTTGTAAACTTTGAAACTTCTCTAAAATAAATGAAAACATAAGCGAATGTGTATTATGATAAAGTGTCACTTGAGCTATATTAATCACTAAGCAAATTTTAAAATTTTTGCTTAGAATAAAATATAAAAAAGATTAATTTTCTTTTTCTCTACTAATTACTGCTGTTATGTTAAAAAATTGACACTGGTTTTGACACACATTTTATCTGGTATTTTAATAAAGCTAAGATCTTGATAAAACCGTATCTTTTTATCAATTTGTAAATCCTAATCTCTTGAAGCAAAGGAAATATTAATTATATAATAGTGTGTTGTTAGTTGTGCAAAAATTAAAATTTCAGTAAAATATCTAATAACAAACGCGGATATATATTTTGAAAAAGTTTATATGAACTATATTACTCACAATTCTTGCTTAGTAAATAAAAAAAATGAATTTTCTTTTTCCTCAGCTAATTACTGCTGTTATGTTAAAAATTGACACTGGTTTTGACACACATTTTATCAGGTATTTTAATAAAGCTAAGATCTTGATAAAACCGTATCTTTTTATCAATTTGTAAATCCTAATCTCTTGAAGCAAAGGAAATATTAATTATATAATAGTGTGTTGTTAGTTGTGCAAAAATTAAAATTTCAGTAAAATATCTAATAACAAACGCGGATATATATTTTGAAAAAGTTTATATGAACTATATTACTCACAATTCTTGCTTAGTAAATAAAAAAAATGAATTTTTCTTTTTCCTCAGCTAATTACTGCTGTTATGTTAAAAAATTGACACTGGTTTTGACACACATTTTATCAGGTATTTTAATAAAGCTAAGATCTTGATAAAACCGTATCTTTTTATCAATTTGTAAATCCTAATCTCTTGAAGCAAAGGAAATATTAATTATATAATAGTGTGTTGTTAGTTGTGCAAAAATTAAAATTTCCGTAAAATATCTAATAACAAACGCGGATATATATTTTGAAAAAGTTTATATGAACTATATTACTCACAATTCTTGCTTAGTAAATAAAAAAAAATGAATTTTCTTTTTTTCCTCAGCTAATTACTGCTGTTATGTTAAAAAATTGACACTGGTTTTGACACACATTTTATCAGGTATTTTAATAAAGCTAAGATCTTGATAAAACCGTATCTTTTTATCAATTTGTAAATCCTAATCTCTTGAAGCAAAGGAAATATTAATTATATAATAGTGTGTTGTTAGTTGTGCAAAAATTAAAATTTCAGTAAAATATCTAATAACAAAACGCGGATATATATTTTGAAAAAGTTTATATGAACTATATTACTCACAATTCTTGCTTAGTAAATAAAAAAATGAATTTTTCTTTTCCTCAGCTAATTACTGCTGTTATGTTAAAAAATTGACACTGGTTTTGACACACATTTTATCAGGTATTTTAAAAAGCTAAGCTCTTGATAAAACCGTATCTTTTTATCAATTTGTAAATCCTAATCTCTTGAAGCAAAAGAAATATTAATTATATAATAGTGTGTTGTTAGTTGTGCAAAAATTAAAATTTCAGTAAAATATCTAATAACAAACGCGGATATATATTTTGAAAAAGTTTATATGAACTATATTACTCACAATTCTTGCTTAGTAAATAAAAAAAATGAATTTTCTTTTTCCTCAGCTAATTACTGCTGTTATGTTAAAAAATTGACACTGGTTTTGACACACATTTTATCAGGTATTTTAATAAAGCTAAGATCTTGATAAAACCGTATCTTTTTATCAATTTGTAAATCCTAATCTCTTGAAGCAAAGGAAATATTAATTATATAATAGTGTGTTGTTAGTTGTGCAAAAATTAAAATTTCAGTAAAATATCTAATAACAAACGCGGATATATATTTTGAAAAAGTTTATATGAACTATATTACTCACAATTCTTGCTTAGTAAATAAAAAAAAAATGAATTTTCTTTTTCCTCAGCTAATTACTGCTGTTATGTTAAAAAATTGACACTGGTTTTGACACACATTTTATCAGGTATTTTAATAAAGCTAAGCTCTTGATAAAACCGTATCTTTTTATCAATTTGTAAATCCTAATCTCTTCAAGCAAAAGAAATATTAATTATATAATAGTGTGTTGTTAGTTGTGCAAAAATTAAAATTTCAGTAAAATATCTAATAACAAACGCGGATATATATTTTGAAAAAGTTTATATGAACTATATTACTCACAATTCTTGCTTAGTAAATAAAAAAAATGAATTTTCTTTTTCCTCAGCTAATTACTGCTGTTATGTTAAAAAATTGACACTGGTTTTGACACACATTTTATCAGGTATTTTAATAAAGCTAAGATCTTGATAAAACCGTATCTTTTTATCAATTTGTAAATCCTAATCTCTTGAAGCAAAGGAAATATTAATTATATAATAGTGTGTTGTTAGTTGTGCAAAAATTAAAATTTCAGTAAAATATCTAATAACAAACGCGGATATATATTTTGAAAAAGTTTATATGAACTATATTACTCACAATTCTTGCTTAGTAAATAAAAAAATTTATTTTTCTTTTTCCTCAGCTAATTACTGCTGTTATGTTAAAAAATTGACACTGGTTTTGACACACATTTTATCAGGTATTTTAATAAAGCTAAGATCTTGATAAAACCGTATCTTTTTATCAATTTGTAAATCCTAATCTCTTGAAGCAAAGGAAATATTAATTATATAATAGTGTGTTGTTAGTTGTGCAAAATTAAAATTTCCGTAAAATATCTAATAACAAACGCGGATATATATTTTGAAAAAGTTTATATGAACTATATTACTCACAATTCTTGCTTAGTAAATAAAAAAATGAATTTTCTTTTTTTCCTCAGCTAATTACTGCTGTTATGTTAAAAAATTGACACTGGTTTTGACACACATTTTATCAGGTATTTTAATAAAGCTAAGATCTTGATAAAACCGTATCTTTTTATCAATTTGTAAATCCTAATCTCTTGAAGCAAAGGAAATATTAATTATATAATAGTGTGTTGTTAGTTGTGCAAAAATTAAAATTTCAGTAAAATATCTAATAACAAACGCGGATATATATTTTGAAAAAGTTTATATGAACTATATTACTCACAATTCTTGCTTAGTAAATAAAAAAAATGAATTTTCTTTTTCCTCAGCTAATTACTGCTGTTATGTTAAAAAATTGACACTGGTAATAATAATGAAATAGAATTTGCGTTGTATAATAATAATAGATTAGAATTGACGCTGGCAATATAAGATCTGGCATGGTCAACATAAGAATAGACATAATCAACTAGGTAAAGATAGTTTATCTGATATTTTAATAAAGTTACGTTCTAAATAAAAACACATATTTTTATCAATTTTACCTATTTAAAATTCTTGCTTAGAATAAAATTTAAAAAAAGATTAATTTTCTTTTTTTTTAACTAATTGTTGCTGTTGGAATGTAATTAGTAACGGAATAGAATTGGCGTTGTATAATAATAATTGGATAGATATAGCGTTGTATAATAATAATGGAATAGAATTGGCGTTGGCAATATGAGATGTGACACTAGAGACATAAGAATAGACACCATCAATTATGGCAACATAGTTTATCTGATATTCTAATAAAGTTACGATTGAAATAATCGCTTTTGTCCCATTAATTTGGCACAAAGAGCGCCTTTAAAAAGAAGAAATTCAAAGGTTACGCCATTCTTCCAGGAGTCACCCATGGGTGAGGAAAATCTCAATAAATTGCCTACCTCACTCTGATGCAAAGTGACGAGCCCCCATCCTTCTAAGAGGGATCTTCCCTGGGCGGGTGCATTCCTTTATCAGTCCTCTCGGTTGGCTGCACCCTACGCTTTCATCATTCATCCTCTAAAAATGGGATCTGCAAAGGAATGCACCAGATAATGATGAATAAAGAGAAAAAAAAATTTCGTCTAGAGAAAATGAGACATTTTACGAATAAAGTGCTAAGCATCTGGTTCATTTAAATGATGTCAATGGTAAGAAAATGTGAAATCTTTTTTGATAAGGTTTCTCAGTTATATTTTATGCTCGAAATCATCTGCAACAAATTAAAAATGTATATCGTTAGTGTCATTTTTACCAATATTTAAATGGTAGTTAATAGCAATGTATTTCTTAATATTTCTAAAAGCGTGTTATCCTAATATGAACCTCTCGTAAATTGTCAATTGTGAAACAAAATATAAATAGCAGAGTAATACAGTTAGAAAATGATAATGAATAATTTTTATATTACAGAATAATATTAGATTTTAAATCTTATTCTTCATTACACATGGGTTTATTTAACTAATATACTTAACCATACTAACTATTATACTATACTTATAATAATAAAACGAATATACATAAAGTAAAGTGTCAGTGTTAATAAGTGGCTTCAATACAAAAAACTTAACGTTTAGTTAACAAATTTAATAATAGCAAATATATTTGGAAAAATTAATGAACCATTACAAAAGTATTACGATGTTAAATGTGTGTTAGATATCCTTCAGAATGCTTATTGACAATTTGGAACGCTAAAATAAAATAAATTGATTTTATTTTTCATAATTATAGATCATTTTTAGCATAGTAGAAGAGATAACATAACATATAATTATAAATGTCTGTAATACAAAGAACTTTTAGGGTTTAGTTAAATGTTGCTATTTAGCAATAGCAAAAAATTGAAATAATGCATTTTATGCAAATTTAATTTTTTGGAAAATTTAATGGACAAATTTCATAACTAATATGATGTTAAATATATGTCAGATATTTCAACTTGATATTCAACGTAGACGGGTTTGCTTCGTACATTTTCACGAACTAACAGGTTGAACTAATTAAAAAATATTAGAATTTATAGTAAAAAGGTTTTTAAGATTTAAGAAATACAGACATATAAATCTCTTGCTTTACATGCATAGAGATAAACGTTGAAAAATAAAAAAACAAAATTTAATTGGATATTAATGAAGAATTCAAAATACTTAAACATCATATTTTACACAAAACATTGCCTTACTTAAAAGCTATTTCTCCACAAACTATGTTTAAAATCTTACGCTGGATGCATTAAGTTAAATCTCTAACTATTTATTATTCACTACTATGAAATAGAACTTTTACATAAAATTTTAAAATCAAAATTTTCATGCATATCTCATCAAGTCTGAACAAATGGATTAGCGAAGAGACAGTTTGATGATCGCAGCATTGCAAATTGGGAGGTTTCTGCATTAATTTGTGTCCGCAAAACATGAAATATGTCCACCATAAATAAGAATGAATAATAATTGCCAAATGCGAAAGTTGACATGCTCTCGCATTCAGTCCTCATAAAATATGTACCGAAGATCGCTTTATAAAATTTACTAGAATATATTTCACAAATATTAAGGCACAAATCATAAATTAAGTGCATAAATGCGGTTAAGAGATTCAGGATTATTATATTTTATGTCTACAAAGTCCTAACTTTATATTATAACTATAAAAAGTCATTATAATGTCCTAATAAAGTCTTATTGTTTATGAATAAGTTAAGGAAAAACTTTTCTTAACTATTCTATAAGGCTATTTCTAAATAATTTCGTTTTAGGTTTTTAAATACCATTTTTTTTTTGTCTTGAATATGTTATATTAATAAAAGGAAACAATATGTTTGTTTATTTATTTAATTAATAATTAGAGAAACTTAAGATTCCTATAAAATCCTTCTTTTAATCATTAAAATTACTGATAAACATGTTTTAATTTGAAATTGCAATAAAAAAATTATTCTCAATAACCTTGTATATTAAATATATTCAAAAAATATATCATCATCATGCTCATTGACGCAACAGTCCCATTGTGGGCCAAGTCAAGTCTGCCTACTGACAGATTTCAAAACGAGAGATGTCTTCTTTTTAAGGGGTAGGGTTGTCAACCTCACTCACAAAGCTCTGCAGTCATATTAGACCAGGACCTCAGGTTTAAAGTGGATTCCATGACACCGGTCGAATTGCGAACCCGAAACCTGTGGCACTGAGCACCAGAGCGCTAGTCACTCGGCCATCAGGCCCCAGGACATATATAAACAAAAATCAAAGACCTCACCAGGAGTGAAATAGAAAAACGACCCTTTTTCACAACAAAAGCCATTACCAATATTCATTACATGCGAATTGTATAACAAAACCATCATAGCGTTCTCAATATAAAAAGTCAGAGATATTTCACATACAAACTTCTCAAAAAGAGAAAGAAAAAAAAAAAGGAAGAAATTTTTCGAGATTCGAAGTGCACATAAGCTGCAACAACAAAAGTGAAAATCATTAGGCAGTTACAAATATCAGAAATATCAGCTGAAACTACATTGGCAAATAAAAAAAGAAATAAAAGTAAAAATTTGTACAAAATATACAGAAACAGGATATGAAACATGCTATCCCGTATATCCATAAAACATGAAGAAAATTAGTAAAACAAAATAAATTTCTTTTGGTTTTTAACAAAATTCTGATGATAACTTTATTAAGCAAAATGTACCCATTGGATATTACAAATTTGCTCACTAGATTATCCAAATTAAAGGCACATCTATCGACGTATTTCGATAACATGGAGTAGACAAAATAACTCATTTACTGTCAGTACGGTACAAAATTGAAGAAAATCGATTTTACAGTGTAGCTTTATTTATAAAGCAAAAATCGAGTCACGTGACAGAATCTCGTAACTATTTTTAAATATGGCCACTAAGCGAGTCATTGGTTAATTATGATAATTCATCCGACTGGATGTATATATATTGTCGTCGAGAGTTCCGTCGAGCGTGAAAAAGTGAAGTGAAGGTATAGAAATTGATGAAGTGATTTATTATTTCTTACAAGAAATGTGAGAGAAAACTCACACAGCGCAAAAAATTTAAGGAAATTTTAAACTGTGGGAACATTTTTTTTTTACACAGATTAAAAAAGTACTGGGGAAGAAATATTTCTGGGACACCACTTTTTTTTTAAAGAGTGTGAAGTTATTTTCTTTGCTGCTGTTTAAAATTATTGTTGTTGGAGATGGAATTAATACTGTGCAATTGATTAATATTGATGTTGATACTGGAATTCTAGGATTTGATTTTCTATTGATATTAAAGTGGAATTCTTTTCTTTGTGGTGCGTTATGAAACTTAATAATGATATCAAGAAAAAAGATTGAATGTTATTTGCATTAGTCTTTTTTAAATAAGTATAATAATAAGCTCTTCTGAATAAATACAAGAAATTTTTTTGAAAATTCAGATCGTTAAAAGCAATTAAGTCATCCACATACCTAAATCACGTTTATAAATCAAGCAATATTTTTTCACTAATTAGCTCAAGTAAAGTTTAACTAATATTGATGAATACTTAGTTCCTCGTGGAATACCTTGAATTTTGGGCGTAAAGATTCTCATCATTGTAGCTGTAATTATTAAAAGTGCAGATTACAGAAGTTTATCCAGTAAAGTAATCAAAGTTTGCTTTTTGAATATATTGATAGTCATTGCACAATGAGTTTCATGTAAATTAGAGGCATTTAAGAGGAATTCTAATAAAGAGATCCTTAAAATGCAATGTATCCATAGAATAGACATTGTTTGAAGAGTCCTTTAAAATTTTTGTAACAGGTTTATTGTTATTAATATTCTATATGTATAATGACATTAGAAATGATATTAAGAACAATAAAAATTTGAAAAGAATATTAAAGAATTACTATATTCTATACATATTAAACTACTATACATATTGAAGAATTTCTATATCCTACATTTTATGCAGTGCTTACTATAGGGGTGAATATTTAAGCCCCTACTTATTTAATTTATACAGAGAAAAAAATTCTGTTCTAAAAAAATCTTTAACTACATTGCCTAGGGGTATATTAAAAAGAAACTATCTCCCTCCAACAATCGCAAGAGTTACTTCCACGTCAATGGGATTAATGAATGCTCGTGGAAAATAACATTAATTAATGCATAAGAAATAGTTTGAGTCTGAAGATCATTAATTAAAATCGGATAAAAAAATATCCTCCTTCAAGTGTCCCGAAACTTTATTTCTTTGCCTTTACAATTATTTATTTGAAAAAGCACAAGCGAAAACTATAATTAATGACACTTGTGAAATATCTATTTGCATAAGGAGAATATACTGAATCCTGTCTCTGTTTAAATACAATGCAAGGCTGAAATAATCACGTGAGATACGACTGAAACTTCTGAGGTTTTTTAAGTAGTTTTAAAGAAGAAAAAAAATTGCTAAGTACCAAAGTAACGTTAAAAAAATGTTAAAATATGCTTGAAAAAATTCTTTCTTCTATTTTTTTTAAGAAGTTATTTATTTAGAGAGTTTATTCAGTAAAAATTTAAATAAAATTGCTACATTTTAGATATATTTTTGCAATCTGTTATTACTAGTGATTTTGCAAGAAAGTTCTTTCGGTGTTCCAAATTTAAAAACATACAAGAACCAATAGAACTTTCTTGTCGATCGAGTATTTCTTAAAATCTTTTTCATAAAAGACAATTTTAATTAAAATATATAATTTAAATACATCATTAGCGTACATGAAAGCTAAGTTTAGAATTCATTGTCTGGCAGTGAGGAATGGACATCCAATGATTAGTCTACTAATGGGTACGGGGAGCAGCTTGTGTTGTGATGGTGCACCCGTAGGTAGAAGTCTCACTTGGCTCCGTGTGACTGAAGAAGGAGGGCCGTGTCTCCTTGGGTGGAATTTTAGATGTAAGTACTCCGCATTTGCGTATCGTATGGGAGAAAACCCGAAAAATACTTCCCAGGTAGTTCGACTCGCATGATGCTGAACATCTCACATGCAATCAAGGATCCTCGTTTTTTGAAACAGTGTGTACAATAAAGCCGACAGCGGACTGAATCTCAACCCTAATGCTGATCAACGACGGCCCACATCAACGGCCCACTGGGCCATGAATCGAGTTCACTTTAATGTACTTCAATGAATAATTTAGACTACATTTTTAAATTTCATTATTTTATTAAATTGTTAGTTGTCTCGAGAATTTACTTCAGCTTCATGAACAAAATTTGTCCTTGAGATATTTCAGTCTCATTAATACAGTGCATTATTTGGGTACTATTGCAAAACCAAAAGAAATTTTAACAAAATCAAAACATAAACAATATTAACAGTAAAAGATATCAATCCATCAAAAATTGAATTAAATATTAAATATATAAATAAACATTATGTAATATTTAATTTTATAACATGTAATATATATAAATAAAATTAAATATATACATACATTTAATAAAAGCAAACATAAAACAACTGTTTGAAACGCTAACGTATCTTTCGTTATAAGTTTTCCTATATAATTTAAACAATATTAAAGAATTTATATATTCTACTTTTTATGCAGTACTTACCATAGAAGTGAATATTTAAGCTCATATTCAAATTAAACAGAGAAAAAAAATCCTTTCTTAAAAAAAAAAATCTGAAACTAAATTGTCGAGGGGTTTATTAAAAAGAAACTATCTCCATCCAACAATCACAAGTTACTTCCACGTCAATAGGATTAATGAATGCTCGTGGAAAATAACATTAATTAATGCATAAGAAATAGTTTTAGTCTGAAGATCATTAATTAAAATCGGATAAAAAAAATATCCTCCTTCAAGTATCGCGAAACTTTATTCAGCATATTTCTTTGCCTTCACGATTATTTATTTGAAAAAGCACAAGCGAAAACTATAATTAATGACACTTGTGAAATATCTATTTACATAAGGAGAATATACTGAGTCCTGTCTCTTGTATAAATACAATGCAAAGGCTGAAATAATCACGTGAGATACGACTGAAACTTTCCGAAAGTTTTTTAGTGATTATTTATCCTCTTTTAAAACTACTTAAGTACCAAAGTAACGCTAAAAAAATGTAAAAATATACTTGAAAATGTTTTTGTCTTTTTTTTAAGAAGTTATTTATTTAGAGAGTTTACTCAGTGAAAAAAAAGTTAAATAAAATTGATACGTTTTATACGTATTTTTTGTATATTATTGTTATTGGTTTGGTAAGAAACTTTTTCCCGTTTTCATCATTTGAAAACCGAAAGAACTTTCTTGCCAACCCAATATTTCTTTAAAAAGTTAACAAGCGAAAACTATAATTAATGTTTTTATAAAAGTTTAGTTTTAATTAGAATATTTAATTTAAGTATGTCATCACCATGCACGACAGATGTGGTTAGAATTCTTTCTGACTATTCCGCAGTGTCCTGCAGTGAGGGACCGATACCGCATTAGAAATCTACTGATGGATTCATGGATGAAGGGAAGGAAGACATGTTGTGATGGAGCACCCGTGGGAAGAAGTCTGTCTTGGCTCTGAGTCAATGAAGAAGAAGGGCAGTGACTTCCGAGAGGAAATTTAGGGGGAGCTATCCAACATTTGGTATCTTACGGAAGAAAACCCGAAAATTCCCAACTGTAGTTCGATTCACGAGGCAAGATGCTAAATGTCACAAAGCCATCGAGCCTCCTTGTTTTTTGAAACAGTGTCTACAACAAATCCGCCAGCAGATTAAACATCAGCCCTAAAGCTCACCAGCGGCGCACGTTGGCACTGAGCCACGAGTTGGGCTCATATTAATGTACTTCAATAAATAATTTAAATATTTTTTTTAATTTCATCATTTTATTAAATTGCTGTTTGTCTCTTAAATATTCTTCAGGTCAGTGAACAAAATTTAATACTAGACTTCTCCTTGTGAAACTTTAACCTCATTGAATACATTATTTGGGTAATAATGCAAAACCAAAACATTTTTTTAAGGAAGTTAAACAATATTAACAGCATTTATGAATCAATCATTAATTAAATTAAATATTAAATATATATATATAATATTTAATTTTATAATATATAATATACATCAATAAAGCTAAATATTCAGATACTTTTCAGTGAAAACAAACAAAAAACAAAGTTTTGAAAAGTTATAACTTTTTCTAGATAGTTAAAATCATATTAAAGAATTTATACTCATGTTTGTGAAAATTGCAACACCATGAAGGACTTACGCGAGTGTGCTGAAATTTTCAGGAAATGCAAATTAGACCATGATATGCAAATGATTAGAATTTCAAATCCGTAGCGCATGCGTATGCTGAGCAGCGCCCTCTGAACGGCGGATGAATCCGAATAAATAGACGGCTGTAGCGAGGCATCATAATAAGCGTTAGCTCAATCGTTACTTATGCCTCTTCGACAAAAGAGAGCGAGATTTGAACAACTTACAGAGTTTGAACGGGGGAGAATCATCGGCTTTCGTGAAGCTGGATTGTCTTGTCGTGCAGTAGCTGCTCGTTTGCAGCGTAACAGCAGCACAGTGATGCATCTTTGGAAGCAGTGGACGGACGAGTGTCGGACAACTCGGAAATCCGGGAGTGGACCCCGAAATGTGACGTCAGCTCGCGATGATAGACACCTGGTCCGCATGGCGCTGACGGACCGTACAGCTTCCTCTAGACAATTGGCAGTACAGTGGTCAATGGCTACAGGTGCTTCATTGTGTGCTTCATCAATTCGTAGACGTCTGCTGCAGCGTGGACTGCGCGCAAGGACTCCATGCCACGTCGTGTAGCAGCACTTATTGCGGCGCGTGATGGCTACACAAAATACTGATTCCGATCTTTTGTTATTGTTTGTTTGCTTTGAACATTTAATCATTTATTTGTACCATTACCACTCAACTGTGTATTAAATTTCCTTCCATTTTGACGATTCCTTCATGGTGTTGCAATTTTCACAAACATGAGTTTATATATTCTACAATTTATGCAGTACTTACTTTAGAACTGCATATTTAAGCTCATATTCAAATTAAACAGAGAAAAAAAATTCTTTCTTAAAAAAAAATCGCAAACTAAATTACCGAGGGGTTTATTAAAAAGAAACCATACAGCACTCGCAAGAGTTACTTTCACGTCAATAGGATTAATGAATTCCCGTGGAAGATAACATTAATTAATGCATAAGAAATAGTTTTAGTCTGGAGATGATTAATTAAAATCGGATAAAAAAAAAAATGTCTTCCTTCAAGTGTCCCGAAACTGGATTCAGCAGATTTATTTGCCTCCACAATTATTTAGTTGAAAAAGCACAAGCAAAAACTATAATTAATGACACTTATGAAATATCCATTTGCATAAGGAGAATATACTGAATCCCGTCTCTTGTATAAATACAATGCAAGGGCTGAAATAATCACGTGAGATACGACTGAAACTTTCGAGAGTTTACTAGTGATTTTTTTTCTTCTTTAAAACTACTTAAGCACCAAAGTAATGTTAAAAAAATGTTAAAACATACTTGAAATTTTTTTTCTTCTATCTTTTTCTAAAGAAATTATTTATTTAGAGAGTTTATTCAATGAAAATTTAAATAAAATCGCTACGCTTTATATATTTTTTAAAATCTATTATTGCTATTGGATTGGCAAGAAAGTTCTTTTGGTTTTCCACCATTTAAAAACATGAAAACAGAAAGATCTTTATTGCCAACACAATATTTCATAAAATCTTTTTCATAAAAAGTAATTTTAACGATGGCTGAGGTTAGAATTGGTTGTGATTAATTCTGAGTGTCGGCGGCGCAGGATAGACATCCCATGAGTAGTCTACTCATGGAGGGAGGGAAGGAAGACAGCTTCTGTTGTGATGGAGCACCCGTAGGTAGAAGTCTGATTTTGCTCTGAGTCGTTGAAGAAGGGCAGTATCTTCCGGGAGGATTTTTAGAGGGAACTACCCAGCATTTGGTATCTTTTGGAATAAAACGCGGAAAATTTCCAGCAGGTAATCTGATTCACGAGCCAAGATGCTGAACATCCCAAAGGCCATCGAGCCTCCTTTTTTTTGAAACAGTATCTACAACAAATTCGCCAACGGATTGAATCTCAGCTCTAAAGCTCACCAGCGCAGCACGTTGTCACTGAGGTAAGAGCCGGGCTCATATTAATGTAACTCAACGAATCATTTGGACTATAATTTGTAAACTTCATTATTTTACTAAATTGCTAGATGCCTCGTAAATTTTCTTTCAGCTTCTTTGTCATTAACATTTCTCCTTGTGATACTTCAGTCTCATTAATACAGTGCATCATTTGGTTACTATAGCAAAACCAAAGCATTTTTTTAAAATTAAATAATAATATTAACAGTAAAAGTTATCAATTCATCAATAATTGAGTTAATTATTAAATATATAAATAAAATTAAATATTTACATACTTTTTAGTAAAAACAAACATAAAATATGCTATCTTACCTTATAAATTTTCCTACATGGTTTCAACCACATTAAAGAATTTCTATATTTCACAATTTATGCAGTATTTATCATAGAAGTGAATATTTAAGCTCATATTCAAATTATACAGAGAAAATATCATTTAAAAAAAATCTGAAACTAAATTGCCGAGGGATTTATTGAAAAATCTTTTCTTTAAAAAAAAAAATCTTAAACTCAATTGCAGGGGGTTTATTAAAAAGAAACCATCTCCCTCCAACAATCCCAAGAGTTACTTCCACGTCAATAGGATTAATGAATGCCCATGGAAAATAACATTAATTAATGCATAAGAAATATTTTTAGTCTGAAGATCATTAATTAAAATCGGATAAAAAAAATTTCATTCCTTCAAGTGTCCCAAAACTTTATTCAGCAGATTTCTTTGCCTTCACAATTATTTATTTGAAAAAGCACAAGCGGAAACTATAATTAATGACACTCGTGAAATATCTATTTACATAAGGAGAATATACTGAGTCCTGTCTCTTGTATAAATACAATGCAAGGGCTGAAATAATCACGTGAGATACGACTGAAACTTTAGAGAGTTTTTCAGTGATTTTTTTTCCCCTTACTTCTTTAAAACTACTTAAGTACCAAAATAAAGATTAAAAAATGTTAAAACATCTTTAAAAAAATAGAAGAAAGAATTTTTTTCAAGTAAGTTATTTATTTACAGAGTTTATTAAGTAAAGTTTTAAATAAAATTGCGTTTTATATTTATTTTTGTAAAGTATTATTGCTGTTGGTTTGCAAATTTGGTTTTTACGATGTTCATCATTCGAAAACAGAATGGACTTTCTTGCGAAACCAATATTTCTTAAAACCTTTTTCATAAAAGCTAATATAATTAAATATAATAAAATATATAATTTAAATGCATCATCAGCGTTAAATCGATGGCTTAGGTCGATGGCTTAGATCGATGGCTTAGGTTAAAATTCGATTGTAAGATTTGGTGCGGTAAGAGCTGTCAGATACGAGGTTTGGTTTGTCGCTCTACTGTTATTGCAAGGAAGCTTACGGTATACGGATGGATTGACTCTTACATTAGAATTTGACTTTGCACTTTTTTTTATCGTTTATTTATAGACATTGGAGGCGATAATTGTGGAGGAGAATGAGGAAAGGGAGTGTGCAGTGTGGAGTGAAGAGTTCCAAGCAGTACGGAGGATACAGTCCCTCACACGAACTAGCTCTTAAGATGATTTTGTAAATATTTGACATATAATAGTATTTTGGGAGTTATGTGTAGCAAATTTTAATTGATATGGCAATAAACATCCAGTCTTTATTTTAAGTAATAATTTTTAGTTTCAATCATATTACAACAATGGTCCAAGACCGCACGCCTATACAGCCCTAACTTTTACCATTATAAAATAATTTGCAAATGCTATGTGCAAATTTTTCGTATATTTTTTTGTATTTTTTTGCAAATTTAATTATTAAATCTGATTACATTGGTATATTCCCATTTTTTCGCATTATAATTTTACTAACATATTTCCAGTAATATCAAGATTACTATTTTAAAATTAAATGCATTTTAGAAAAATTATGATTAAGACAATTTAAATATCAAAAATATTTTTTGCGCTAAGACTCGATTTAATTTTGTGTTAAAAATTTTAAGTTTCTTAATTAATTTATCAACCACTTAATACTTAGTAAATTGAAAAATATCTTTCACTATGCAATTTAACATGATACAATTGCAGATATTAATACATGTAAAAAAGGTTACAAAGATTAAATGATCATTCATACATAAAAAGATGCATAAAGAATCAACTAATTTATCAAATGTTCAATACTTAAATATACTCAATAGTTCAAAAAATATCTTTTACTATTCAATTTAATATGATAAGATTGCAGATTTTAATACATATTAAAAGACTGCAAAGATTAAAATATCATTCATACATAGAAAGATTCATAAAGAATCAACTAATTTATCAAATGCTCAATACTTAGAAAAATGACTTTTACTGTGCTATTTAGCATCATAAGATTGCAGATTTCAAAAGTACAAAGATTAAAAGATCATTCATGCATAAAAAGATATATAAGGAATCTTTTTAAATAAAAATCAACTGCGAATTATACATTTTATTACATTCCTGATGTGGTTTGCTACACGAGTTTTAAAAACCTTTCCAGAAACCGAGATTCCTTAAAAGATCTTCATGCTCGAAATAATCGTTCTTCCAAGAAGAGTTTGGAACAAACGAAGTGTTTTCTCCCAGAGAGCAGCATCTTCCTCGCTAAGTGTACTTAAGAAAGAGATTTAAACTTCCTCCGGATGCTTCCATGCCTCGTGACTCTATAGAACCACAACCCTTGCAATATTAACGACCCGCACAATTCTACTGGTCGTCCTAATGCCACAATTCTACTGCTAAATTCTACTTGAAGATGCAAAGGTTGCCCTGTTGCCAATTATGGAGTTCGAAATAATAAATAATTTAAAAGGTGTCTATTTTCATTACTTAAAAATATCCAAGGTCAGAAGAAGACAGTATATTTAATTATTAATGTACTAGAAAATGTCATCTATTTACACAACTTCAATAATACAAATTTGTAAATGAAGCAATTATCCTTATACAAAAATTAGCAATTATATTCCTAACCATTCACCTATTATCTTTTTTTTTAAGAAAACGCAGTATTGTTTGTATAGATAATTGAAAACTAATACAATCAAAAATAGTAAACAATTAAGTTACTGTAAAAAATATTAAGCCTAACTTACAATGCTGTCATATGACTTCATAATTATTTTTATTTTCACCAGATGGCGCAGATGCTGAAGACAGCTCCCTTTAATTAAAAAATAAGAATTTCTTTGTCATGATTTTTGGCTATGCGCCATTTAAAAATCCTAATAAATACAAAGGAAAACAATAATATTGTGTAAGTGTTATAATTTTTAAGTTTAAAGAAATACAGATAAGCAAGCAATTGATATAAAAATAGGTATTGCAAAATTTCTGTACTTGGTTTTCAGGATATAATAAAATATTTATTATATTCGAACGCAGTATTATTTATAAGATTTATAAGACTCGACAAAAAATGTATCCGATTGCCGCTAAAAATGTATTGGATTACCACAATAAAATGTATCAGATTGTCACAAAAAATGTATCAAATTGCCACATAAAATGTATCCGATTGCCGCAAAAAATATATGTGTATGTGGACGAAGGAAAATCATAGAAACAGAAATCTAGTTTTAGCACAAACCTAAAAACCATAAAAATATATAAAAAAGTCATATTATTATAAATTTCTGGAAATTTACAAAAGAACATCATTAAAATTGTAACATTAGAATATAATAAGCAAGTTGAAAGTTGCGTTTGAAAAGAAATCACTTGAGTTTGATGTTAAAAGCTTATAACATTTTTTTGTGTTACTTATATTTTGAGTGATATTGATTTAGGTTTATAGCATAGCTGGGATTTTTAAATATAATGACTGAACATTCACTGCTGAACTTTTGAATCTAGAAATTAATAATTTATTTAATATTTCCATAGTATCATGTTTATGTACGAATTAGAGTTAATTTAATTCATATAATTAAGTTTATAAATATCACATTTTTTAATTTATAAATATAAAATTTATCCAAAAAAAGTAACAATTAAATATTATTCTAAAATCTTTTATTGACGTATTTTACAATAAGTTAAATGAATTTCAGACCTTTTTCATTTTGATAATACAGTTCTTGAAATGTATTTTTGTCTTGAAATGTAGTATGTCTTCATTGAAATTAGTATTATATTTTATTCTTTAACTCTTTTTAATGGCAATTTTATACACGCATTTATTATTATATCGAAAAATGCATAGCATTTCAAATATAATAATAAAACAAACATTTGCTGCTTTGTCAAGATACAAACAAATATGGAAAATACAACGCCAAAAGTATCCATTAAATTAATAAGAGAAATGACTCAAGTTTTAGACAGCTGGAATAACATTTCATGACAGCACAGTGAAATATTCACTCAGTTGTAATGCAATTGGACATTATTTTTCTGGCTTGGAAAGAATGCATTTTATGTCCCTATTAATATGTAACAACAGAATAAACATTGTTTATGTGTCATAAATATGTATATATTTGTAGTTAATATGTCTTTTATAACCTCGGCTGTTTTTGAATTTTTATTTTATTTATTGTACATTAAGTACCCTTATGAAAGCCATGATGAGCCCATAAGCCACATGAAAGAACCTTTATAAGCAATTTCCACTCATTTGCCAGGCATTTGGTAGAAAAATCGGAAAAAAATTGACTATGAAGCCAGACCGTCGATGCTTACACATGCCTTATCTCTTTGTTTTTGAAAGTAGTAACTGTTAAAGATAACGTCTTAGCCTATACTAGACCTATAACGGCTTCAAGAAGAGGGCCACTTCAGGTTGACGAAAACACATAAAATTTTATTTACAATCGTTATCATATATACAGAATTCTGGGTTAATACAATTTAAAATTTCCAAAAAAAAAAAAAAAAAAAAATTACAGATTTAAATTTGTTTCACAAGTGCAGTTCACTTCATGGGAATAGACATTCAGATTTTTTGAGTCACCGCTGTGCGGCAGAAAATGACGGAACCTCCGGGCCTATTGTGTCACTTCAGAGAAAAAGAGAAAAACAATATATTTTGTTCCCTCTTAGCAATACTCTGTTCTTTCTTCTCCAAAAACCTCCCTATAAGAAAATTCGTCAAGAAGGGGGAGGGAGCAGCTTCGCTCACTTCTCAATGGAGTAGACATTTGTTTAGCCCATAGTCTATCACCAATCACGAAGCAACAACGCATGGTGTAGTCTGTACGTAATTTTTTATGTGTGTCATATAGAGGTTTAATCTATGCAAAATAGCCTATAAATATAAATTGAATTAAAAGATAAAATACATTCAAAAATTATTCAATTTTATATCTTTTGAAAAAGAATGCGTGATATATATAAATGTTATAAAACAGTTAATATATCAAACTATTTTAGCTTTTAAAACATAATGCATTAAAAAAATTTAATCTAAGTTTTTGATATTTATATTTTAAAAAATCAATATTATACTGTATGCTGGTATATTTATACAGAATGAATCATATTGGTAGCCATATCATAAATATTCCTATAATCACTTTTTATCGCATCACCAAAGGGATAAAATTTCCCATCTGCCCCCATAAAATAGTAATTTATGATCATCGGTATCAGATCAATACAGTGATTACCACTCAGTTCAGTGTTAAAATTGAAACAAAGTGTAATTAGCGTGTAATATAGTAGGAAAAAAAATAAGCGGAAAATACGTCCAGAATTTTTTCAAGCTATATTTAAATTATTTTACGCAAACCATTTTATTTCTTTGTTTTTTTTTATATCTCCAATAGCAAGGCAATACAGAAAAGGGGGAGGGGGAATACAGAATAAAAAGAAAATTTTCAAGAAATTTGACCGAAGTCATTGACTTAAGAGTTCTCTAGCTTACCAGTATCTCGCCATCTCGGATTCGCCATGAAGTGCCAAGCAACGATGGATATTTTCTTGGTTTGTAAATCACAACTATTAAACAGGATGTTCAATATAACTTACCCTAGAATAATTTTGAATAAAAGTATATTTAGACGTTTTGGGTTTAATAAAATATATATATATATATATATATATATAATTTGCATATATATGTAAAGTAAGATCTTTTCCCCTATCGATCGGTATTTCATAAAATTAAAGAACTATAACAATTAAAAGTCGAAATTTTTGACGTTATTGTTATTTTTTTTAATCTCCTCCTTGCCGAAAATTACGAAGAAATCTTATAACTATTTTTTAATTAAATACAAACTTCACTTTTGTAATATCACCACATTTTAAAACATCAGATGTCACCCAACATTTCAGTATTGTTAAAGAACTTAAAATAGGAATGGCGTCATGATACTTTTCACATCTGGCGCTATTTTGATACATCGCCTTTTCTATCGCTTGCGTCTATTTATTTTCATTTTAAATTATCTTTATATGTTTTACACTCTTGTTTGCAATTGTTTTAAATGCGTGATATACATATGGAAGTTTGCTTGTGATTCATTATGATCATGATATTTATCAACTTATTTCTTCAATTTTAAAAAAAGTAGATTTAAATATCTGAATATTTTATCAGTACATTTTTATTTAATATTTTTATGTCTATAGAAAATAAAAATGCTGTTTTCTGCAGATGGAAGCCCGGATAATAGCTGTTAGTTATTTATAAAAGAAAAACAGATTTTTTTTTAAAAAGTTTAGTGTAGTTATTTTCTTTCATTTTGTAATAGCGTAGAATAATAAAAATCCAATTTCTTTATAGTATAGAAAACTGCTGCAGCTCACAAAATCAATAACAAAGTAGTTTTAAAATATAGTATATAACTCAGTATAAAAAAAAGAGTAATAATTTAGGTTTAAATTTCTGGTAAGTTTCAAATGAATTTTAAAATATTTTTATAAATGTTTCACTAAAAGGCAATCAATGTTGCTTACAAAGTGATTTATAAGGAATATAAGAAACATTTTAAACTTAACGGAAAAGAAATTGTCGAATAGTAAATTTCTAATATTTTTTTTTTATTATTATTTGTGAAAACATCAATATTTGTGGGAAATATTTAAAGTATTCCTTTCATTGGTTCTATTTCATTTTGTAGTAATCTACCACAAGTTTTCCATTAATCTTGTAATATACTAATGATTTTTATTCAGAAAATATATGTGTTTAATAGACCTTAATAACTTTTGAACTATTCTCGTTTGATAACGGGTTTACTTTCAAACATTTCTAAAATAAGAGTTCTTGAAATTGGTGCTTTAAATTTGGGCATTGTCTTGTTGTAACATAATCTATTCTTACACGGATGGTCTAGTGCAGGGATGGGCAAACTTTTTCGGTCGTGGGCCAAAAATCGAAAAAAAAAAATGTTTGGCGGGCCAAGAAAAATTTTTCTAAAATTTTAAAAACAATATACAAGTATTACAATTTAAATATGTTAATGAGATGAATGAAATTGCGATTTCATTTTTAAAAGTTCCTTATATTGAGGTTCGAAGTGAGATGTACTGATTCTAAGGAACGAGGCTAAATGCTCATCTGTCAGTCTACTTCTGAAGTAATTCTTTCTAAGATTCATAGTTGAAAACACTTGTTCACATATATACTAAGATGAAGCAAACATAGCACTGATTTTCTGGGCATGAGATTTTAAATTTGGGAAACTTACTTTCGATAATGATTTATAAAACTCTAAATTTGGCATATTTAGAAACAACTTTTTGAGATGATTGTTAAATTGCAACTATGTGTGCCTGCTATTTCCGTCGATTTATGCTTTGTAGAACAAAAATAAAGAAAGTAAAAAGTTCATCAGTCTTTTGAAAAAAAAAGAAAGAAAAAAAAATAATATTTAATCAAAGTAGAACAGCAGATGGATATATATTACATAAATATATATTTCTTATAATTTGTCTCCGACCGGCAAATTAAAATTCTATCCGCGGGCCGAATAGAACCTTCTGGCGAGCCGTAGTTTTCCCATCCCAGGTCTAGTGGTTAACATATCATATTTACAAATAAGAAAATATGTTGTTGGTTGTATCTTATCCCACTTTGTCGACAGCAACATCTAGACCAAGTCCAATAATCCGTGTGTTCTCAGGTAATAAAGGTAGTGGGCATCTTCTGTTGTGATGGAGCAGCCGTAGGTAGAAATCTGACTTGACTCCGTGTCACTGAAGAAGGAGGGCAGTGCCTTCCAGGAGAAGTACCCCGCATTTGCGTATCGTATGGGAGATAAGCCGGAAAATTCCCACCATGTAGTCCGATTTACGAGGTAAGATGCTGAACATCCCAAACGCCATTGAGTCTGCTATTTTTCAATTCCTTCTGTTAGCTCGCACTATCCCTATATATATCTTGTTCAAATTTTCAATCGTCAATAAAATACTTTTTATTCATCCACTCAAGTTCAAATACATTTTTTGAACTTGTAGGGGATGACACTTCATTTTAATACAGTTTTTTTTCAAATATTAATACAGTAATTAAATTTAATTAATTCATTTTAGTTTTTTTTAGATTTAAGTTGCATATATCTACCAATAGATGGCGCCAGATAAACTTTAAAAAAAAATGAATGAAAATTATTTATAAAGGACTTTCTGCAATAGAGTGAAAAAAAAGTAAGAATTGACTTTAAAATTTTTTTTTTATATTACTTGTTTTGAATAAATGTCTACAACAAGTCCTAATGCTCACCCGCAGCGCATGTTGCCACTGAGCCAAGAGTAGAGTCCGAAAGAGCCCTAAAGGAAGTTTGGTTTCAAGCCCGGCAAGTGTTGTTAAATCGGAAGTTTAGAGGTTTAAGCAGGTGACAAACATGATAAGGCACTAGGCAGAAAAGCTATTTCGTGGGGCTTAAGGATTTCGCAAAATGATCCATCGCAATTCCATCAGATGTTACTATTGTAGCTATTTGTTCCAGATAATGCAGTTGTATATCAGCGGGTCTTTTTTATAGTACAGTCTTGGAAAAGTTAATTCTGCAGCATATCTGACGTTAAAAAACTATTGATCCAGTGGCCAACAAACTGTAATTGGGCCACATTTTCAAAAGGTGATCACTTTTCAATAAAAACATTTTAATTACTTATCAATAAAACAATATCAATGTTATAAACATTTTAATTACTTTTAAAGTAAACACTTAATACTTTTCACGAACAATATTTCTTAGTTTTCGATAAAACAATATTAATATTATAAAACAATATCAGTAATATAAAACACTATTAATTTTTCAATAAAACAATATCAATACTATAAAACCTAATTACTTTTCAATAAAACATTATTAATGCTATTAACAATATTAATAACAATATAATTATAATTGTATAATTAATATATATAATATAATTATAATTAAACAATATAATAATAATAAACAATAACAACTTTTTAATAAAACCATATTAACACTATAAAACAATAACTACTTTTCAATAAAACCATATTAATACAATAAAACAATAACTACTTTTCAATAAAACCTTATTAATACTATAAAACAATAACTACTTTTCAATAAAACCATATTAATATAATAAAACTATTACTTTTCAATAAAGCAATATTAATACTATAAAACACTAATTACATTTGAATGAAACAATATTTATGCTATAAAACTATATTAATTAGACTTATTACCGCATATGATCAAATAATAATTTCCTTAAACTACGAGTAACTCTGAAAAAGATAGAGACGAAAACGTTATGCTTCAATCTAAAAAAGAAATGACAAAATGCACTAATTAATTTTTCTGAGTGAGTAGAAAAATGCAAAGAAATTAATCTTTACTTGCATTAAAAAAAATGAATTGCTTCAAGCAATTAATTTATTAACTCCGATATTACCCATTGCAAATTTCTAATAAAAATATTCCTACATCAATACGAATGTCGCAACCCAGACATTACTTCAAAATTTTAATAAAACTTCTTTCTGATTTCCTTTCATTTTCCAATAGATTTATATTTAGTTAAAATACTTAGGAATCAAATTCATTCATTTATTTTGTTTTTATATTCTTAAATTGGATAAAGAACATTGGGTAGTTAGATAAGTCATAAAGAATGTTCTTTTATTCAAATTCTCATATTTTTACTTATTATAATAAAATAATTACATGACACACCTATTTCTATTCTACTTTCATTAAATATTTAAAGTATTATATGAATTGTAATACTTTAAATTATGAATAGTCGTAGGCAACAAATTTTTTCTTGTGTTTGATACCATATACAACAAAGGTATCTGTGTTCTAAAACAAAGTATATTGTGCTTAAATATCTTTCTAAATAAAAAAATATGCAAATTATGTAGGTTTTTAAATTTACTTTGAAGTGTTAATAATTTAATAAAAGTATTTTATGAATGTGATATTAAGGAAAAAAATGGAGCAACCTTCGAAAACATTAAAATCAAAAACGTTCATTGTAATTAATGCAACATACTCATCCAAAACGTTCATTGTAATTAATGCAACATACTCATCCAAAACGTTCATTGTAGTTAATGCAACATAATCATCAAAAACGTTCATTGTAGTTAATACAACATAATTATCAAAAACGTTCATTGTAATTAATATAACATTATCATTAAAAACCATCCTTGTTAATACAACGTAATCATCAAAACTATCGTAGTGAATACAACGTAATTATCAACAATCATTGTAATTCATACAACGTAATCAACAAAAATCATTTTAATTCCTACAACGTAATCATCAACAACCATTGTAATTCATACAACGTAATCATCAAAAATCATTGTAATTCATACAACGTAATCATCAACAACCATTGTAATTAATAAAACATAATCATCAACAACCATTGTAATTCATACAATGTAATCATCAACAACCATTGTAATTAATAAAACAATCATCAACAACCATTGTAATTAATACAACATAATCATCAAAAATTGTTATAATTAATACAATATAATCCTCAAAAATCGTTATAATTAATACAATATAATCATCAAAAATCGTTAAATTTAATACAATATAATCATAAAAAATATTGATGATTATACTGTATTAATAGCAATATTTAATACAACATAATCTTCAAAAAAATTATTCTTATGCATAGATATAAATGTTTGTTAAATAAAATAAATTTTACAGTAAAACATACAAGGAAATTTTTTAAAAAATGCGTTAATTAAAATAAAATATTTTATTTTACATTATGAAATGATTTGCATATTTACATAATTCTATATACAGGATAAGTATATTAAATTAATATATATATCATGAAATTTAGAAAAATATTAAGTTAATGTTTTTATAATAAGAATAATATTGTTTTCCAAAATAAACTTCATTTTATGATTAGTCATTCTTTAACGCTTTTCAACATAAATTATCAATCAATTATTTGATAAGACTATTCATACGAACTTTCCCTATACTATCAGGTGCAGAAATTGACTTTCTTCAAAAGACATCTGTTGTGTCCCTTCAAAAAACAGGACAATTAAAATACTTTCCCAAAGTGGATCGCATTACACAAAAGAGTTTTGGGAAGACAGGCAGACAGAGATAATTAATTGATCGCTCCAAAATTACCCCTGCATTATACGCCGCACAATCTAGAGCCTTTATCTGGCGCTATAAAGTGTAAAAATAGAAAATATTTTGTTGGGGGTAAATCGAATTAACTTCCCGTTAATTAAAAGACCGAACAGAATAGCAGGCAGAAGATACCAAATAGAATTATCTGCGGCCATTTTGTAAGTAAATCGCCCTTTTTTTATCCCCTTTCTCTCCCTTTCCACTGATTCCTATCTTTAAACAGATTAAATTTCAGAAAACCAGCGCCAGAAAATATTCCTTATCTCACATTAAGTGAGAAAATTTGGAAAGAGATAAAATACAATCATTACCATATTTTGCAACTGCAGAAATAAAATTATGATTTTTATATTGAATAATAATTAAAAGTCAATTAAAAGAAATGAGCTGCATTTATGTTTTACACGGTGTTCTGTATTTAAAAACGGATTACTTTTATGTTTTATACAGTATTTAAAATCAGATTACTTTTATGTTTTGCACAGTATTTAAAATCGGATTACTTTTATGTTTTGCACAGTATTTAAAATCGGATTACTTTTATGTTTTTTGTACAGTATTTAAAATCTGATTACTTTTATGTTTTGCACATTGATCTGTATATAAAATCGGATTACTTTTATGTTTTATACAGAATTTAAAATCTTATTACTTTTATGTTTTACACAGAATTTAAAATCTTATTAGTTTTATGTTTTGCACAGTATTTAAAATAGGTTTACTTTTATGTTTTGCACAGTATATAAAATAGGATTATTTTTATCTTTTACACTTTGATCTGTATATAAAATCGGATTACTTTTATGTTTTACATAGTGTTCCGTGTTTAAAATTGGATTACTTTTATGTTTCACACAGTGTTCTGTATTTAATATCGGATTACTTTTATCTTTACACAGTGCTCTGTATTTAAAATCGGATTATTTTTTGTTTTATACGGTGTTCTGTATCTAAAATCGGATTACTTTCATAAAGTTAAAGAATTTTTTTTAATCAAAATCATTAATTCATTAATAGAAAATTTTTTAACACATTCAATAGCTTGAGCGAGAAGTAGAATAGTTCTGAGATTAACCACCTCACGTTGACTAACATTAGGTGTAATTACTCATTTAAAATTCTCATTATTTTCTCTTTTTATAAGAAATAGCCTTATTTTTAATGCCTCCACACCGAATGGGAGACCTGGTAGAGAAAGTATCCATCAAATTATTTCTGCATTATTTTTTCTGTTTCTTTTCTGTAGAAAATCATGGGTAGTAGTGTAAGGCAGTTACATTTAGATCTTCGTAATTTATCTTTTTCGATGGATTTTCTTTCTGGATTGAGGCAAAAAAAATTCAAACACTTAACCCTTGACACTTATAAATAAATTTAAATAAGGGATTTATAGATTTATGTAAGCTGTGGCCTTTATGTATTCATTATTATTTGGCAGCGTATTGAACAAAAATCACTCGAAATATATTTATAATAAATGATAAATAAAGAATTTCATTCATAATATTTGATTAATTTAATAAGTGTTTTAATACTTTTTTTTTCGATTTTTGTATTCACCATGTAAAACTGATCAGTCAATTATTTTTATTTATCGATTTTTCTTATATATATACATGATTAAAAATGTTTGCTCTATCCAAACAGACTTACAGTTCTGATGCATTATTTAGCGACAACAACATTTACTTTGTTTAAGACCCTACCCTCCCTTTGGGTACCCCCTGCCGCAAGGTCAAAGACAAAAAACAGCTGCATTTTTTTACCCTTTCATCATGACTCGTTGGTTTTTCTCACGAGTTCATGGACCCGGTCTAGATCTTACTTTCGACCAACTGGGATAAGAAACAACAACAACTTTGTTTAAAATAGAGCATATGTTTTGATAAAAAATATTGTGGATACTTAAAAACAAAATGAATAAATAAAGATCCCCATATTGAAAAAGGATCCGACCTTAAATTTTTGCAATAAATTAAGAAAAAATAGAACATGAAATGAAAAGATTTTTCTGTTACTTAAATGTCTTACATCTTCATGAAACTAAAATAACATATTTTATGTTGTAAACTTTCAATAAAAACTGAAATATTTGCCAAAACAATTATTAATTACATGTTTGCGCTAAAATGGAAATATGACGAAACAGACCTCGGTCAGTACATGTATGTTTCAGAGGGATTATTTTCAAACTAAACACCCATTTTTTTTTATATGAACAGGCCATATGTATCAAACTATCAAGCTGAGGTAATCAAAGAAATGTGTTGGCACGGAATAGGTTAAATAATTGTTTTCTTTTAATTAAGATGTTATTGTTGTCGTACTCCCTGAAGACTACTAGAAAATCAAATATCGTGGTCCTCCCGAATAATGTTGACTATGTTGATTGTCAGCTCGGAATATAAATCATCTTCAGAAGAATGGTACAGACAATGCATTGTGAATAATGTTGACTATGTTGCTTGTCAGCTCGGAATATAAATCATCTTCAGAAGAATGGTACAGACAATGCATTGTTAATAATGTTGACTATGTTGATTGTCAGCTCGGAATATAAATCATCTTCAGAAGAATGGTACAGACAATGCATTGTGAATAATGTTGACTATGTTGATTGTCAGCTCGGAATATAAATCATCTTCAGAAGAATGGTACAGACAATGCATTGTGAATAATGTTGACTATGTTGATTGTCAGCTCGGAATATAAATCATCTTGAGAAGAATGGTACAGACAATGCATTGTGGCTGCAACAACTGGGCAATCAAAGACATGGTGAGGAGTAAGCTCAACATCAGGGCAGTTGCCACATTTTTGGTATTTCTTAACGCCATCAGCAGAAATTTCCAAAATTTTGTGGTGCTTCATCCTTAATGTTGGCAAGGTAGTAGCTGTGTGTCTGTCGACATTTAATTCTGCAATATGGTATTTTGATTTAATTTTAGAAGGAATTATAAGTTTAGATTTTGTCCAGGGCACTTTGAATCTGCAAGGAAAATAGTAATAGCAGTCTGTTCCAGACATCTGTCATTCTTCGCCAAAGAATCTGCAATTTCAGTGAATTCCAAATCCATATGAGCAGATATCCATTGCAGTATACACATTCTGTGCAAACATTGAGTTCGTTCTAAAAGAGATATAATCTTGTAGATCTTACTTTAATTAAGATTCTTCAGACTTTAATACTTTTAGTTAAGATTAAGAAGCCATGTAACTATGATATGTATTTAAGAGTATCGAAACTTAAGTAGTTACAAGGCAACTACAAATCTTAAGAATCCCCTTTGATGGCAGCCACCACTACAAGTTTAAATGTTTTCCTTTTAAGTGGTAAATTGTTATCCCACTTAATTACGGCGATTTTGATAGCACATTGATGTGCTTTTTTTCAAAATCTTTCTGTGTAGTCTGACTGACAGATTTAGTTGCTTTGAGTTATCCCATAGTTTCGTTAGTTGTAGAATGAGTACTGTTAAGAAACGTCCATAAAAGCATTTAATAAGAGATAATGTCGTACTTGGGATTTCATCTGCAAAATATTGAGTGAATATTTCATCAAATGTTTTTGCCATTAGGAGAAAAATTTTTTGAAAAGTGTCTATTTTGTCTGCGAGTAAAGTTAGGCTGTGGGATAATAAAAAATTCATCCTTATTATAATATTAATAAACTTCACTAATTTCTTGATTATACTTTAGATATAGTATTGATAATTGAACATATTTAAATAATTAATTACACTATTATATATTTTAAATTTTTATAACTGTGTGAGAATGAGAGGTATAACTAGCTCTAGTTATTTTAGTAAATACCTAGAGTAAATAGTTCTTACGAATGATTTTTTATGTATTTTCAACAACAATTTCATAATCATATGTTTTCAACAACAGTTTCATAATCAAATGTTTTCAACAACAGTATCATAACATACATTTTGAACAACAGTATCGTATCATATGATTTCAACAACAGTATCATATCATATGATTTCAACAACAGTATCATGTGTGTTTTCAACGACAGTATCATAACATATGTTTTCGTCAATAGTATCATGTGTGTTTTCAACGACAGTATCATAACATATGTTTTCGTCAATAGTACTATATCAAATGTTTCCAGCATCAATGCTTCAACAACAGTATCATAATCATATATTTTCAGCAACAACAATATTTTTACAATCTTATTGATAACACAGCCTAATGTTAATCAGGAACAGCTTCACTTTGAAAATTTATTTTGAATGCCTTTATTGTCAATAGTAAAAATGAAACCGGACTTATTTTGAACAACTTCCAATATTTATATAAGAAAAGAAAAAATCATAATTAAATCTATTCAAAAGAAATCGAATTAATTGGACAGAAATCAAGTTTTGACAACGTCATTAACGCTGTCTCATTAACACCTCAACCCTCATCAAAAGAAGCGATGTCAGTGTTTTTAAAAGCGAGTTACATTCTTATAGCTCTGCAGTTGTCATTCGAAAAGAAGAAAAGAGGGGCAGAAATATTTCGAAATTCCTTGGCGTATGGCACCAAGAAAGAAAGTTCCATGGAGTTCTAGAAGCCTCATCTCTCACACTTTCTAATTAAAGGGCATGACAAATGTTGAGAGAGAGGGTCTTAATGAAATGCTTAGAGCTGTTAAGAATAAATTAAGAGAAAGAAATATTCTAAGATATGATTTTCTTCTTTATTATATTCATGACGGTTTTTATAATTAAGAAAATTTTTCTTTTTTAATCATTAACTAGAAAAACCTATTTCCCATAGCTGTATATCTATCTGTATGAATGTAACCGTTGTGCATGTATTAATATTTCTTGCAATTTAACAAACTGTAATGTTGAAAGATAATTTTTTTTTTCTACGAGCTCATTATATTTTTAACAGGTCGTATTCAAAAATTACGAAACAAAATTATAATTAACTATATTCTAACTAATAAAAATTGTATATAGTAAAAATAATGATTTATATCTACATCGGAATTCCGTGACATTGGTGCTTGATAATAATATCATGTTAAATAGCTCAGAGATAAAAAGATGGAGGGACAAATATTTAACAAATGAAACACTGGAAATCGAAATTCAGAAAAATTAAAAAGAATAATCTTTTTTTTTATATTTATTTCCACCGATAAATTACAAAATAAAAAATATATATTATACCATAAATATTTTTATTAAAATAAAAAAAATCTGCCATTTAAATTTTTTGAGGCTAAAGTAAGAAAAAATTCAGGATCTTACGGAAATTTATTTTACATAAGAAAACTTGAGATCACTCAATAAAATAATTTTATTGAAGAGCTCCTGTTAATGGCAATTCAGGTACATATATAAATTCATGCGAAGTCTGTTTTCACAATAAATATTGAAAACACAAAATGTCTTCAAATAGAAACAGCTGTATAAAATATAACTATTCAATAGAAACAGTTATATAAATTGTCAATAAACAAAGCTATGGAATTAAATAGCTTTAAAATCATTATGCAATTCGAAGGAATCTATACAAAAGTATGCAAATTTTATTTTTCACTTAACATTCGTATTTGTATTGAAAAATCTTCAAACAAAACACATTTTTTTTTTACAAAAAATTTGTTTAATATATAAATTGAAATAAACTCGCATCTGTTAAAATTTAAATTAGGAAATATAACATGCCAACTATGATGTTTTAACAGGGATCATGGGATGGCAAAATCCCTTCCCGTGATCCATTCATCTGCCTCTAACGGACAGAAGACGTTCCTCACAAATAATCATGCGCTTCCAGCTTCAATACAGCAAGTGTTTTTAAGAATGATTGAATACAGTGCTTGCTTGAACCAAAACTGATACGTTCAGTGTTTTATGTAATGTATTCTTTTAATAAAAGTTCTTAATAAATGTTTTTAATAAATGTTATTAATAAATCCTTCTTTTAATAGTGTTCTTTTTAACACTAAAAATGTTACTAAAAATATTTAAAAATTATCCAGGGCAAAATTACCTGTTTAACGTCTTTGTGATATAGCATTTAATAAAGTCCACTATTACAATTTTTAGTTAATAACTTTCTTAATTAAAAATTGTGCTTGTTTTTTGTTTCGCTTGGGCTGTAGTTTCTCTTCTTTTGCAAAAGACAAAAGTCTCTGACTTCTTGTTTTAAATTTAATCTTAAAAGTTAATTATCTAAGTACATTTCGTCCTTGAGGATAAACCAGAAATAGAATATTACACATGATTTTCAAAAACTAATACTATTTCCTTGAACACCATTCCTGCACCTCAGGAAATAAATTTCCACTAACAGTATTGGGGCGGAAATAAATTTTGATTCAGTAATTAAAGGATAGATTAATAGCTTCGACTGCCATGTGATTTTTACAATATTAACTTCGTCAGAAAACTACTCGACTGAAATAATGATCCTATATCGCTGCGATGGTGATATATTTTTATCGTCCCTGATAAATTCTCATCGAAGTCACGAAGTGTGGAAGCATCCAGTGATTTGATTTTGCCCATCCATAATTACAAAAATCCAATGGGAATTCCCGCTTCGTAGCGATGGATTTGTTTTAACTTCCAAGTTTCTAAAAGTAATAGAATTCGTGATGTAGAAATACATTTAATTATAATAAAGCTCATTTGCTAAGTCTTTAAGTACAGGATTTGTAAAGATTTTTAATTTTAAGTATAGCTTGCATAGATGTTTTCAGAGAAATATATTTTCAATAAAATTGGATAAAAAATATTTTTAAATATCTGTAATTAAAGAAATTGAAATAAATAATAGTTACATGTTTAAAACAAAGAATAATTTAGTAATTTTAAAAGATTAAACATTGCATAAAAATGAAATAAATTTTTTCAGCGTAATAAAAAAAAAAAAATCAATGCAACAATGAATTCTCATTTCAAATTAACCAAAAATAACTTGGAAAACTTATTATTTTATTAGATAATGATGGAATATAAAATTGAGAAATTTCTGGAAAAAAACGTTTTAAAATATATGGTATGTTTCAATAACTTAAATTTAAAATAGATTTATTTAAATTTCAATTTAAAATAGATTTATTTAAATTTCAATTTAAAATATATTTATTTAAATATAAATTTATTAAATAATTTAAATTTACATTTACATTTATTATTTTTATATAAATATTTAAATATATAAAAATAATAAATGTAAATAATGTTATACTTTTAAATTTAAATATTTTAAATTATTTAAAATTAAATTTATTATTTAATGAATTAAATAAAGAGAATCTAATTATTTAAGAGAAAAACAAGTAATATTAGAAGTTTTTTTAAAAACCAATATATCGATTAATCTTTTTAAATTTATTAAAATCTGTGATATGTGACATAATTTGAAAAAGTTAGAATATATTAATAATTTGTTTAAATAGTTACGACAAAAATCAAAAGGAAAAAGTGAAAAAAAAAATATTAGTGAAAGAAAGTTCCATTTCAATCTATCATCTAAAATTTGTAAAGTACTATTACCGTGATAAATAATATTTTTTATTAACAACATTTTAAAATGAGTCCTATAATTATTTTCGTTTAAAAAATTTTAACAACAACTAAAGATTGAACATTTTAATTTTAATTAAATATTTAATGTGATGCTTTAAATTCTAGTCGAATTTTTATTAGATATTAATACTTACTAATTTTATTTATTTTTGTCAAGAAAACAAAAATATTTGTTTATGATTAAAATTTTTATTTCATATTTAAAAAAAAAATTTTTTGAAGTACAAAATTCCTTTGTGAAAAACAATGTAACAATAACATTAGTATTTTAAAAGGAGATTTTTCCAGAATGCCGATTGTTAAAAAAAATTATGAAATCAACGTAGAGCATTTAAAGACAGATTTATAGATAATAATGCATGCTTTTTGCGTAACTATTTGAAGAATTCAAAACTAGAAACATAATCAAATATTTGAAAAGTTTAAAACCATAGAAATGTTTTGAAATATTCTCTTTTTTAATGCAGGATTTACAAATATTTAAAATGTATTTTATTGAATGGTTTTTATTATTTTTTAGAATTTTAATGATATGATTTAAAAATTATTTATTTATTTATTTATTTTTTGTAAAATATTTTTTAAAATCTTGATGTATGAAGGATTCTAACGAGTTTCGTTCATGGAAAATACATAGAAATAAAAGCATTTTAATGATTACTATACGTAAGAACAACTGTAAATACTTTAGATTACATTCTTGATAGTTGTTATATCAATAAATTTGTAGACGAGAACATATTTTCCAATTATTTAAACTTTATAAATACATATGCAGTAGATTTTTTTTAAATGTAGCTTGATATCTTTCGTATTACTAAAACAAGAATCAAACTGAATTATTTCTTGTTTCCCTATTTGAATAATATTAGTACAGTCTTTAACGAAAAAATATTAAACTTTATTCTGAAACTGAGGTCATTTTTTTGTTGCTAATAATCCGATTACAGTTATCTCATTTTGTTAATCCATCTTATGTATCACATGAAATCTGAAATAACAAGATCTTTTAACTTCCCAGTAACAACAAATTTTGACATACAGCTAATCTGATTTTCTATGGATCATTAGTTGCAAACTACATTACAATTTACTACTACTATTAGTTATAAACTTTTGTACTTCACTACTTAAACCATCATAATGCAAATCATATTATTTGTTCTTATGAAACCTTTATATTTATTCAATTATTTGTCATTAATATCAGTTATTTACTAAAATACAGAAATCAATAGAAAAGAACCCCCAAAATATATATAGATATATATACGTAATTTTAGAATTATATTTTGTAATTTATAGTACTATATAAAAAAACATTTATGCATGACTTGGGTAACATAAATCTGTATTTAGGTAGTAAATAATAGTTGTATAGGGTAAAAAATAGTAGTAGGTAGGTAATATAGGTAGTAAATCAAAACAATAAATCACCAATATATATATATATATATATATTATTCTAGAACGATATTCTTTGTTATTTATAGTACTATATAAAAAACATTTATGCATGGATTAGGCAACTTAATCAGTATTTAGTAATCAATATTTCAGAAGTAAAATACAGAAATCAATACAAAAACTCACCAATATATTATATCATATATATATATATATATATTAAAAACTCACCAATATATTATATTATATATATATATATATATATATATATATATTACACACACACGTGTGTGTGTGTGTGTGTGTGTGTGTGTGTGTGTGTAATTCAATTATTCTACAATTATATTCCTTTGTAATTTATAATACTATATAACAGCATCTATGCATGATGTAGGCAACTTAATTTATATTTAGGTTAGTATTAGGTATATTTAGGCACTTAATCAATACTTAAGTTTAATACACTGAAGTGACAAAAGTCATGGGATAGCAATATGCAAATTTTCAGATGGCAGTAGCATCGCGTAGAACAGGTATAAATGCGCAGTGCTTTCGCAGAGCTTTCATTTCCGTTCAAGTTATTCATGTGAAGAGGTTTTGACGTGATGATGACCGCACGACGGGAATTAACAGACTTTGAACGCGGAATGATCAGTTGGAGCTAGACGCATGGGTCATGCCATTTCGGAAATCGTTAGGGAATTCAACATTCCCAGATCCACTGTGTCAAGAGTGTGCCGAGAGTATGAAATTTCAGGCATAACATCCCACCATGGACAGCGCAGTGGTCGACCGCCTGCACTTAACGACCGAGACCGGCGACGTCTGCAAAGAGTCGTAAATTCTAACAGACAAGCAACACTTGCGTCAAATAACCGCAGAAATCAATGTGGGACGTACAAGGGACTTGTCTGTTAGAACTGTGCGGAGAAATTTGGCTTTCTTGGGCTATTCCAGCAGAAGACCGACTCGAGTGCCTTTACTGACAGAACGACATCGCTTGCAGCGACTCTCGTGGGCACGTGAGCATATCGGTTGGTCCCTAGATGAATGGAAAACCGTGGCCTGGTCGATGAGTCACGATTTCAGTTGGTAAGAGCTGATGGTAGGGTTCGAGTGTGGCGCAGACCCCACGAAGCCATCGACCCAAACTGTCAGCAAGGCACTGTTCAAGCTGGTGGTGGCTCCGTAATGGTGTGGGCTGTTTTTTCATAGCATGGACTTGGTCCTCTGGTGCGACTGGACCGAACATTGACTGGAAATGCTTATGTTCAGCTATTTGGAGATCACTTGCAGCCATTCATGGACTTCATGTACCCAAACAACGATGGGAATTTTTATGGATGACAATGCGCCATGTCACCGGGCCACAACTGTTCGCGATTGGTTTGAAGAACATTCTGGACAATTCCAACGAATGATCTGGCCACCTAGATCGCCCGACATGAATCCCATCGAGCATTTATGGGACATCATCGAGAGGTCTGTTCGTGCCCAAAATCCTGCACCATCAACGATTTCACAATTATGGACGTCTATCGGGACAGCATGGCTCAATATTCCTGCAGAAGACTTCCAGCGACTTGTTGAGTCCATGCCACGTCGAGTTGCTGCACTTCGCCGGGCGAAATTAGGGCCGACACGATATTAAAAGGTATCCCATGACTTTTGTCGCTTCAGTGTATATGTTAGTATTTCAGTATTTAGGTTATTTAGTATTTCAGTATTTAGGTTATTTAGTATTTAGCAATTTAATCAATATTTAGATATTAGGTAATATTAGGTTTGTATCTTGTTTTTACTTCATAAGCTTGAATTCAAATCGATAAGCATTTTATTATTTAGTATATTTAATAAGCAAGAACGAATTGCATAATAAAACAGTTTAACATAGAGATCACCTAAATATATTTTTTTTATCAAACTTATTTCTTTTTTAACAAATACCCAATATCTCTTTTTTTATCCATTTTTTTTCTCCAAAATTTTATCAAATTTTGTTTCTGTTTTGAATACTGGCAATATGACTTGAAATCGGTCATCTACAGAGCGGCAGACATGTAACAGGTTTGGTATTACCCAGGATGCCCCCAATACATCTTGAATGCAGCACCTGCATCTCAATTTGGAATAAACTCCTATTGGATATTACCTATCACATGATTTGCTAAAGTTATAAGGTATTAGGAATGAGAATCAAAAGTCAGTTATGAAAGAGTAGTAAGCTCTATACATTCATTGAATAAATTTATTGAATTATTTTAATTGATACAATGAATTTTAATTTATTAAATAACAAGTAATATAAAAAAAATTTTAATGTCAATTCCTACTTTTTTTCACTATATTGCAGAAAAGTCCTTTAAAATAAATTTGAAATTTTCCTCTTACATTTGGCGCCATCTATTGGTAGATACATGCAACTTAAATCTAAAAAAATATCTAAAATTAATTAATTAAATTTAATTTAATTAATGAATTAATATTTGAAAAAACTGTATGAACGTCAAATGTCATCCACTAGAAGCTCAAAAAATGTATTTAAACTTAAGTGGAGGACTAAAAAGTATTTTATTAACGATTAAAAATTTGAACAAGATATATATAGGGAGAGTGTGAGCTAATAGTAGGAATTGAATAATGAATTTTATATTCCAGATATTTGACAAATATTGACTAATATTTGATCCAGATATTGACTTTCCAAATATTTGACTAATATTGAATATCCAAATATTTGAATAATATTGACTTTCCAGATGTTTAATTAATAATGACTAACATTTCATCTAGATATAGATTTTCCAGATATTTTAATAATATTGACTAATATTTGACCCATATATTGACTTTTCAGATATTTTAGCAATATTGACTAATATTTTACCCAAACCCCCATCATCAGAGTTTCCAAACAATTTATAGAAGTATTTATTAAAATATATTTTTATTAGAGATATATACTTATTCAAAATATACGAATAAATGAAGTTTTCAAAATTATGAAAACAATTACCCCAAACCCCCATCATCAGAGTTTCCAAACAATTTATAGAAGTATTTATTAAAATATATTTTTATTAGAGATATATACTTATTCAAAATATACGAATAAATGAAGTTTTCAAAATTATGAAAACAATCACTTAAGAAGCATTAAGGAAAAAAGTTTTGAAAATGAAACTGCATTACTTAAAAGAAAACTTTTCAAATCCAATTTTTAAAAGTTTCGAAAAGTAGGCAAGAACTGCGACGGTCTCAAACCAGAATAATAAATTTTTTCCGGCTTCATTTCTGAATCAAAACACGTTTGGAGATGATGGAAGCTTAACTGATATGTGATACCTTTCAATATGAAAGGTAGACTTCCCTTCTTCCAAAAAAAAGAGAATATTTTGACACAAGAAAATGGTTATATATTTTTTAAACCCATAGAATATATTACTAATAATTTCATAACAAAAGAAAAAAAAATAACAGAAACAAATTACAAATAACAGAAAAATGAATAATTAATTATTATATTTCATCAATAACAACTTTTAGAAACAATCCCGTACTTTTAGTTTTTATTTTAAAAGGCATTATTATAAATAAAATGTTATATTTCTGCGAATTAACTTTGGAAACATTAAATTAAAATATGGATAGTTGCTATATCGCAGATAAGATTTCTAAAAATTTAGATTTGATTTAAGAAATAGCATTTTTATCAATACATGAAATTATATATATAAGCATAGATTATAAATGTAAAATTTTAAACAAATAAACAACTTTAAATTTCTAAAATTACAAAATGGTATTTGAGAAAAAGAAATATATTACATGACAAAATAAAGCAATAAAATATTTTGAATTTGATTAACATATTTATTGTTGCATATTTTTGTATGACCAGCTGCAAAGGAGAAAAGGTAGTTTAAAGTATACAAAACACAATGACACGGAAATACAAACTATTGGACAAGGAAATGGCTTGGTTTAATATGAAAATAAAATGCAATGCACTGCTTTTATGCATCATTATATATTAAAGCTGCACACAAAAAGTAAAACCCATATATATATCTTTCTCTCTGGCTTTAAAGAACAAAATAATTATAATGCATAATAACTAAATAAATGTATTTAAATAAGCAATATCAGAAGAAATTTGTGGAGTGTTCTTTTTCTTCAGCCTATTTCATTAACTAAACTCTTTTTATCAAAATATAACGAAATAATCCATATAAACAACATCGATTTCAAAAACACTGAAAAATGTTTTTAAATAGATAATACTGTAAAGTAAAAAGAAAAACATTTACATTTACAAAAAAAAAGAAAAAATTTACATTACCAAAAATTTACAAAGATTAAAATACTGTAAAGTAAAACTCTTTGTAAATTTTTGGTCAACATCATGTACATTTAATTTTTCGTTCATATTAAACATTTTTCAGTGTTTTTGAATCAAATTAATATAATTTTATATTATATATTTTTAAATTTTTATAGGAATATAATAGTGTTTTTAATATAAATATTTTTTTAGGGATAAATATTTTTAAATAGATTTAATGATATATATTATTGAATTCTTCGTCTTAAATAATATGTCCACTACTATGTAAAATATCCACTAAAATCTAATGAATCATTTCTCTTTTATTTATATGACTTGAATTTAATACAATTAATTCAAAAAGTTAGCATTTAAACAATTATTGTCAATATAAATCTAATTCAATCGGCTGAAAACTAGTTATATATTTTCTTTTATACATTTTTATATTTATTAATGAATAACTAGCTACAGATAATTAAAACATAAAAAATATTAAATAATCTCTAATTTATAAAATTTAAAAGTAACCATAGATATGAAAGCTTAAATTTCGTCAATATTTATTTTATTTTATTGGCCCGTAATCTTTTCACATTATTACAAAACTATTTTTACTGATAAAAATAATTCAAAGCAGATATAAATGAAATGTGAAAAAAAGTTTTATTTTTTAACTTAAATATTTTATCATAAATTGATAGTTGGATGCTACAAATTTTTTTTAAATTAGAAAAAAAAACGAACAAAAAAATCACCGATATCATTCGTCACTTACGTCGTTATACGTCAGATAATGATCTTACCAATTTCGCGGTTTTACAAAATCGAAGTGCGTCAAAAAGCAACATTAAAAAAAATTCGACAGTGTCACAACCACGATTGAAGTTGAAATAAATCTAACTAATGATGAAAATAACTTAGATTTCTCTTTTAATAAAAATTTTATTTCTCTTCTAACGATTTGGAAGATTTTAATGCAATACAATTTTAGAAATATGATTAGAAATCTCAAAATTTATAGTATTACTTTTACTTCGAGAAAGCATTAATCCTCTCACCGTAAATAAAATCTAATTATTCTACATCATTAAATTCCGGATTAACTAGACTAAAAGCTTTAGAACTCATATAAAAACGAAATATTTTTAATTATATATATGTCATTTTCAAATAACTTCAAAGAGCCTAGCTCAGAAATTAATGAGCTGGATTTAAAAGAAGAATTTTGAGTTTCCTTTCGTTTTTAACATTTGCATCCAATACGTATAATCTTACGTTTATTGATGTGATATGCAGTGACAGAAATACCAAAGATCAAAGGAGATTTCTATGCTGAGGTTTAAAAGTCCGAAATATTTTACAAAATTGTTATTAGTAGCACTGAATTACTCATTTCAGTTTTAAACCAAATTTGCATTCGTTTTTATATGTCAAATAACTTATTGCATTAAATACAAACGTATAGCAGGAGTAAAGTGGTTAAAAGGTTACTGTATTTCAGAGCTATGGAGAGGCAGTAAAGTTGAACCGAAAGGGATAGTTTTCCCCATGTAATGATTCACTATTTTTTGCCAGATGTCTTCTCTTTCAAAGTGAATATCCTTACAACAATTGGAGCAAAATTTAAGCCAAAGGAAAGAACAATAATAATAAATAAAAAAAAAGCTGAAATCATTTACGAATTTACACTCAAGAGCCAAAACATTATGACCATCTGTCAATAACGAGTTGGCCCACCTTTGGCGCGCAAACGGCTTCAACTCGCCTTGGCATGGATTAATACCACCACTTAATACCAGTTAAATACCACTTCCACCTGATCACGTGCCTTCCCCGTCCTCCAGGAGAGTTGCAAAATGTAGGAGTGGTCATAATGTTTTGGCTCTTGAGTGTAAATTTATCACGTGTCAACATATTTTATCCCTTATTTAATGAACAGAACGTGTATATATGTTAAAGAGTGATTAAATTTATTTTCATAAATATCACTTGTGTGAGACATTGTTTTGAGAATATTGAACGATTATGTGTTTATATTCTGCTAAACAATACACAATGAGATACAGAGCCCATAATTAGGCACGTATGAAGTTTAGCCTTAACAACACATATTTCTTGTAAATTTTAACATACACAACATTAAAATCCACGATAAAATTCAGTTTATTTTAAATAGAAGTTTTTAGAATGAAAACTTCACACGCTGTGCGAGGATTAACTCTTACATATTTTCTTACCCTACATTTTTGTGAAAGCAACAGAGTTCATATCAGAAAAATACCAAGTTCCCACAAAATAAAATAGCCACAATAATGAATCACATAAAAAAAACCTCAGAAAAATTTAATATGTTCCATACAATTTAAAATCTTATAAAATGATAAAGATAAGAAATGTAATTTACATAATATTTGCTCTTATATATCTCCCGAATAAAATATTTAAATAAATTCATTTAAAAATAAAACCTGATAATTATCATTTCAAATCTGTTTTTTTAACGAGTTAACCAGTATATAACATACTCTAAGTTAAAATTAATGATTTATTTACACTAGAATATCAGAACTGTTGTCTATATCCTAGACATTGATAATCAATAAATGCCTTAATTTACCCTTTTACATTCAGTTTAGTAATTAGCATTTCAAATGATTGTCATGGCATTAGGAGTAATTGTTCAACAAATATTTGCATATTCGTTTGTCCATTTATTTGTTTAGATCAATATAGCAATCATATTAATCACCTTTACACAAGTAATTTAAAAGTATACTGAAAATTAAAATAAGAGGTAATATTTGTTTAGTAACCAAGACATTAAAAAAATCTTCGATTAAATATTAAAAAAAACCTGCATCTGACCTCTACATTATCTTTCACGTAATTTTAACAGACAAAAATAAATTATAATTGCATTATCTTCATAAAAATTGTCGTATAATAAAATAATTTTAGTCAGAACTCCACAAATCATTTAAATTTGACATTGGGTAATTCATGGTATTGGCAGTAATTGTTAAAAACTTTTTGCATATTCGTTTGTCCTTTTATTTGTTTATCTCAATACAGCACTCATATTAATCACATTTACACAAGATATGTAATTTTAAAAGTATCCTGAAAATGAAAGTCAGAGGTAATATTTATTTAGTAACAAAGACATTAAAAATATCTTCGATTAAATATAAAAGAAACTGCATCTCACTTCTACAATATCTTTCACGTGATTTTAACAGACAAGAATAAACCATGGTGCATTATCTTCATAAAAATTATCATCTAATAAAGTAATTTTATAGTTAGAACTCCACAAATCATTTAAATTTGTCATTGGGTAATTGATGGTATTGGCAGTAATTATTAAAATTTTTGCATATTTGTTTGCATATATTTTATCTCAATACATCAATCATATCAATCAAAATTTACAAAAGATTTAAAAGTATCCTGACAATGAAAATCAAAGATAATCTTCATTAAATAACCGAAATCTTAAAAATATCTTCGATTAAATATATAAAAAACATCTCACCTCTACATTATCTTTCACGTGATTTTAACAGAAATGGTTGCTTTATCTTCATAAAAATTATCATCTAATAAAATAATTTTAGTCATAACTCCACATATTCGCCATTGGGTAATTTGTCTAACAAATCCAAAGACAACACCATATAACAGCATTTTAAAATTTCCATTCAATTTAACATAGCACAGAATCATCCAACAGTAATGTGAAAAAAATACGTTATGATAGTACGTAAAATGAATAGAGGATGATGGCTGTTTGTTCGAGATATCGCTTAGGGAGGTTCGCTCCTGTTCGTTTCCCAAATAACGCAGACGATTACAAGGGCCGAGCAGATGGCGAATATCCCACTGCAATTCCACAGTGGCTGTTACATTTATTTAGAAAGCTCTGATACGTTACCCGACGCAATTCAAAAGATCATTTGTTTGGTTTTATCATGAGGGTTGCTTACTTTATGCGTCATTTTTATGCTGCCATATTTCTTCTCGTTATCAAAAGTGCTTGAGCTTTAACGTTATCCGCAAATAGCGATATCGGTTAATATTGGATAATTTGAAATAGATTGAAGGTAATCATTTGGTTGAGGGAAAAATTGTTTGATGGTGGTCGTATTAAAATGTTCAGCTTTATTTGATTACTGACGTTTAACTCGGCGATTTGCATTAATAAAATATTTGATAAAGGATTGCAAAATGCGGATGGAAGAAAATGTTTAATATTCTAAGAAGGAGGATTGTTTATAAAGAATTAGCAAATATGATAACCCAGTGTTGCCCGTGTTGCAGAGAATAATAAAATCTACAACAACTAAAAATATTTTAAGGACAAATATTTATGCAAACTTAAAAGGTGGAGATTTTTAATAACTCTTCTTAATAATGTAAATTTCCAAGAAAGCAATAATTTTTATCCAAAAAATTCCTTATATATATATATATTAGGTGGAACGGAAATAAATGTCGTTTTTCTACATTAAATTCAAACAGATAAATTTTTACCAAGTTTTTATTTTTAATTAACAATGTAATAACCCTCGTTACCAACAACTTTTTGCCATCTAGTGGCAAATTTTCAATGCGGACGGATAAAAAAAATAACTGATTTTTGAGCAAAATATCTGGAGATGGTATTTTAGACATCACCCGAATTTTCATATGTTTTGCTAAATAGAGAATGTTGCAGCAGAATAAATAAATGGAAATCAGAATGGATCGGAATAAATGGAAATCCGATGGCGCGATATCGGGCGAGTATGGTGGGTGAGGCAATGTCTCCATCCCAATTCATTAATTTTTTCAGTGTTTGTTTTTCGCAGTGCTGTCTTGGGTTATCGTGTTGCAGAATAACACCTTTTCTGTTGTAAATCACTGGACACTTTTCAAATAAAGTTGGATTCTAGATCCAGTTGTTCACAGTAAAGGTCTGCATTCACAGTTTTTCCAGGCTTCAGCACTTCAAAATGAATGGCCCTGTGAATAGTCCACCAAACACATAAAAGCTGTAAAGCTGACTTATTCGGAGTGAGTCCCTTCTTATTGAGTTTTGGATTATCATAGAGAACCCATTTTTCAACTCCAGTAATCAAGCGATTAAAAAACGATTTTGTATAGTGCCTCTGAAGCAATAAGTTGCATGTGGTGGATCAGTTAGCTTTACTTTTTCAGACAGATTATGCTGAACCCAAACATCTGCTCTGCTTACTTTACCAATCTGCTGCAATTCTTGGATTCTTCTACAATTCCGGGATGATCGACCAAGGTTGGTTATAAGTGTTTGACCTCGATTGTCTGGAGTTCTTCGATTGTCTGACACGGATTTGCTTTCACTTCCGCCCTCTACATGTCATTGTCTAAAGTTTTTGGTCTTCCTGATGGGTATGAATCGAAGAGATCGAAATTACTGGCATTAACGAACGTCTAATACGTTTGGATAAACATCGCAAATGTTTCTGGTAGTAACAGTTGCGTTACTACCAGAATACAAAAAAGATACAATGCCAGATATGTACCTCTTCTGGTATTTGGCTGACCATTTCCCCATAAATTGCAAAAAAAATTAATATTTTATTATTTACGAGTAAGTCAAGTCAACAAGTCAATCTAACCTTAAAATGTCTTTGGCATGACTTTGAAGAACACAATGAGCTTATAAATGCCCAACGAATATCATGCGTAAAAACAACATTACTTTCCAGTCCCTCTAATATATATATATATAACCTTTGATTTGTTAAAATTTTATTTTTAATAGTATTAATTTGGAAAATAAATAGAGAGTAAAAACATTTTTACAATAGCCTAATTAATGGCAAAAATCAGTTTTTTAAATTTTAGAGACATCTGTTGACAGTGAAAAAATAAAGTGTTTATTTAATTAAAAGCAATAAACTAAGCTTTCATAATTTTTGGTTAAAAATTACTGGAACGGAATAATAAAATATAAATGTAAATAAAAAGATACTTCTAAATGTTTCTTCTAAACTTCTATTTCTAAATAAAACTTCTAAAAGTTTTTAAGCATTTAGAAGTTAAGTTATGCAGTTTTAAGGTTATGCTAAAATATAAACACATCCATTTTTATGTATATATATAAAATTTTATTTTATTGTTTTTGCTTACAACAGATTTAGATATTCAAAATCTTTTTTACAGTATACTGTACATTCTGTAAACCCCATTTGCAGCCAGTAAGTATTAATAACAATGCAAATGAAATCATTTCATGCATTCATGCCCTGTAGGTACTTACACTTTAAAAAAAATTTAGAAAGTTCGTCATGCGTAATTTTTGCTGCATATTTTGAAAGAAATTTGATTTCTTTTTCTAGAACAGTGGCTTTTGCAGTCTTCAGAATATTTACAAAGATTGTTATTAAGTAAGAAAAAACATTATTAATGTTTACAAACGAAGAAGTTTTCATTGTTGAATAAATTTCTGATAAACTAACCGACTCTCAGCTAATATATGTTAATTGAGTTTTTTAGAAAAATTTTAATTTTAAAAATAATATGCAGGATAATGACTGAAAAAACAGTTGAATATAAAATAGATTTTGAAATTGAGTATGTATGGCGTAAAACTTTTAACTCGAAAGAAAATCATGTGACGTGAAAATAAATTCATAGTGCATTTAAACAAATATTATTAGTGTATAGTTACATTTAACATCACATATTTTTAAAACTAAATTCTGCGGTCTTATCTCTACTTCATTTATGACACTAACTCAAATTTATATGAATATTTTCAAAATGTAATATATGGATTAACAATGAAAGAATCTCCATGTTAAAAATAACTCAAGAACTTGTGCATTCAAATGAAAGATGAAGCCATTTGACTCTTCAGACTCAATGCTCATAGACATAAACAGTATAAAAAAGGATCTAGAAATAATGGATATATCATGTTTCAAATGAATACACGGCAGCGCAATGAAATATCAGAGATTTTCCTAAAAAAAATGGTAGCACATATTATTATTTGATTATGATGGTTTTGAATCAGAAATGGATTCCTAAATTCTTTGTATTTCACTTTATTTATCAATTTTAAGTAACTTACTTAGTTTTCTTCTTCTTCATTGGCTCAACAGCCCTATGGCGGGCCAAGACTGTCTGCCTACTACAGGAGATGTTTTTATTTTTACTGGGTAGAATTGTCTGCCCTACGACCAACGTTCTACAGGGAACTATGGTTTAAAGTGGATTCCGAACCACAACAAATATCCATTGAAGAAGTCTGTACATTGCTTCTTATAGAATATATATTATTTCTTCTTTTTATTTATTATTTCTTTATTTACACTGAAATTCACCTTCTTTCTAATCGATAAATCTTTTAAAAGGAAGTAATTTTTAACTGATGCTGCATTAACTTTAGTTTTAATCGAAAAATGTGTGGCCATGACTAACATTTTCCTACCGAAGCAAATAGTCCCATATCTCTCTGAATCATGATCAGAGCAATATTTTTTATTTCAAGTCACAATGTCTGAGATACCAGAATTTTTTTCTGTTATTTGCTAGATACAATTTCTGTTCTTTGCACAGTTTTTGTGTCCATAACAGATATAAATTAGGAGAAAGCAAACAATTGCAAAATAATTTTTACGATAAAGCAGAGAATAGTTCGGTAAAAGCAAGTTGAATAGTTTAAAGAATAAACAAAGTCAAGGATCATGTGCTAAACTTTCTGGAATTGGTCTTAAAATCAAGTAAGTCTCTAAACTTTATGAACAATACATTTAATTCTATGAAAATTAGCTGGACCAAATTTTTTTGATCAACCAATTCACTTTTAGATAAAAGTAACAGCAAATTTGAAGGAATATTTTTTTATACTTAAAACAGAGCTATCCTGAATCCAACAGATAATCTGATCGATATTGTTTGGTTTTATACTGCAAATAAATTTTAGATGCAAATATCGACATACAAATATAATTAATATTAAAAGAGCATGTTTGTATTTTCCTGACATAATAAAAATTGCATTTCGAAAACAATGTAGATAGGTATAAGTTTCTTAGTCATGCAACTATCTAACCAATATCAGTTATTATTATCTATATCTTACTGCTCATTTATTAATTCTGAATTATTTAGTGGGAAAAATGAAATTATTAAGTAACTTTTTATTGTGATAAAAGTTTAAATAAATGATTAACAAACTCTTATTCCAAGAAAATTAATAAAGTATTTCGTATAAAATTGCTAAGAATAGACGTTAAAAGATTCAAACTTAGTTTGAGAATGAAATTTTAAAATATATATTGATTTCGTTAATATCATTACTCAAACTTGGAGATAACAAAGATTAAACATTTTAACATTTGAGTTCTGCTCAATTTATTTCGTAAAACCAAACTAAGACGAAAACTTTAGACCTCCTTAAAGAACGTAAAGGAAAGTTTGTATCCGATGAAGAATCCAAGTTTTTTTTTTTATTATTATTATTATGAAGCTATCATGCAGATAAACCGTTTAAAAATAAATTATTAAATTTTGGTTCTTCATGAGCACTTCCTTTCAGCACTGTCACGCATTCTGTGCAGATACTCATTAAAGTTTCATGCCAGCTTGCGCTGAAGCAAATCAGGGTATTTATGGTGAATAATGGGCAAGCCATACGAAAATGTTAAAAAAAAATCTCTGTCCTTTAAGAAATTAAAATTTTTGCATTAGGGTTGATGGATGAACTTTTAAAAAAATATAATACAGTTTTTATACACAACTTTTTAATTTTTTAGAAAATATAAAACAATGTTAAAAACATTTTTTTTTGTCTTTGTGAGTATGCAAATATCATGAACACACTGTCAAAGCTGAAGAAGTGTTCCCTATTTAATTAAACCATTTAATTTTTTTTTTAAATTTATACCTTGTTTCATAATTTGATGACAAGTGCTTTCCATTGTTTTACAATTAAAATCTCCAATTATTATATTATGCAAAATATTTTTCGACATTCATTATTATACCAAAGGTTTCTTTCCTAACGAAGCAATAAAAATACAACAAAATATTTTTATGTAACATATATTGTAAAATGTAAAATATAATTTGTTTGATTACAGAAATAGGAAAATTTATAAAACCATAAAATATTTATGCAATGTTAAGTAGATTAATGCTATTTTAATTTATAATTATATAATTTCTTACTTTCAACTTTCCTATATATACTTGCTATTTTTTAGCTAAGAAACTTTCATACATAAATTGCTTACTTTAATTAACTTTAATTAGCTTAATCGGTAGCAACATTTTATTAAATCATAACTATATTATCATCTCAGAATAGAAATAAACTACACATGCTGGTAGCCAATACATGAAATAACATCAGAAAGACATATGTGTTGGGAGGTACTTTTAGGAAAAAAGCGATAAGTTGTTTTTTGAAACGAATTTCAGGATTAGGAGATAACATGGAAAAATGTGGACAGAACAATTTAATGACATTGATTACTTTTTATTTTAGACAAAGCGGCCCCAGATTGCAAATAAACATATGAATCACGATCAGAAGATCTCTAAATTGAGTTCATCTGATCTAAGCATATTTTTTAAAAAAATAAAGAGTATCAGATGCTGCTGGATACTTAAGGCTCTCGTCATTCGCCAATCAGCCAGCAATTTTATTGCCACGCCAACTTTCAATGTTATGATGGTTTTAAGTAAATAATCTTGTTTATCCGGTATTAAATAATTTTTAACAAATTTTATAAGAAGCTGTCAAAGTTTATTCATTTTGGGCATCAATAAATTCTTAAAATATGTATTAGATAATAATTAATAATTAAACACTCTGATTATTTCATATTAAAGTGAAAACAAATAGCTTATCACACATTTTGAATGATGTCAAAGGTGTAAAGACATGTGTAATTTAAAAATGGTAAAAACATCTTTTTTTAATATTTTGTTGTGTTTATTCTTGTAATGTCATTCCAAAGATTTAAATACGTTCTATATTATGCTAGATTGAAAATTAAATATTTACTATTTTATTATTATTATTATTATAAATTCATTTCGGATGTTTTTCAATAATCTTTAACAAATCACTAAAAAAAATTTACAAATTAATTCAACACCTTAGACTTTTAATTCAGCAGCTTTATTGATCAATTTTCTTTAATAAACGCCTTAGACATTAATTCAGCACCTCTTTGCAATGTATGTTTCATCTTATTGAACTGAAGGAAATTCTCTTAAAGGAAATTTATTTCAGAAGAAATTGAAAGAAAAACAAAAGTACCTCAATACAACAAGGTATTTTTGTATAAATATAAGATTTCGAATGATAATGTTAAAGGAAATAGGCTTGAACAAAAAATAGGGATATTTTCACTGTTGTTGAAATATATAATAAGATTCTATCAACAGAAATTTGATTTCAATACTAACTATAAAATTACTTAGTTACTAATGAAATCTCATTGATAACAGATGATTATTTCAATTGCAATATAAATGCATTAATAGAATCAATTTTCCAGGATAAAGTAAAATTAAATTAAAAAATTAAAATCGATTAATTTGAAAAAATTAAACATTAAAAAAAAATCAAAGATTGACAAAATTTGTTGCCTGACTTAAGTTTATTATAATGATATTTGCTGCAAATTTAGGATGTATTTTCTTTTCGAATTTTAGTAACTTATCCATCACTAAAAAATATTTCGTGATAAAATTTGTGTAAACTATAATAAAGCAAATTAAAATACCAACCTTTATATACAAAAATTTTGAATAAAAAAAGTAATATTATTTTGCCACATCTACTGAAAAAAGATGACGCACATTTTAGTCTTAAATTGAGAGTCAATTATTCGATTTATTCTATCATTTTTACATCGTTTAATTATATCAACATCGTTTAGTTATTTTTTCACATTACTGTATTAATACACACCATTCACTGGTAATACAAAAAAAATCTTATCCAAACTACTTAAATTTTTCAGTTAAAGATTACTAAAGTAGTTAGGCTCAAAGAAACTCGTACAAAGCTTATTTCAATGAATTATTCTCTCATAAAATCAATTTTAGTGTTGATATTCAAAATTGAATTGCTGATGTTTCTTACGCTAGAACAATTTTAAAAAAATAATAATAAATTACGAATGGGTAAAAAGTGAACTTTTAAATTGGGAGCTAAATCCAAAACAAAACCTTTACTTATCAAATAATTGAAAGATTTCTCCAATCGAATTTTTATTTCAAGGTTTGATGAGTTAAAAAAAAATAGTAAAATGAATTTCCCGAAATATTTTGTTATCTAGATTGAACATAAGAGTGTTTTTTAGAATATAAAGTTGATATTGTTAAAATTCCTTTAATATTTCAAAATATATTTTCAGAGACAATTTATAAAAAATATATTCATAGCATGTTTCTGGCATTTGATATGATATGATATGATGATATTAGTGCAAGTTACGGCCGGATATGCGTGTTGTCTTGATATCAATGTTGTTTCAGGGTAAAACTAAATTATTTATTTAAATAATATAAGAGACATTTATATGTCATATTTATTAAAATTTGCTAAGCCAGCACAGTACAACTGCAACACATAATACACAAAACAAAATTATGTAACACATATTTGTAAAATCATCTTAAAAGCCAGTTCGTTTAAGGGTCTTCACTTGCCCTGTGTACTGCCTGGAACTCTTCACTCGAATGTCCACTGCCTTTTCTCATCTCTAAGAGGTGGAACGGGAATAAAAAAAATAAATATAAAGGTGGATAAAAAAACAAGAAAAAAGGGCAAAAAACAATGTCTAACGTAAAGGTCAGCCCGTCCTTGAAAGAAATATCTATTAACTTTGAATTCAAGGTTATTGTTTGTAGTGGCAATGCATGGTGGATCTTTATTATATTTAGATAGATAAGATGCATACACTTCAATGCACAAGCTTCAATGTATTTTCTAATAATATAGCGAAATTATTGAAATAATCAATATAAATAATTAGGTGACATGCATTATATCGTAAAGGTATCCAACACCATTTAAAGAAAAAATGTCTGCGGACGTAAACGGAGAAGTCCGAAGCCGCATTTAAAATATTTCTATTTTACAGACAGAATTTAAGCAAAAACGCTACTAAAGTTGTACAACCTAGTAATAGAAGAAACAACAGCAAATTCGCTGTCGCATAATAAACTTTGATTTTTTTTTAACTGACTTTTTTTAAAATTATTCAACTGGTCAAGTAAAATTAATCACAACGGAAAAATATCTTATAAAATACAAAAAGGTCAAATAATCTTTGATTATTGTGAATAATCTTTGTGCATAATCTTATTATTTTAAACTGACTTTTTAAAAGCTATTCAGCTGGTCAAGAAAGTTTAGTCACTAAACATGAAAATATCGTATAAAATGTAGAAAGGTCGAATAATCTTTGATTATTTTGAATAATCTTTGGGGGCGTAATGAATTCTGATTATTTTGAACTGACTGTTTTTAAATTATTCAGCCGGTCAAGAAAATTTAATCACTGAACCGGAAAATATCGTATAAAATGTAGAAAGGTCAAATAATCTTTGATTATTTTGAATAATCTCTGAAAGCATAATAATCTTCGATTATTTTGACCTTTTTTGAAATTATTCAGTTGGTGAAAAAGGTTTAATCACTGAACCGGAAAATACCGTATAAAATACAAAAAAGGTAAATTTAGTTTGGTATTTAAACATAGTAAGATTCGCAATTACTTATAATTTTTTTTTATGTAAACAGAATTAAAAAAAATTATATAATCACATAAAGTTTTAATATGTTAAGGAACTTTACTATTTCTGTCTTAAAATTGCTTTCATAAATAGTTGAGATTTGACGATAACATCAAATTCTTTCTTTTTTTCTACAGAGGCGCTTAGATTACCTGCGTATTTTATTAATAAATGATATTTTAATATTGATATTATAACCTTATATTATCGTAAAATGTTTGAAAATAGATATTTATAGCTTTTAATATCAATATAATATTCACGAGTGTATAAAAATATACGATGTAAATATGTATGGATATATATAGACTAGTTCTTTAACGAGCTGTTTATTTTCATTTAAATAGATTTAAAATTAATATCCCTATTTAAAATTAACATTCCCTTTTTATTTTTTGCTTGTAACCGTGCACACTGGCAAGAGTAGTACTATTTGGCGTTCAGCAGAAATAATCAGTAAGCCTCAATACTTTCCCTAGAGGAAGTATAACGCAACCACGAGCTTCTGTTGAGAAACCTTTAGTTTATAGTCTCTCATCCCGAAAGGAAATATATTTAACGCAACCCTTCGCATTAGTTTTCCTACAAACTCTCACCCAGACAGGAAGTATATTTCGCGCATCCAACGCGTACATGAGTATCTTTATTTTCGGCTTAATCGTGCAATTATTTCACGAATCTATAATAATATGTATTAAAATGTGTTAAATATTGCCTGTAGTTAATTGTACGTGTGTGGTGTTTGTGTATGTGTAAATAAAGTTGTGAGTTTTCCAACTTATGCCTCAAATATCTCTACCCAACCACATCCAGTTAAAATCTGGTTCTCCGTTATATATAAGAATATATATCTGGTTCTCCGTTATATATATATATAAATTAATTGCATTTTTATTAATTAGTTTTATTGAATTTTCCTGCATCTTCAAATTAAGGATGTACCATAACAAAAATCAGAATACAATTTTTCAAAGACGAAATAAAATCATTAATTTTTCAGATGGATAAACACAGATTACCACAATCAATTAAATTAAAAAAGCTCTTTATTTACGCCCTTAAAACATTCTTTAATTAATGATAAAGTTTATATTAAATTTACAAAAAATGTTAACCTTCATTAGTAAACCAATAATTTCTTAAATCAAGATTAAAAAAAATTAAATCTAAATTATATTTAATTCTTCCTAAATGGCTAATATTTGCCTGTTAACTATTTAAATATTTAATCAAGCTTTTAAGGATCAATTTCACTTTAAATTAAAGTTCTTTGAGAGGAGAGAGAGATACACTAGAAAATATAATTATTTGTGTATATTTAAGTATTAAAAGCTTTAAGCGTATTTGATAATTAAATATTAATTTATTACGTTTCCAAAAATTTTAGCAGTTAAAAAAATCAATTAGCTTTTAAGGAACTCGTAACTCTAGAATCGAAAATGTAAATATTTTAAATAGAATCGACAATTGTTGCTTTAAAAAGAAATTATAATATTTGTTGATTTTATCTTTAGTTAAACATCATCGATTCTTATACGCTTTTATTATTAAGAATCAACATATTAGAAAACTGAGCAGAAATACAATGATTTTAATGCTATTTTCTAGAAATTAATATCATAAAATGAGTAAATACAATTATATTAATGTAACTGGTATTAATGGTAAATAAATAATAATATTAATTACTATATATAAATAATGAAATTAATTACTTATATCCACTTTAAAACCATAGTTCCCGGTCTAATATTACTGTTGAGAATTGAGCGTAGGGCTGACACCCCTACCCGTAAAAAAAAGAACATCTCTCGTTTCGTAATCTGCCAGTAGGCAGACGACCTTGGTCCACAATGGGGCTGTTGCGCCAATGATGATGACGATAACTTATATTTTATTTTTTATTTTTTAAATACAATCAACTCGTCTCGTTTAGCTTATCATTTTTGCAGTTTTCGGTTTTATATAAGGAAATGCTTTCAGTGAATAATGCTAATATTAAATCTCCAATGAGTGATAATAGTGAGCAATATTGCGGTATTATGAACATTATTCTCAGTCACAGGCAATTTAGAGCGGTATTAAAATAATTTTTTCTTAGTCTTCTTGGATTTGGAATAACTCGGTTTTTAAGATTCAAATGTTGAGCAACCAATCTGTAAATCCAACGAAATATTAGTCCACATTTAATTCGTCGCAATTGCAATATCCAATGTTTATGTACCGCTAAAGCTCGAAATCCGTTAATGCGCACATCACCTAGCTAATCTGCAGGTTAACTGATTTGCTTCATTAACATTCAGAATCTAGAGGTTGTTTTCCATTTTACCTAGGTAATGTAGATATTACAACTTCCGTATTATTAAAGTTCAAAAGTTTATCTCATTTCCTTTCCCTACTCTTTCCTCCTCTTCTTCTTCTTCTTCCAGTTTGATTTCGTCAGCGTCTTGTCGTCGCCGGTTATCCGATTTCAGTGTTTGCAAAGAGAGATTTTTAACGTAAGAAGATGTCCCTGTTTGTATCTTTACACCAAACAGCAATAAAACAATCCCTTGATACTAAACAGGATTTCAGAAAATGTGACTGGAAAGCTAAATACGAGGGTAACTCTGAAAATTTTGAGACAGTGGCAGACGACAAATGCAGGAAAAAAAATATATTCGTTAAATTTGAACATTTGAACTCTTTAATGGCCGCAGACGAAAATTTGTGGCAACAATTGCAATTTAACTGTCGTAGAATAGATTTTGGAAGAAAGGAAAATGGAATTGACGCGAGAGCATTATCGCGCTATAATTTTCTATGATTTTAAAGTGGGGTTAAATTAAGAAGAATGCCTTCAACGTCTACAACTAGCATATGGATACGAAGATCCATCTCGTGCTACTGTGTATTTAGATGGTTTACAGAATTTCATAGAGGTCGAAGTTCTCTGCTGGATCAAGAACACACAGGAAGACCTTCATCAGCTGTAGTTCCAGAAAATGTGTCGGCCATACGAAAAATGTTTGTCGATGATAATCCCTGAACTTACCAAATGAAATAGAAGAGAGTTAACATTGGATCCGCAGCTATACATAGAATTAGTCATGAAGAACTGCATATAAAATAATTAGTTTGCCGTTGGGTCCCCCCTATTTTAACACAACACCCAAAAACTTAGCGTGTCAGAATCTGCAAAGAAACCATAAAATTACTTAACGATGGTGGACACTGCCTTATTTCTAAAATCATAACTGGTGATGAAACTTACATATCGTTTTTTGACTTTCCAACATTACAAGAAAGAAAAGTATGGGTCTTTGAAGATGACCCCAAACCAACAATGGTGAAAAGACAGCGAGCAATGAAAAAAGTAATGTATGCCGTTTTCTTCAGAGTGCGGGACTGGTCGAAGCCATCAAGCTGGAGGGACAGAAGACAGTCAGAGCTAACTGGTACACCACTAAATGTTTTCCAGAAATTCTTCATGAGGTGAATGTAAAGGGACTCGTGCTTCACCATGATAATGAATCTTCTCATACGACAAGATCGACAGTCGAATTTCTTAAACAAAAACACATCAGAGTGATAGAACATCCACCCCATTCCCATGATCTTGCTATGTGTGACTTTCGGCTTTATTTTAATCTCAAGAAAAATTTACGTGGCCGCCGTTTTCATTCCGAAGATGAGATTGATAAGACTATAAAAACCTATTTTTCATCAATTCCAAGAAATGGAGAACATGAAGTATTTAATCTTTGGAAAACTCGTCTGCACTACTTTGAAAACTCTTAAAATTTGTCAAGTTAAACGTGTACCATTTAGCCGTATCTCAAAAATTTCAGAGTGACCCACGTATATCACAAATAGGTGTGCTTGTCACAAAATCAAATTTCTATGTAATTTTATGTGTCACCAATCTTTTAAATTGCACTTATAAGTAAGTATAATTTTGTCATATACATTGCAAATTCCTTTTCTTAACTGTAACAATATTTTAAACCGTTTGATTCTTTGTATTATAGTGTTTCAATTGATACATGATTGATTCTAACATCTAATTTGTTTATTGTTGGATTGTATTACCTTGTTATTTTAGATTCTTTAGATATTGAAAAATAAATAAATAACATTATGTTAATTTAAGCGTACAGAAGCGTTGCTGCTATTCCAGCAAAGATAAAATTTTCACTTTAACAAGTGCCTAGCAGATAATGTGCAGATTATCTAGCTGATTTGTAGATTACTTAGGTAATTTGTGGGAAGAAAGAATTTTCGGCACGTTAACGGATTACCCTAGTTAATCTGTACATTATCTAGATGATTTGTAGAATAACTGATTTCTGCAGTTAGCGATAACATATATATACAACTGAGGAAACAATTCTTTTTTTCAACCAATCGTTTTCAAGATCAAACCAAATATTTTGTGTACAGTAATATCTCAAATTTGCACTGTGGGAGAATCAGTACGAAAATCTCTCAAGCCGAATTCACGTAAGTTGAAAAGCAACTTTGCATATAAATACATATAAAGTTTATTCAGTTGCAGTCAAAGATTGATAAAAAAAAATTATTTGCAGAAAAATATTTAATAAAATTACAGTTCTTTATACACTAAAACCTCAATAAATTTCCACTTTTAAAATTACCCAAGCTCTAAAATTTTCACAATTATTTTGCACACAACCCATTTTTAAAAAAAAACTAAATTTTTATTTTTCCCACATGGAAAAAAATTGGTAAATATTTTTATTATACTAGGAATTTAACAAAAATCGAATATAAAACTTTTGATAATAAAAACAACTGTTTGTGAATACATATTCTTTATGTAGCTCAAAAAAAATTGCTTTCAAATTTTCTCGAAACAAAAAATGATAAAATGAAAAAATAAAATGAACTTTAAACAATGTAAATGCAAATGCTATTGGCCCAAATCTTTAATCACAATTTTTCAGACATTTTAAAACTAGCCATACACGTTTACTGTGAATTTCGCTCATCTTGAAAACCACTTTTAAAATACACTTTGTTTTACAAGCATTAACTGCAACTTCCATTGCAACACATAAACGTACTTAAGAGACTTCCCATTCACACTCGCTATAAAGCACCATTAAAATTCATTATAGAAACTACTCATAACGAAGGTCACCATCCAAAAACACTTTTACAATGTGAGTAAAGTCTTGAACAAACAGCTACTCCTCGTGTCACAGTGACGAATAACAAAGGGTTTCTTCACCTCAGATGCTAACTAATTCCTTGCCCCCCATCTGCATGGTCCTAATCACGTGGGATGGCCATCCATCATCCGAGGTGACACCCCCAAAGGATAGCGTCTGACGGCCCATCCTTCACGCGCTTGTTAAGCGACGAACAGTGGATTTCTTGTACACACACTTTCCGAGGAGAAAATTGGATTTCTTTTGAAGCAGAATCATATTTATTTGGTACGCATTAGCTTGTCGTGATGTCAGAGGCTTGCACAGTCTACATAGTGAGATGAGCTCATCGCTTTGTGTTCAACATGAGATTTCTTTAGTAAGGATTCCTTTTAAATGACTATCTTTTTTTTTTAAAGTCATTGTGACAAGAATGTTATTTATCATTTGCACCAATTTTGTTGACACGTTGGTGAGATTGTAAAGATATGTTGACTTTTTTTTCTCCATCTATGTACTTGGACTTTTTGAAGAACTAATCCGAAATAAAAAGTAATATAATACGCACTGAAAGTTACTTACAGCAACTTTTGTGATACTTATTGTAATAGGTTATTAACATACAAGATTTCTTTGCAAAAAAAGGTAGTCCTTTAAAAAGAATCTTTACTAAAGTCATTGTGGCAATGATTCAGGAATATGTTATTTATCATTTGTACCAATTTTGCTGACACGTTGGTGATATTGTAAAGATATGTTGACTTTTTGTTTCAATCTATGTAGTTGGGCTTTGTGAAGAACTAATCCGTTAAAAAAAGTAGTATAATAGGCATTGAAAATGCAACAACATTTGTGATAATTAATTTAATATACAATATTAAATTAATTATCACAAATGCCAATATTAATTAATCTCCCACTATGATTTGCAAAGAAAAATAAATATATCCCATAATGCAATTTTTTCGGCTTATTATTATATTGAAAGTTGATATTTAAAATTAATTATTAGTTTGTTTTAATTCGATATCTTATTTCAAAGATATAATGCAAAGACAAAAAATACTTGCATTAAATTCTTTTAAAAGTGACAAAAGCTATTAGTGTTCAATAGAAGTACTTTATACGAATATAGTACTCTTTTTAGTTCTATTTATTTAATTATATACTTTTAATAATTAAAATAAAAATGTCATTCAATAATTAATCTTCCACTATAGTTTGTAAAGAAAAATAAGCACATCACATAATGCAATTTTTTTCAACTTATTGTTATATTGAAAGTTGACGTTTAAAATGAATTATTAATGTGTTTTAATTTGATATCTTATTTCAAAGATGAAAAAATTATAATAAATTACGATATCAACTTATATGTAATGAGACGACAAAAATTACATGCATTGAATTCTTTTATAGATGTTAGTAACTATTAGTTAATAATAGAAGTGTTTTATAGGAATATCATGCTCTTTTTATTTCTATTTATTTAAATATATACTTTATAATAAAATCAGTATTCATCTTTAAATTCCTTAGAAATTATTATATATAATATTTTTAAATAAATTGTTAACTATTTGTTCTTTATGTCATAGAATAATTTTTTTCAAAGTCTTATTTAGGTTTCTATTACTATATTCCCCGAAATATTAATATTTTAAAATTGCATTAACCAATAAATTCAATAAATAATAAATTTTCCCTAATAAAAGCAGATTTACGTTCATTATTATTATTAATATTTATTTATTTTCGGAAAAAAGAAATCAAAGCAATATAGCATAATCCAAGATTATTTTTCTTCTAACTAAACGTTTTATATGTGAACATATAATTATGTTACAATAATTACATTTAAATCCAAATCATTATTTTTTTTAAGTAAATATTATATATAATAAAGATTAAAATATCTATATATGAAAAATTTTGTATATTTAAATCTAAACATATACAGAATAAAATATTAACTTATAAATCATTAATATATAAAATCTTCTATTATTACATTTTTAAATATGGTTAATCTAAAATTCATTTATTTAGAGGAATAAGTAATTAATCTATTATTTCGAGTCATAGAAACTTTTATTAATATTTATAAATAAACATTAATAAAAGTTAATTATTATTATTAAATTAAGTATTCATAGTATAAATTGCTTTCCAATGCAATTCTTTTAAGTACGTCACAACTATAAAATAACAATTTAACTTATTTTGATTATATGTTGTGCGTAATATCCTACATTTCATTGAACCTACATTTCATTGAAAATGAAAATTTTAACCATTTATAGCTATATAATGAATTTCATTACTGAAATAGTTCCCCATTAACGAATTTAATTATTATAAATAAATATTTTGTAAAGACTTTTGAAAGAAATAAACTTTGTTAATTAATTAATCTTTTTAATGTAATTAATTGCTTGAATGTTCTTTCCTAAAATAAAAAAATTCTATTCCAACATCGTTTTCCTCGATAAAGAAATTTACATAAATTATGTCGTTTTCGTCGCTTACACATGAATACCAGCAATGACATCAAGCAATTCATTTTCATTGAATAAAAAGGTTACGAAATTAAATTTACAAATTCAACAAAAATAAATTTTTAAAACTTGAAATTGAATTAAACTACGTAAGAAGTAATTAAATTATGCAAAAGTTTATTGTATAAAGTGATCACTAGAGACACAATTTTGTGAATTGAAATATTTTTTGTAGTAAAATATTTAAATGAAATCAGCGATTTTTAAGACAACTAATTCAAGAATAATTACATTTAGTAATCAAATTGACACTTAGAATCAAATAGTTATTAAATGGAATACATGTTTTTATTTGTATTTGTGTTACAGCATACCTCCTTTTATAGCAAACATCAGAATACAAACTTAAAATGTGATATTGAATAATTTTTTCAATATGATGCATTATTATATATTACAAATATATAATAAATTTGGGATCTGAAATGAAATTAGAATACAGACCAGTTTATATTGGAATATAATGTGATCTGATTTTAAGAAGCACGGATAAGAAATTTGGTACTATAGTAATCATGAAAAATATCCATATATTACTGATTATTGCTAATGGTCAGGGTTTCGATATTTATTGATTTTTCATATTAAAATTATTAAAGTCCAATAACAATGCTTTCAGATTTGCCTTTTGAAAAGTATGTCTATAAATATAATCTCAATGAATTAACTCTTTATATTTAATGTTATGATTTTTATGTTACAAATTTAAAGAAGAATATAGTTAATATGCATTAAACTGTATGAGAAAATTATGAGAAAAAGGGCTATTGATATGCACTGCATTTTTAAAGCACTTTTTATTTATTTTATTCGATAAAATTTAATTGATGCTAATAAATGTTAAGTACAGTTATTGTCTTTAATAAATTAATTAACTTTATAACTTAAATAAATTAGTTTAATAACTAATAAAATATAATAGACTAATCGGTATCATAATGCAAACCTTATAAAGAAATCATGGCCAATTTTTATGCAGAAAAGTGAATAATATAAAACAAGTTATTTACGATACAAATTACAAACAAGTTACTTTTATGATAATAGTGCGAATTTCAGACAGATCTATTAATAACAAATTACGGGTTATATTTTGCCACATAAATATTTTGTTGTGATTATACAAATACTTTATATTGTAAAAAATATTAAATACTTACAACTAATAAAAGTCTATAATAGCCTGAGCAACGGCGATATAAAAGTGGTAGCAAAAGTTATTGTTTTTAAGCAAATAGGTAAATGCATTACAAACAACATAAATAAATCTCAAAAGTTAAGATGACAAATAATTTTAAAAGCATTCTGAAATACATTCGGTTTATATTTATGTATATACAGTAATACGTAAATAGATAATCTGAATTAGTTATCAAAAGTGCTGCGATATATCAAGTGAAAACTCAAATACTTCCTTTAAATTTAGTCTTTGATGATCATCGTGGGAATATGATTGATCTGCATTACAAATTTTGACAGGCAATGAAAACACTAATACTATAATGATATAGGTTTCAAAACTAGGCTATATTAATCGTTTAACTTAATAATAATTGAATATTATAAGGAAAAATAGCATTTTTTCGTTGAGTGAAAACTTTAGAAGGGAAAAAAATCCACAAAGATTCAAACTTATTGCTTGAATAATTGAAATATAGTATTTGAGTCTCCATTTGTCAAATATTAAAAAAGTCTTAAGTACAACAAATAAATCTTAATCTTAAATCTCACTTAAGCGTCTTGGTCTTAGGTATTTCTCATTTATCACGCCATATCCACCAACTTTATTTACACTTTTATGAAGTAAATAAAAAAAGAAAACTGCAAAAGGGCGCCTACAGGGGACATTTAACGTTACCTATCCATCCATCTCTGCGTTAATCGGAGCAACATCTGTTCCCTTGGCGGCAATAAAATAACGCCAATTACACTAACCAGTTCAGATCAAAGCTGCAAAAAAAAAAAAAAGATCGATTCAGCCCTTTCCTCCATTCCATAAAGTTTCAAGAACCCGAACACGTTTAGTAGATTATAAGGACAATAAATCAAAGAAAAAGTAATAAAGAAAACTTACATACGGTAGATAAGTATTGATGTTTTTTCCAGCATTCATTGGTATGTGCACTGACCACTACCTAGGCTCCAGGCACAAATTTTATTTCCCAAACCATCCTTCACAGGAAATAAACAACCCTTTTTATATAGCAATCGTCAATGTTAGTACATGCACACATGGGAATGGAATTTCAGGAGGGTATTAAATGTAACTATTAATCAGAAAGGTAGTATCCATTATATTGGACATAAGTTATTTTTACCGATATTATTTGATGGGGCTTCCTTTTTATGATGCTCTTGTTTAGTAAGGATAATGGCAGATTTGTTTCATGATTGAATAACAATGTATCTATCATTATTCCGAATATTATTTTTGAATATACTACCGGGAGTAGGATCTGTTTTATGATGATTCTACATGTTCTTCCCAAATAATAAATGAAAATTAAAGGTCCTAAATATTTACAATAATTAAAATAAAACTATTTACAATATATATATAATTGTAATTTATAAATTTAGTAAATATTTCCATTATATTTGTTTTCAAATTGTTTGTAATTAATTTTATGTTGTGCATAATTTTTACAATAACCCATACTCTTTTTACGAGTTGTTTTGTTAGAAAACTAATCATTTTTAACTATTTAAGGAAAGCATTGGCATGTTTCTTTATACAAAGATTATTTTAAAAGGGTAAAAAATTATCCGTATAAATTCTGAATGGCAATACAGAAGAAAATCTGTTTGAGCAGTAGTTGACATCTGCCTTTTGGTCCCATGATACACGCGACCAATCGTTCCATAATTCATTCTCGTTTTAACATTTAAGTTGGTCAGAAAATGAACCATTGCCAACGATTTAAGGAAATAAGAAGTTTTTTTTATACAAAGACAATTTTAAAAGAGTAAAAAAAATTATTCTTATAAAATTTGAATGGCAATACCGAACAAAATCTGTTTGCGCAGTAGCTGACATCTCTCTTTTGGTCACATGATGCATTCGACCAATCATTCCTTCAATATCTGTAGCCTTCACGTAATAGTGTGTTATGATGACAATCGTAATACAAAATCAAATAACGAGAATTACACTAACTTTCAATAAATTAACGGCAATTACACTAACTTTCAATAAATTAACTGCAATTACACTAACCAGTTCAATTTTGAATATTCTACTGGACATAGGAACTGTTTTATGATGATTCTAAATGTTCTTTCCAAATAATGAAGGAAAATTAAGGTCCTAAATATTTACAATATATATTCGTTGCTCTTAATTTTTATAAATGTCCAATTATATAACCATTTTTAACGATTAAAGGAAAACACGGAGAGGCTTTTCATACAACGACTATTTTAAAGGGTGAAAAAAACTATTCTTATAAATTCTGAATGGCTGCACTCAATGATATATTTGAGTAGTGGTTGACATTTGTCTTTGGTCACATGATACATGCTACCATAATATGTATATATACATGGTTTCATAATTTATTCTCATTTTAACAATTATTTTGTCAGAAAAATCAACCATTGTTAACGACTAAAGAAGAGCAATGAGAGGTTCTTTTATACAAGGAATATTTTAAAAGGGTTAAAAAATTATTATTACAAAGTCTGATTGGCAACATTGAATAAAATCTGTTTTCGCAATAGCTGGCATCCATCTTTTAGTCACATAATACATGCGACAAATCGTTTTATAATTCATTCTTGTTTTAAGAATTATTCTGTCAGAAATTCAACCATTGTCAAAGATTGAAGGAAAGCATTGAGATGGTTTTTATACAATTTAAAAATGGTAAAAAATTATTTTTATTAAAATTTGAATGGCAACATTGAACCAAAATCTGTTTGCGCAGTAGCTGACATCTGTCTTTTGATCACATGATACTCGCGACCAATATTCTTCCTTTAATATCGGTGACCTTCACATAATAGTAAGTTATGATTGCTGTCACAATGCAAATCCCTTCAAATTTGAAAATATCTCAATGCAAAAAAAAGTATAATGCTGAAATTATTGATTGATAATTTTACACTATTTATGATTTTGCTGTATGAACGAAGGAGTATTACAGCAAGGACACAGTTTCCTATGCTATCTAGACAATTCAAAAGTTTCAATCAGAACTATTTGATACATACTTTAAGGTCCTCAGTTTCACATTTTCTTTGTTCTGAAGACGACTTACTTCACATTTTAAATTTTATCGAAAGTGAAATGTTAGCAATTATTTGCAATCTGCCGAATGACGGAATTCTATGTATATTTGTCTTCAATATTATTAAAAGAGGGAATATATACAAGGGAAAATATAAGATCGATATACATAGTAAATTAGCGCTCTGGTTCTCGATGCCACAGGTTTCGGGTTAGGATCCCGACGGTGTCATGAATGTTTGTAGTGGTCTGGAATCCACTTTGAACCGTAGGTCCCAGTTTCATATGATTGTTGAGCGTTGGGCGAAGAGCTGACAACCCTACCGCGTAAAAAAAGCATCTCCTGTCATGAAATCTGACAGTAGGCAGACGGCCTCGGTTACCACGGGGCTGTTGCACCAATTATGACGATATATAATAAATAGGCTTATATTCAAGGGAATTTTGAGAAAATTATCATTCCACATGAGCATAAGAAACCATTAGCATTTATTAAATATTTTTTGTTTATTTTATATCTACTATTGCTATTGTTTGAAAAGAACCTTATTCATTAATAATAACATGAAAATTAATCATAAATTAGAAGAAATTGTATGATATACGGAGAAAATATTTAAATACAATAAGTCTTTACAAAAAAATTTAATACAAAAGGTATGCTTTACATACACAATATAAATTTTTTGAATAATTGAAAAATTAAAGACTTTTTCAAAGATACTATCAAAGTCTACTAAAGAGTCTTTGAATATTTTTCAATCAGATAATTCTAAACAAAATTTTCCGATAAACTAAGCATGTTATTTCTCGAAGAAATCTCGTTTTTCGAAGTATCAAAAATTTAAGTCCTGCTTCTTCGATGCAAACCTTTGCACAGAGAGAGTATGTTCAAAGTTTTGTGTACAAAAAAAAGAAAAGTAAACATAAGGCAAATTATACTTTTATAAGGTATCATCTGCTCCTGAATATTTAAATAACGTACTGCGTTTTTATACAGTTTAGTTTTATTTTGAAACATACATAATAGAAACATTTACCCTCTTAAGGGAATATTTGTTCTCGAGATATTTTGAAAAAAAAAGAAAAATGAAAGAATATGTTCCTTTCCTTATATATTTTATAATACTAAAAAACATATTCCGCTTTACATTCAAAGAAGTAATATAATTTTTCAGATAAATATCAAATTTTTATTTTTAATATTTAAAGTTTATATTTTTAAGTTAAAGTTTTTTATTTTTAATATTTAAGTTATTTTATTATTTAAAGTTTTTAATTTTTCCTTGAAATATCCAATACTAGAAAAAAAAGAAGAAATTTTAATTAATTAAAAAAAGCAAAAATAAAATATGTGGACAATAATTTATTTACCAAAAAAAGTAATTGAAAATTATAAATCATATGCTGCTACTATTCCAAACCATGACCCTCCTTTGATTTTTTTACAATGCATAATTTTTTATTAGTTATACATGAGTAATTTTAAAATCTGCACATAGAAAAATTAAAAATATTATAATCACGAGCATTTAAATGAAATAATATAAATTTAAAATAAATTTTACCTTTAACTACTATAAAAATCTCACCTTCATGAAAACAATATAATAAATTTGCTATTAACGAAGAAAATAAATTTACTTATATTTTCATTTGTAAAAAATATAAATAAATTAGCTATAATACTCTATAAATAGTCAATCTTTTTATTGTTACCTGCCAAAAATGACTATTAATATTATATGACGTATGCTGAATCTTAACTAGTTTGTATCAACTGTAAAAATCTCACCATTCATGAAAACAATATAAACAATTTGCTATTAAGAACAAAAAAAATTACATTTGTTTTCATATATTAAAAATATAAATAAAATATATATAAATACATATAATGCACTATAAATAACCAATGTTTTTAATGTTACCAAATCACTATTAATAGTATATGATCCTATGCTAAATCTTAACTCGTTTGTATTAACAGTAAAAATCTCATGATTCCTTAAACAATATAATCAATTTTGCTATTACGAACGAAAATAAAATTACTTTTATTTTCATTTGTTAAAAATATAAATAAAATAGTTATAATACTCTATAAATAGTCAATGTTTTTATTCTTAAGTACTAAAGATGACTATAAATATTATATGGCCTATGCTGAATCTTATCTAGTTGGTATCAAACCCTAATTTTATTGCAATTTAACAAATGCGCTTAAAATGGGTCTAATTTGATTAAAAAATAATAATCTATCGATTAGCAATGAAACGAATTAGATTTAAAAAAGATGAGCTAAAATAAAATTGTTTTTATATTAAGTAAGTATTTTTCCTAAAAAAATGTAAAAATAGAAAACTATTTCTAAGCTACAGAGAGCACACAAAAAGCAAATCTGAATTTTTCTATAGCTGCTGTCAGCTGAATGATTTCATATTCAATATTTTAAAAAAGAAGAACTTGTATAGCATTTCTTTTTGCAAGGTTGGTGGAAGTTTCAATTTTTTGGAGAATGTACTTTTTCAGCTGACTTGGCTGGAGACTTATTGTTGTAGGAACATGAATTCCTTCTTTTTTTCTGCCTTTCAATCGTTTATTGAACTTGGGCAATTTCTTGCAAATACTGACAATTTAACTTGAATTTTAGTATAAAGGAAATTATACTTTTACTTTGTGATATTAAAATACTGATTCAAAGAAAACATAAGAAAAATAAACTATATACATATAATAGAATATAAATAAAACTTCGGTATTACAAAATTGCATTTTAAAATCTAGCTCATTTAACCAGAGTTTTCAATTGTTAATATAAAATTTTCAGAAGAATTATAATTAAATTTTTACCATCAATTTCATCTTTATTTTAAATTACATGAAAGTAAATTTCTAATTTATCAAATTAAATTAAATATTGATGTTTCTTAAATCCACAGAAAATTATTGTTTTATGAAATATAAGAGGCTTAAAGGGATACATATTATGTTATTGTTCATAAATGACATTAAAATTACAAATTACATTAAATACAATAATGCAAAAAACATAAGCATTAAAAGTAGATCCAAAACGAATAAAAAGAATACAAAAGTTATTTATATTCTTTGTTGTATAATTTATTAAAGTTGTTTATTCTTCATTCTTTATTCTTCATTCACAACGTCAAAAACAATAAAATGAAAAATATTTTATGACTACATCGTTTGAACGCTTAAAATCATTTAAAGAAATTTAAATTAATAAATGGGAAACACATGAATTAATAGAATAATTTAAATGTCACTTTATTTTTAAATAAAATAATTTTATATAAATGAACGTTTAATTCTTCTTACGATGTAGATATACAAATAAAGAAAAACCCTTAGAGATAATTAAAAAAATTTTATAACTACATAATTTGCTGAATAGATTATGCAAAATGGAAATTAATTTGATTTGCTGAAGGAAAATTAATTTGAATAACTCTATATACAAATTAATTTTGTGGCAAAGATAAAATTTAAAAATAAATCGGCATATTAATACTTCATTAATTATTTAAATAGCATATTAATATTTTTTATTTTAATTATTTTGCATATAAAGCTCATAAAAATATAAATAAACAAATGAATATTATTTTGATAATATCTGAAAATAATAAAAGAAAACTAACAAATTTTGTTATTTCCTTTAGTATAAACAAGAACATACTTCGATTTGATGAATTAATAGTCACCAATTAGCTGAATAAAAAAGTTTAATATTGCCTAAATACTGAAAATTCATCCAAATACTTTGTAGCAAACCTAACAGTCGTTGAAGGAAGCTAATGTAATCTCCAAACAATCTAAACTGCAGTTACTTTAAAATAATTGAATTACCGTTTATGTAACGGCGTCGGAATTAAAACGTGAATGAAAGGCGACAATTCGAATTGACTCATAAACATCCTTAAATTAAGCTTGCTGCACTTACTGACACATTGAATTGATTATTTCGAAACATGGATGTCCATTAAGTCCCTAACAGTAATTCCTCTTAACTCCCCATTAAAATGTTTGCCAACTGAAATGTTGAAGCGAAATTTAGATTGATTGTGCAGTACTCGTGTGTTAAATAATTGATATGATCTTTCTCGGTGAAAAATGCATTACAAATAATGTAGGAGTAAAAAATAAAAAAAATATCTTACTCTCGGAATTTTTAACCAGGTTATAAAAATGAATTAACTAGCAAATGAAATTCTGATACTGAAAACTGCCACAAATTAGTATGCACATAGGAATTGCAAGAATTATAAGCTATTATTGATGAATGCACTAATTTCTTCTAATCGAATTAGTTATAATTCAATATTGTTAACAGAGACTTTTATCCAATGCTGAATCTGCTACTATCTGCAAATAGCTCATGAATCTCTAGTTTTTTCAAATAAAAACTTTTCTGTGGGCCAAAATGCATTGTGCTTAGTTGATAATTTTTTTATAAAAAAACTATTATAAGCCAATTATTTATTACAAAAATTATTTTTTAACTAATAAAAAAATTACTTGGTTACTATAAAACAAATTAGTTCTTAACCACAAAAAAAAATTACTTGTTAACTACGAAACCCTTAGGTGTCAATTACAAAACCCTTAGGTGTCAATTACAAAACCCTTAGGTGTCAATTACAAAACCATTATGTGTCAATTACAAAACCATTATGTGTCAATTACAAAACCATTATGTGTCAATTACAAAACCATTATGTGTCAATTACAAAACCATTATGTGTCAATTACAAAACCATTATGTCTTAACTACAATAAAATTACTTGTTAACTGCAAAAAAAATTTATTTGTTAATTACAAATAAATTACTCACGAAATTTGCATGGGTTTTTTTCCCGATAAAAACATGACTAAAAAAAGTGATAAAACTATTTATGTGTCAATAGAAAAAACTATCAACAAAATTTATGTTCTGAATTCATTCCAAATCATTTTAGTTACAAATATAGCTGAAAATTATTCTAAATATTTTACACATTGAAGATGCAAAATAAATGCTAATAAAGTTTCAGTAAATTTTGTCGTAATAAGATAAAACTACAGTTTACATGATTTCCGAGTTCATAAACAACAATAAAATTATATTTTTTTCATCATAAACGAATTTCTTGTTAATTACCAAAAAATTTACTCACGGGATTTGAGTTTTTTTTTTTTTATCGGATAAAAATTTGACTTAAAAAAGAAAGATAAACAATGTGTAAATGAAAAACTATTAATATAATCTGGGTTCTGAAATTATTTCAAATCATTTTTAACTACAATAATAGCTGGAAAATTATTCTAAATATTATATATAATTATTCAAAATGAATACTAATAAAGTTTCAGTAAGTTTGTCGAATTATCATTTGTAAAGGAAAACTACATTTTAAAAAGATTTACGGGTTCATAATAAAAACAAAATTATGTTTTTTTTAAATCGAAAAAAATTGAAAATTTGCTTTAAAAATTAAGGAATATATAGAACTGCGGAGATAAACATGCTATAATCAATACAAGTTATTAGTTATACATATAATTAAATAAATCTCCGAAAACCTAGACCCTATATCAACACTACCATTTTGTTTGCCTCTAAGCTTTCAGCTTTCAGCTTTGTTTAATTGAAAAGATTTTGTATTTTGCTTCTTACTGTAGAGATTTCATCGCTTATTTTGTAGCATCCTTCATCAATTTTCTATCCGTATATCACACTTCCATATAAGAGAAAAAAGATCACATTTGCAGAAAAAAAATTGTATGTCTTTCAAAAGACTCAAAAGAAATATTTATTTGAAAATAATATTGTCGTTATTAAATTTAAGCAATTATTGTTTTGTATTTTACACATCCCACTGTCATAAATTCTTTTATACAATTTGAGAAGCAATAAATTTTTTTAAATTTAAAAATACTATAATTAACAAATACTAATAAAATAATTTCGAAATATGATTTTTTTTTTTCCTATATTACCAATACATTATATATATTGGTAATTTAGGACATATACATATATTGGTAATTAACAACAACATATATGTTGTTATCTATGGCTCTATTGGATCTCAATCCATAGAAATAAGGCCACTTACCGTAGAAACAAAAAGAAAAAACAAATCAAAATTATAAATGGAAAACAAAAACGACCTAAAAACATATTAAATATATTATAAGGATAAAAATTTAAAAAGCTATAAGCACCCTAATAAAAGTCCATGTTTTCTCTGGCCTCCAGTAAAGAGTACACAAATCACCATTTTGTTTCATATTAGAGCCCAGTCCCAATCAAATAAGTATATATTTATATATAGAAGTTTCATAATTTCGTTATGATGCTTTTTATGTTTTATACAAAAATTTATTAATAAATAAAATTATATGAAATTTATAAACTTACCATATTTATCAATGTGGCATGACTGGATAGTTCAACAATTCTTCAAGAAAGCCAATTAGCCTGTAAAAATAAATTTCTGTTTAATCAAAAACTCTAATTTCATTTACACACACACAAATATATATTAATTGTTTTCAAGTACGCAATTTAATTTGTTCATTTAGCAAAACTTTACAGCCTTACGGTTAAATGATTAAAAATATTGTTATTTGAATATCGAGTTCTACTATTTACAATTAAAAACATTTTAAGAAGGAATTTCATTTTTTAAATGCAACCGATTTTTAATATGGCATTTTAACATAACGTTTTAGGAAGAAATTTCATTTTTAAAATGCAAACCATTTTAACGATAATATTTTAAAGATAAAACATTATAGCTTTAGGGTTAAATTATTAAGGATATTGTTATTTGAATATCCAGAAAAATGTTCAACTATTCCCACTTAATAAAGTTTTAAGACGGAATTTTCCTTTTTAAAATGCAACTAATTTTAAAAACAATTATTTTAATCATTAGAGTACGATATTCAATGAAAAAACTTAATTATTTAAATATTTTATGTGTTATGAAAAATTACAAATACCAATGCATACATAAAGGAATACAACAAAATACATTTAGTATATTTAGAGAACACTTTTACGTGTGTGTTAGAAAAATCATTCATAAAAATTTAGCTAATAAAAGGATTACCATTTGCATATTATCAAGTTTTAATAATTTTAATAATTAACTAGCCACACTAGTTATAATAATTAAATAACTACAATCTACTATTCAAACTACATACAGATGTAATGCATTTATATACTAATGCGATATATTTGCAAATACGACTAAAAAAAAATTTTTTTCAATAAATCACTTCTTAAATAAATTTTCATAAAATAATTTATTAACGTATTCAATACATTTTTCGCATATTATGATTTGTAACCGTATAGCACACTAAATGATAGCTAATAATTATTTAATGTGAATTTCAAATTAATTAATATAGACTTAATTTAAAAAACAATAAATAAATATTATATAAATTACCAATTTATCTTTTATTAAGCTTTAATAATTACAATAACTAAATAGCCATACTATTATAAGAATTAAATAACTACAATTCAAATTACATACAGATGCAATGCATTTATATACTAATGCGATATTTATTGAAGTATATTTAAATATCATTAATACTACGAAAAAACTTTCTGTAAGATGATGCCTTTTGGAAAAAAAAAATGCTAAGCGAAATTTACAACTACATGCAAGACGTTGTTTCCCTTTAAAAAAAATCAGAACCGTATTGGAATTCAATTATATCTAGTTCTTTAGAAATACAACAATTTCAACATACATTGAAAAACGAATACATTATTTTCATTGTTTCTTACGAAAACTGAATAAACTAGATTTCAAACTTGATTTTTTTTGTCATTCCATCTGATTGCGTTTGCCGTAAAGTTTATAGTAAACAATTAGATGCGATTACATTAAAAATCAAACAAACATGCAATTCTTTCTGAAGAAGAAATCTTTTAAGACGCTTAAGAGAAAAACATATGATGTTTTTGATACAAATAAGTTATGGATGATGATATTCTGAACTGAATTTTAAATTTGTTTCTTTCTTTTGGCGATGAAAGTAATAAAAAGAAATTTCGAATTCGTAAGAGAAAATGTTTAGCTTTCTTTTTTTCTTCTCTTTTATATAAAAGTACCCTGAGTACTTTGAATGTTATAGAGTATGACAACTTCGTTAAAGATCAAAGATTTCGTTTCCAAACAGACAGAATTTAAACTAAATGACAAGTTGATACTGATTTGAATATATTTTTCTGTTGTAAGTCGTAAAATTTTAAGAGAGATGAAAAATGAAATGAAGTTGTCTCTTGTGCCGACGTTCGTTATTATGGCTATATAATGATCTGCAGGGATTACTTATAAATACAACAAATATTTTAAATTTAAGGCAGTAAATTTATAAATAAATTTTAATTTTATGGGTGAAATGATATTTATCATAAGTTTTTTAGGCATTACTGAAAAAATTCACTAATTGTTTAATATTATACAATATATAATTAAATACAATGCATAAAATATTATTTAAATGTATACAATATAAAATATAATTAAATTCTGCTTAATTTATGTATTTTTAATATTTAAATTTATACGGTCATAATCATTTGATACTAAAAGAATAGTACATTTTTATCATATTTTCATTTTTAACGTTTAAAAGTATCATTTGTTGATTTAAATAAAATTTAAGTTGAATTAGAAACTTGATAGGAATATTTTTGTATATTCTACTTAATTACATTTGAAGGGTAAACTTATTACGAATAACATTTCACTGTTAAAAGAAAATAGCTGCAAGGAAATATATGAAAATATATATCTCCTTTAATTTTTCGATTAATATTTAATATTTTAATAGAAGTTTTTTGTGTTTCTTTTTTTTTTTTTTTTTTTAATTTTAAACAGAATATTTGCAAATACGACTCAAAAAAATTTTTACAAATATCTTTCTAAATTATCTTTTTATAAAATAATTTTTAATGTTTTCAATAATTTTATCATATATAATGATTTATAAAAGTATACAAACTAAATGATAGAAAATAAATATTTAATGTGAATTTCAAATTAATTGAAAAAGACAATTAAAAAAAATTAGTAAATATTAAATAAACTGATTAATTAATTTGCGCTTGCAATTAAATCATCATAAGAATACACGCGTATTAAATCATTTAATATCTCACTCACCTTGCAATTGCATTTTCATTAATCTTTTTAACTAACACAATACAATTGAAATTAAGCAATTAAGCTTAAATAATTATAATAATTTAATAGTCACACTAGTTATAATAATTAAATATCTGCAATCTACAATTCAAATTAAGTACAGATGTAACGCATTTATAAATTAATGCAAAATTTATTGAAGCATATTTAAAGAAGTATTACAATAAGCTATTTAATTAGTATAATTTTTAAGCCTTAATAATTATACTAATTAAATAGTCACACTAGTTGTAATAATTAAATAACTACAATCTACTACTAAAATTACATACAGATGTAATGCATTTATATACTAATGCAATATTTATTGAAGCATATTTAAATAAATATCATTATTACTACAAAAATCTTTTGTAATATAATGCCTTTTAAAAAAACAGCTGCTAAACGAAAAGTACATCTTCATGCAAGACGTTGTTTTCCTTAAAAAAAAATCAGAACCGTATTGGAATTCAATTATATTCAGTTCTTTGGAAATACAACAATCTCAACATACATTGAAAAGCGAATATATTATTTTCATTGTTTCTTACGAAAACTGAATAAACTAGATATCTAACTTGATTTTCTTTTTGTCATTCCATCTGATTGCGTTTGCTGTAAAGTTTATAGTAAACATTTAGATGCGATTATGTTCCAAATCAAACAAACATATAAAACTTTCTCAAGAGGAAATCTTGTAAGACGCTAAGAAAAAAAAACACATTTTTGATACAAATAAGGTATGGATGATGACATTCTGCACTGAATTTTAAATTTGTCTTTTTCTTTTTGGGGATGAAAGTAATAAAAAGGAATTTCGAATTCGTAAGAGAAAATGTTTCGATTTTTTCTTCTTTTCTATATAAAAGTACCCTGAGTACTTTGAATGTCATACAATATGACAATTTCGTTAAAGATCAAAGCATTTCTTTTCCAAGAATTTAAACTAAATGGCAAGTTGATACAGATTTGAATATATTTTTGTGTAGTATGTCGTCAAATTTTAAGAGAAATGAAAAATAAAGTCCTGTCTCCTGTGACGACGTTAGTCGTTATGGTAATATAAAGGTCTCCAGGGATTACTTATAAATACAAAAAAATTTTCATATTAAATTTGAGGCAGTAAATTTATAAATAAATAAAAATTTTACAGGTAATATGGTATTTACCATAATTTTTTTTACGCATTGCAGATAAAATTCACGAATTATTTAATATTATACAAAATATAATTAAATACAATGCATAAAATATTATTTAATTATATACAATATAAAATATTATTTAATTATATACAATATAAAATATTATTTAATTATATACAATATAAAATATAATTAAATTCAGTACAATTTATGTATTTTTAACATTTAAATGTATACGATTATAGTAATTTGATATTAAAATGATAGTACATTTTGTCATATTTTCACTTTTGACGTTTAAAAGTATCATTTATTGATTTAAATAAAATTTAAGTTGGATTAGAAATTTGATAGAAAATATTTTTGAATCTTTTACTTAATTAGATTTTAAGGGTAGAATTATTACGAATAACATTTCACTGTTAAAATAAAATCTTAGCAAGGAAATATATGAAAACCTTTATTGTCTTAAATTTTTCGATTAATATTTAATATTTTGATAGAAGTTTTTGTGAGTTTCTTTTTTCTTTTTTTTTTTTTCATTTAAGACAGAATATTTTCAAATACGACTCAAAAAATTAAAACTTTTTTTAATAAATATCTTTCTAAATTATCTTTTCGTAGAATAATTTATTAAGGTTTTCAGTAATTTTATCATATGTTATGGTTTTTTTTATAAAAGTATACAAACTAACTGATAGAAAATTATTTAATGTGAATTTCAAATTAATTATAAAAAAAATTTTTAATTAAAAAATTTTAAATAAACTTATTAATTAATTTGCGTTTGCAATTAAATCATTATAATACACGCGAATTAAATGATTTAATATTTCATTCACATTGCAATTGCATTTTTATTAATCTTTTAAATTAACGAAATGCAATTGAAGGTTAAGCAATTAAGATTTAATAATTATAATAATTAAATAGCCACACTAGTTATAATAATTAAATAACTACAATCTACTTTTCAAATTAAATATAAATATAATGCTTTTATATACTAATGCAATATTTATTGAAGCATATTTAAATAAATATCATTATTACTACAAAAAAAAAAGAAACTTTCTGCAAGATAATGCCTTTTAAAAAAGAACTGCTAAACAAAAAAACAATGATTTTGTAACACTGTTTTGTACATCTTCATGTAAGATGCTACTCCCTTTAAAAAAAGCAGAACCGTATTGGAATTCAATTATATTCAGTTCTTTGGAAATACAACAATTTCAACATACACTGAAAAACGAATATATTATTTTCATTGTTTCTTACGAAAACTGAAAAAAGATATTTTTGATACAAATAAGGTATGGATGATGACATTCTGAGGTGAATTTTAAATTCGTTTCTTCCTTTTTGGGGATGAAAGTAATAAAAAGAAATTTTGATTTCGTAAGAGAAAATGTTTAGGTTTTTTTTTTTTCTTTCTTTCTTCTTCTTCTTCTTTATATAAAAGTATCCTGAATACTTTGAATGTTATACAATATGACAACTTCGTTAATGATCAAATAATTTATTCTCCAAAAATTTAAACTTAACGGCAAGTTGATACTGATTTGAATATATTTTTCTATAAAATTTTAAGATAAGTGAAAAATGAAAGTTGTCGTCGAATAAAGTTGTCTCTTGTAACAACATTATTCAACGACTCGATGTTACAGAAATAAAAAGATTTGCAGGGATTACTTATAAATATAAAAAGTATTTCAACTAAATTTAAGGCTGTAATTTTATAAATAATTATTAATTTTATAGGTAATATGATATTTATCATAAGTCTTTTTAGCTGTTACAGAAAAAATGATTCGCAAATTATTTAATATTGTACAATACATTATTTAATGTAATATATATAATTGTATTTAATTATTGCAATATAAAATGTAATTAAATTCGGCGTAATTTATCGATTTTTTTTTTTACGTTTAAATTTATACAGGTATATTATTTTGATATTGACATTATATAAAAAAGGATTTAAATAATTACACTTTTGGCTCTTAAAAATATCATTTGTTGATTTAATTAAAATTCAATTTTGCTTAGAAATCACATGGAAATATTTTTGTATCTTTCACTTAATTAGGTTTTAAGTGTAAAATTATTACGAATAACAGTTCACTGTTAAAATAGTTACAAGGAAATATATGAAAATATTTACAGCATTTAATTTTTCGATTTTAGAAAATTAATAGAAAAATGTTTAATATTTTGACAGAAGTTTGTGTATGTGTTTTTCATTTAAACGGAATATTTGCAAATATGAGTAAAAAAGATTAAATATTTTTCAATAAATCTCTTCTTAAGTTAATTGTCAGAAAATAATTTATCGACGTATTCAATACATTTATCATCTATTATGATTTATAATCGTATAGCAAACTAAATGATAGATAATAATTATTAATATGAATTTCAATTTAATTAATATAAACTTAATTTAAAAAACAATTAGTAAATATTATAGAAACTGACTAATTAATCTGCATTTGCAATTAATTCACCATAAAAATAATTATTATAAGGAAGAATTACGAAATAATCATCATACGCTCAGTATATTTTGGGAACATTTTAACGTGCGCGTTAGTTAAATTTTTTATGAAAGTTTTTTCTATCAAAAGAAGTACCGATTACCTTTTATTAAGTTTTTATAATTATAATAATTTAATAACCATACTAGTTATAATAACTAAATAATTACAATCTACTATTCAAATTAAATATAAAATGCAATATTTATTGTAGCATATTTAAATAAATATCATTATTACTACATAAAAAAACCCTTTCTACAAGATGATCTCAGAAAAAAAGTTTCTAAACGAAATGCACATCTTCATGTAAGACGTTGTTTCCTTTAAAAAATCGGAACCTTATTGGAATTCAATTACATCCAGTTCTTTGGAAATACAATAATTGAAAATACTTTGAAAAACGAATATATTATTTTCATTGTTTCTTACGAAAACTGAATAAACTAGATTTCTAACTTTTTTTTTTTTTTTTTTTTTTTTGTCGTTCCATCTGATTGCGTTTGCCGTAAAGTTTATAGTAAACATTTAGATGCTATTACATTCCAAATCAAGCAAACATATAAGTCTTTCTCAAGAGAAAATCATATAAGACGTTAAAAAAAGAAGAAAAAACATATATTTTTGATACAAATAAGGTATAGATGACGATATAGTATTCTGCACTGAATTTTAAATTTGTTTCTTTCTTTTTGGGGATGAAAGTAATAAAAAGAAATTTCGAATTCGTAAAGAGAAACTGTTTAGTTTTTTTTTTCTTTTCTGTATAAAAATATCCTCAGTACTTTGAATGCTATACAATATGGCAACTTCGTTAAAGATCAAAGCATTTCGTTGCGAAACATACGGATTTGAATATATTTTTTGTAGTATGTCTTAAAATTTTAAGAGAAACGAAAATTGAAAAGGACTTATCTTCTGTATCGACGTTCATTATAATGACATTATAAAGATCTGCAGGGATTACTTATAGCTGAAAACATTTCATCAAAATTTAAGGCAGTAATTTTATAAATAATTATTAATTTTATAGCTAATATGAGATTAATCAAAAGTTTTTTTTCGCATTACAAAGAAATTATTTAATATTATACAATATATAAATTAATACAATACATAAACTATTATTTAATTATATACAATATAAGGTGTAATTAAATTCAGCGTAGTTTAACTATTTTTTAAATTTAAATTTATACAGTTATAATCATTTAAAATTAATATTGTATTTAAAAGAATAATATATTTTGTCACTATCGAAATATTTTCATTTTTGGAGTTTAAAAGTATCATTTGTAGATTTAAATAAAATTTAAGTTGGCTTTGAAATTTGATAGATACATTTATGTATATTTCAGTTATTAGATTTTAAGTGTAAAATCATTACAGCTCTCTACAATATTGGAACTTTAATCAATGGCAAATAATTTTTTATCTAAAATAATGTATTATTGTAATATTAATAGTTTGGTCATCATTAAAATGTTCACATTTTTTATACAGTTCATTTAATTTAATTACAACTAAGATTAAAACATTATAATTACTTTATAATGTAAGAACATTATATACTAAAGATATTGTTTTAACTAGTTATTGTAAAAAACCATGAAGTAAACATAAGATTTTTTTTTGTTTGGCTCATGAAAATATTCCTTATTTTTCTATTTATCATTCAAACGTATTTAATTTTCTGTTATTGAAAAGCATGCACTCAAAAAGTCAAGAAGATGCAGTTCTAGGTCATCTGTCAAAGATTTAACAGTATTAGCCTGGAACTGTACCAAGATGCCAAAGGACCATCTGAATGCTGACATTTCAAGAATTCGTAAGTAACCAAATGTTAAGTTATTTTTACATCATTTATTTGGCAACAGCAAATCAAGCTTGAACTATATTTGAATCTTAAAAAAAATTACTGACTAGGCTATTTCATTCATTGAAAAAACATGAACTTCTAAAATTATGATGTTTTCTGAAAAAGGTAAGTTATGAGGAGTATCTTTAAGATTAACCATGTTGTTGTCGTCGTATTCCCTGATTAGTACAAGAAAATCAAATATCGTGATGCTGCCGAATAATATTGGTTATGTTGATTGCCAGCTCGGTGTATAAATCCTCACCCGATGGATGGTCCAGATAATGCATGGCGGCTGCAACAGCTGGGCTATCAAAGACATGGTGAGGAGTAAGCTCGATATCACTGGAATTGTCACATTTTTGGTATTTTTTATCCTCATCAGCAGAAATTTTAATATTTTTATGGTGCTTCATCCTTAATCTTGTGAGTGTAGTAGCTGCTATTCTGTCGACATTTAGTTCTGTGATTTGGTATTTAGTTTTAATCTTATAAGAAATTATAAGTTTAGATTTTGCAATGGCATTTGCATCTGCAAGAGAAGTAGGAATGACAGTCTGATCCAGACTTTTGGCACTCTTTTCCGAAGAATCTATAATTTCATTAAATTCCAAATCCACATGAAAAGGAATCCACAGTAGGATACATATTCTGTGAAAGCTGTGGATTTGTTCTAAAAGAGATATAATGTTCAAGATCATACTTGAGAAACCATTATTAAGAGCCTCAGATTAACCATGAACATTTCAATTAGTAAATATCCAACTATACTTGTTCATAGATAAAATTTTGTTGGTCATCTCATAATAAATGTTATCTGAATAACTAAAAGATCTATAACAATGCTCTTATAGCTACTACATTTGGCTACGATTAAATAGGCACCTAAACAAAATTTATGAGACAAGATAATTACTATTAAAAATTGGACACTGCAGTTGTCTTATTTATTTCTGTGTTTCGTCAAAAATACAAAATAATCTACATCTATTCCATACTATAATATAAAATCTATATCCTATACCTCTATTACTATATTAGCTATAGATAATTCGAAAATAGCGAAGCGAAGAAAACTTTATAGCAATTTTAGCAAACTAAAACTAAGAAAATCATTTTATTTTTTCACGATTAAAAAATCAATTGTACAATGCAATTGTATTTTTGTAGTTAACATCAAGGACTAAATGAACAAAAAATTCCATATATAATAAAGTTTGTAATGTATCGGGTGGATTGAAATTATTATACGACAGTACCAATTAATATTCTTTCTGATACTAGTTTTAAAATGTATGTTGTTGTTCTAATGAAGCTGGCAATACAGAGACAGTTATTCTTTATGCCATAAGCAAGGGCTTCAACGCTGTTACTCGTTTAGAACTATCGAAGGGACACGTGCAGCTTGAAAAAATGCTATGAACGAGAGTAACATAACTCTCACAACGCTGTACGATTCTATTAGACCGGGACCTACTGTTTAAATTGGATTCCGAACCACTACAAACATCTATTGATCGCCGGGACCCTCACAGAAAACCTGTGGCACCAAGCACCAGAGTGTTAATTTACTATATATATATATATACACTGAAGCGACAAAAGTCATGGGATAGCAATATGCAAATTTTCAGATGGCAGTAGCATCGCGTAGAACAAGTATAAATGCGCAGTGCTTTCACAGAGCTTTCATTTCTGTTCCAGTTATTCATGTGAAGAGGTTTTGACGTGATGATGACCTCACGACGGGAATTAACAGACTTTGAACGCGGAATGTTAGTTGGGGCTAGACGCATGGGTCATGCCATTTCGGAAATCGTTAGGGAATTCAACATTCCCAGATCCACTGTGTCAAGAGTGTGCCGAGAGTATGAAATTTCAGGCATAACATCCCACCATGGACAGCGCAGTGGTCGACCGCCTGCACTTAACGACCGAGACCGGCGACGTCTGCAAAGAGTCGTAAATTCTAACAGACAAGCAACACTGCGTCAAATAACCGCAGAAATCAATGTGAGACGTACAAGGGACTTGTCTGTTAGAACTGTGCGGAGAAATTTGGCTTTCTTGGGCTATTCCAGCAGAAGACCGACTCGAGTGCCTTTACTGAAAGAACGACATCGCTTGCAGCGACTCTCGTGGGCACGTGAGCATATCGGTTGGTCCCTAGATGAATGGAAAACCGTGGCCTGGTCCGATGAGTCACGATTTCAGTCGGTAAGAGCTGATGGTAGGGTTTGAGTGTGGCGCAGACCCCACGAAGCCATGGACCCAAATTGTCAGCAAGGCACTGTTAAAGCTCGTGGTGGCTCCGTAATGGTGTGGGCTGCTTTTTCATGGCATGGACTTGGTCCTCTGGTGCGACTGGACCGAACATTGACTGGAAATGCTTATGTTCATCTACTTGGAGATCACTTGCAGCCATTCATGGACTTCATGTACCCAAACAACGATGGGATTTTTATGGATGACAATGCGCCATGTCAACGGGCCACAACTGTTCGCGATTGGTTTGAAGAACATTCTGGACAATTCCAACGAATGATCTGGCCACCTAGATCGCCCGACATGAATCCCATCGAGCATTTATGGGACATCATCGAGAGGTCTGTTCGTGCCCAAAATCCTGCACCATCAACGCTTTCACAATTATGGACGTCTATCGAGACAGCATGGCTCAATATTCCTGCAGTAGACTTCCAACGACTTGTTGAGTCCATGCCACGTCGAGTTGCTGCACTGCACCGGGCGAAAGGAGGGCCGACACGATATTAAGAGGTATCCCATGACTTTTGTCACTTCAGTGTATAAATATATATATATACCCCTCTTATATTTTTCCTTGTATATATTCCTACTTTTGGTAATATGAAAGACAAATATGCATATAATTCAATCACTTGGCAATTGACGAACCCGAAACCTGTGGCACCGAGCGCCAGAGCGCTAGCGCTCGGCCATCAGGCCCTATCTTTTAATATGTATATGTATACATTAAAAGACAGTTAGAGCCTTAAAATTTGTGTTAAAAAATTGGAAAAGGATGTGCAATTTTAAAATTTTTTACCTTTTAACACTTTTTTTTTTTTTAATGTAAATGGTTTTTTTGAATATCGTATTTCAGCTTGAAAAAACACATACCACTTATATTAACGTTCTGTACTAGAATTGTACTACAATCATCATACTAACAATGTTATTATTATTTAATCACAAACTGTGTTTCAAATATTGCTGAAATCAAATGATTGCAAATAATAAATATTGAGACAAAAAAAATTCATACCCTTAAGATATTCAAGTAATATTAAATGAAATCGAAAAGAATGTTTACGAATTCTTCAAATCAATATTTTAAAAGAAAATTGAAAGCGTGTCCAATTTTTTTTTTGGACCACCAAAATATTTTAAGATATAAAACTCAATATTCTAACGAAATTCCGTTACGAATACAGATTACAAAATATTCAAGACACGCATCTTGATCACATTGTACCACCATCCCTCCTCAACTTCAATCAAAGGAACGGGGGCTACCTTCATAAGATTAGTTGCATACATACATACAAAAGTCTGAATCGAAGAAACCAAAACTTCGGAGATGTGTGACCATTCAATCTCATATGATTACGCGCTTGGAGCGCTTCTGGAATTGAAGGGAGGAAAAAGGGTGGGAAAAAATCCAATATTTTAAGATGTACATTTTCGGAAAACTCCATTTCTAAAAGCCTTCGGGGTTTTGTGAGTATGGAATAGCTATCAGATTGTCGGACTGCCTGACAGGTGGAATGCAAGAACGTCCATCGCCCTTATGATCACCAGGGAGCGGATGGACTTTTTCCATTCGCTTGGTGACAATAATGGCAAAGAAATATGATGCGTCAAAAAGAAAAAGAAAATGGCTAATGTTCTTGAAATATGTGGAAACTATTTTTTTGTTAATTTACTAACTAAAATGGCTAATGTTCTTGAAATAGTAAACTAACAAAAAAAAATGTTTCCACCTATTTCAAGAACATTAGCCACTTTAATTAGTAAATAATAAAAAAAAAAGTTTCCATCTAATTAAAATGGCTAATGTTCTTGAAATTTGCGGAAATTTTTTTATGTTAGTTTGTTATTTATCACTTACTTCATCAACAGAATTTAAATACTTATTAATAAAATGTGGGTAAATTAACTTTTCTAAACCTTACGATTTCTTAAACAATTACGATTCCTTCAATTCTCTAAACATTACTATTCCTTCAATTTCCTAAACATTACGATTCTATCAATTTTCTAAACATTACAATTCCATCAATTTTCTAAGCATTACGATTCCATCAATTTTCTAAACATTACGATTCCATCAATTTTCTAAACATTACGATTCCATCAATTTTCTAAACATTACGATTCCATCAATTTTCTAAACATTACGATTCCATCAATTTTCTAAACATTACGATTCCATCAACTTTCTAAACATTACGATTCCATCAATTTTCTAAACATTACGATTCCATCAATTTTCTAAACATTACGATTCCATCAATTTTCTAAACATTACGATTCCTTCAATTTTCTAAACATTACGATTCCTTCAATTTTCTAACCATTATTATTCCTTCAATTTTCTAAACATTACGATTCCTTGAATTTTCTAAGCATTACGATTAATTCAATTTTGTAAACATTATGATTAATTCAATTTCTAAATATTAAGATTAATTTAATTTTCTAAACGATTCATCTTTAGGATTCCTTAGATAAGTACAGATTCCTTCAATTTTCTAATCATTACGATTCATTAGACAATTACAGATTACTTCAATTTTCTAAACATTACGATTCCTTAGACAATTACAGATTACTTCAATTTTCTAAACATTACGATTCCTTAGACAATTACAGATTCCTTCAATTTTCTAAACGTTACGATTCCTTTAATTTTCTAAACACTACAATTCATTCAATTTTCTCAAAATAATCTGTTTCATTCTGAAAACCAGATAATTGAAAATGAATTACATGTTGTAATTGCAAGCAAATCTTTAATCTTAGATTATATAGATAAAATTGTTCAATTATATATGTTAAATCTTTAGTCTTATCTTACTCATTAGTATATAAATGCATTATGTTTTCCTATGCAAACAAACAGATAATAAACTATTTCAATAATTAAATTCATATTATGACAGTTTTTTTATCCCTAAAAATATTTTTGGTTATTTCCCGGACATATATTTATATGAGTACGCGCATTTTATATGTATATCTATGCAAACTTTGCATATATAATTACATATATTTCATGCAAATTTTAGTACATATATAATTAAAATACTCATGGCAAATTAACTTTTATTTTATGAAAAAAAATATTTTAATTTTTCGCTAGGATATTAACCTGTTTGAAATAATAACTTATACTCTTTCTTATTTCCTTTCGACATTTTTTTTATTTATAAAAATTGATTATGGTTAATAATAAAAAATATGCTAATAATTTTAAAAATTGCATTGTTTCAAAAGACCTGATGTTTGAAATTAACTCATTAACACATAAATAAGAGGCATTACATTTTCATTTGTAAAAAAGAGATATTAAACTATTCCAATGATTAAAGCCCTATTATGGCAGCTTTTTATCCTTAAAAATATGTTATATATGTTCAACTATTAACCTATATCTTCATATTCAACTCATATTCAACTCAATAACCTATATATATATATATATATATATGGGTATATAATTACATATATATATATATATATATATATATATATGGGTATATAATTACATATATATTTACATATATAAATCTATACACGCATTACATATATAATTACATATTATAAATCTATACATGCATTGTATATATAATTACGTATATAAATCTATACACGCATTACATGTATAAATCTATACAGGTATTACATATAGAAATATAACAGTAGTTAGAGGAGGGAATTTTCATGCATGGAAATTTTAGATTATACATTTAAGAGATTTATTTCTAAATTAATCAGCTGCTATTAAAAATTAAGAGCCGTCAAAAATAGTTAAACGACACATAGGTCTATGATTAATTGAATAGAGGTAAGATAAAAATCATATGCATAATTAAGTAGATTTTATGCGTGCAATTAATCATACTTTCTAACGTCGATTCTGGCCGAATTTTTAAAATAGGTTAGTGGAAAAATTTTTCCTTTTGTGATTTATAATCAAGCGTTCCTCGAAACTTTATAAAAGCTTTTAGGAATTATTAATACATAATTATCACGAAAGGTAGTTTCAATTTTTTTTTAACTTTATGATGGAAGAATTCTGTAACAATTTAAAGTGCACTTTAAAAACCAATTTGCAGTGTTAAAAAATGTGTAATAAAAAAAATTAGTGTGTGAAAAAAATTTAAAAGATGATAAATATTAAACGTTTATTTTAATTAAAATAAGAAGTAAAAGTAATATTTAAAACTAAAGCAATTTCAATTTTTGAAAAACAAAGTTAGTTTTTCAATGAAAGTTTAAATGTTACTAATTGAAAAAAAAATATTAGCTATTTATTAAAATAAAAAATAAATAAATATTTACAGAAATTTTAAAAAAAATGAACTTTTATTGCATGTTAAATTCAATTATGCAATTATATTATAAAAAGTATACTATATATTACATATTAAAAATTAAGTTGATTTTTGAAACAGAATGTAAATAATTAAAAATTTGAGTTAAAAGAAAAAAGAAAAATTTGATAAAACATTTGCATAATTAACGAATAAAAAAGTTAATGCTAGAAAATGAATTAAGTTGATAAGTAAAATAAAAAATTTCTATACCTTAAAACATATGAATCTCATAATGTCTTACGAACTGAAAGTACTTAAATTCAACTACGTTACTATATTATAAAAGTATTATTATATTACATTTTAAAATTAAGTTCATTTTTGAAACAGAATGTAGTAACTAAAAATTTGAGTTTAAAGGGAAAAAAATTGAAAAAACCTTTGCATAATTGATGAAATAAAAACTTAATGCTAGAAAATGAATTAAATTGGTAAGTATACAAATAAATTCTATACCTTAAAACATATGTATCTCATAATGTTTGACTAACGAGCAGAAGCTACTTAAATTCAATTATGATATTATATTATATTATGATAATGTAATTATTATATTACATATTAAATAATTAAATTAATTTTTGAAACAGAATGTCAGTAATTAAAAATTTGAGATTCAAGCATAAAGAAAAATTTGAAAAAAAAAAACCATTTGTACAATTAACGAAATAAAAACTTAAGGCTAGAAAAGGAATTAAATTGATAAGTATCTAAAAAAAATTCTGTATCTCATAATGTGTGATTGACCAACAGACCCAACTTAATTTCAATTACGTTATTATATTATAAAAGTTTTTTTATATTGCATAATAAATAATTAAATTGATTTTTGAGACAGACTATAAGTAATTAAAAATTAGAGTTTAAAGAAAAAAGGAAAATTTTGAATAAACTTTTGCATAATTGACGAAATAAAAACTTAGTGGCAGAAAATGAATTAAATTGATAAGTATATAGAAAAATTTCGTTCCTCAAAACATATGTATCTCATAATGTTTGACTGAAGAACAGAAGTTACTTAAATTCAATTACTATATTATGAAAATGTAATTATTATATTACATATTAAATAATTAAATTGATTTTTGAAACAGATTGCAATTAATTAAATATTTTATTTTTAGGGGAAAAAAATTGACTTAAAAAGTTAATACTAGAAAATGAATTAAATTGATAAGTATATAAACATTTCTGTACCTCAAAACATATGTATCTCATAATGTTTGACTGAAGAACAGAAGTTACTTAAATTCAATTACTATATTATGAAAATGTAATTATTATATTACATATTAAATAATTAAATTGATTTTTGAAACAGATTGCAATTAATTAAATATTTTATTTTTAGGGGAAAAAAATAATTGACTTAAAAAGTTAATACTAGAAAATGAATTAAATTGATAAGTATATAAACATTTCTGTACCTCAAAACATATATATCTCATAATGTTTGACTGAAGAACAGAAGTTACTTAAATTCAATTACTATATTATGAAAATGTAATTATTATATTACATATTAAATAATTAAATTGATTTTTGAAACAGATTGCAATTAATTAAATATTTTATTTTTAGGGGAAAAAAATAATTGACTTAAAAAGTTAATACTAGAAAATGAATTAAATTGATAAGTATATAAACATTTCTGTACCTCAAAACATATGTATCTCATAATGTTTGACTGAAGAACAGAAGTTACTTAAATTCAATTACTATATTATGAAAATGTAATTATTATATTACATATTAAATAATTAAATTGATTTTTGAAACAGAACTTAAATTAATTAAAATTTTTATTTTTAAAGAAAAAAAAATTGACTTAAAAAAATTAAACTAGAAAAATGAATTAAATTGATAAGTGTTTAATAAAATTTCTATATCTCCAAACATATGTATCTCAAAACGTTTGACGAACACATGATACTTAAATTCAATTACGTTATTATATTTTAAAAAATGTTATTGTATTACGCATTTAATAATTAAATTGATTTTTAAAAATGAACGTAAGTAAATTTTTAGGGAAAAAAAATTAAAAAAACTTAATGCTAAAAAATAAATTAAATTTTTAAGTATTTTAAAAAATTTATATACCTCAAAACATATGTATCTCAATGTTTAACTGAACGAGCAGAAGCTACTTAATCTCTGCCTCCAAGATGAAATATTTGTGTATATTTTAAACTTGAAGGGATCTATTAACGCTCTCGTCACCCCTACCACCCCCTTCTCCCCTACTTGGAATGTCTCCGAAGTGATTTAAAATAGATTTTTCAAAACGTCTCCTGATGTCTGTTGAAATCGAAGTGTGACGTCACGAGGCCTGTCATCGCAGAGAGTGAGTTTGAGCGACAGTTTCACCGGGGAGGTGAAGGAGGGGTGGGGGAAGTTCTGTTCCAAGACAACTTTTAATCTGACGGATGAAAACTCGGTTAAGACTATGTAAATAACACTGACACCTTTCGGAAAGCAATTTTAATGGCCTTGGATAGCGTACTAGGGAAGAGTGTGTTTATTGTCACAAAAGAAAATCTGATTTTTTTTTATAAACATTTTGATGAATTATATATTAAGACACATTGGCAGGGATTAACTTAATACACTGGCCATCAGAAGTTAACACTAAAAAACAAATTGCATCAACTTTTGTATTTTATTTACTTTATCAGTTGTAGCTTAATTGTATCACATTATACCCACTTATTTAGTTTCTCTGTAATTCTCGTTAATATTGATTGATCTGCAATTGTTGACTCGTAGATGCTCATAGACATCATTTAATGAACTATATATTACGTCACATCAGCAGGATTAATTTACTACACTGACCATCAGAAGTTAGCGTCAAAACACAGATTACACCCTGAGTGCATCAACTTTTGCATTTTATTTACATTGCCAATTGTAACCTAAATGTATCACATTATACACACTTTAATTTCTGTGTAATTCTTGTTAATATTGATTGATCTGTAATTGTTGACTCATAAATATTTATTAGTAATGCCTAGGATAAGTCCTTCATCCTATACTTCAAAATTGTGGGCGATTGGGTGGATATAAGGAAGTCACAACCTAATGCTGCTATATGTCTGAATGCTTTTCGCAATGTACTCCAAAGTCTTTGGGACTAATTCTAATTCGAAAATTCAGTTTCAAGCTGTAGAAAAGATAGCTCTTCCGGATCTGCCAAGCAATGCAACTTCTCTTCAAAATAGCTTTCTGGCCCTTTCAGTAGAAGAAAAACATTAATATGCATTACCCAAGTTTAGACAATTTTGCCGCAATAGAGAAAAATATCTGCTAGTACAGCACGAAGGCGCCTTCTTAATCAAGGACTTTACGCAAGATTAACCTTAGTGTGTATCCCATATACCCAATGTCAGGAAAGTGTTTCTTTGTGTTGGGCAAGTTAGTCTGTACAAATCATTAATGGCATTGGTAGACTTTATACAGATGACTCCAGCTTTATTCTAGACAGCGATGCAGGCTGTTTGCTCATCTGGAGAGAATAGTGCACCAGATGCTACTAATCTGACATTATAGAAGAAAGCAGTTATAAAGGAGGAAGAATCATGGTTTGGGCTAGAATCCTTCTGAATGGTCAAATTGACCTGCATATAGTAAGTCTAATGATGCATGTGCTCCTGAATTGACTTGCATCTGTGACTGCTTTAAATATCGTCACGAAATTCTTGATCCATACGTCAAATTATATGCTAATGCCATTGGTAATAAATTCATCCTAATAGATGATAATGCAGGTCCTCATCCAGTTAGGCTTGTTGAGGAATATCTTTAAGAGGATTTAGAGCGAATAAAATTGCCAGTTTGAATGATCATAATGCATCTTTCGAAGTACCTTGACTGGCAAATGACTGCTTTAAGTTCTCCTCTGAGGTCGTTAAATAATTTGAAACAAATGGTCTTAAATGGTCTTTGCTTCTTATTCAGGTGTTTTAAAACTTAATTGGCAATATGGAAAGTCGATGCTTCTAATTTATTAAATCTAGGATACATTCATTATTAAAACATATTTTTTTTTCAAAAAATCTGTCATTCTTTTTCCTCAGGTAACGTACATTTAAACAAAACGTAATTATTTATAAAATCATCTTGACGTTAAAATTATGTTAATTTAATAAATAACTGTTTAATTAACTGTTAATTAACTGTTTAATTAATAAATTTTACGTTTTTATATTAATTTGTTTGTCAATTGGACACAAAATATACCTAGTACCTTTAACTTTTTGTGGTCAGTATAATAGTATAGTTATGTATGTAATTAAAATTACTAACATTTTTCTCCGATGATTCAATATACTTCAATTACAGAGGGGAAATTGTTATATATTAGGGAATAGAGAATGCAATGCATGGACTTTTTTTTTTAAAGAAAGCTATTGAAAAACTACTATGTAAAATTGTTAGAAAAATCACTAAATTTCGTCTCTAGAACTATATTTCTTGAAATAAAAACCAAGAGACTGGATGATATCATTTAAAATGAGCCCTTGTAATTATTTAGATGATGGATCGATACAGAGAGCCATCAACAGCCTGGAATCTGACCAGTCTAGAATGGAAATCCCTCGATGATTACAAGTTATAAGATTGATGGTATACAAGTTATGGCAATCATTCCAAATAACAGTTGCCATTCATCACCAGGAGGTTTGATCTAGGCCACTCGAGAACCACAAGACCTGTGAAGGATGGTTAAGTAGTATTAAATGAGAACTTTCCAAAGACATAGATTCTGTGTCAGATACAACAATTTTAAGCAAACTGTACTAAAACAAGAGCTTAACTTAGAAGGCACTTTGCTACAGGCTACGAGTTTTGTGTATTTCTCAGTAGATCGTAGAATGGTACCAGCCTTTATCAGTAGCAAATCATTACATACAAAATAATGATGTATTGTTTCCAGTCGAGATTAGCCTCCAATTGAATTTCGGTGAGTCTTCATCTGGAGAGAGTCCTAGGTATACTATTATTCTCCTAACACAAATAAGTTATTTTAGTAAAAATGGTGAATGGAAGGCACATAAGTTTACTGCAGATCTTTTAGTACTATGTATGTTTGGAAAATAACATTAGATTATACAGAACTCAACTTACCAATGATTTTCTGGAAGTAAAGGTTATCCAAAATATAATATAGCCAACGAAATCGTTAGACCACCCGTTCTTTGCATATCATAAAAAATGTACCTCCTATTTATTTTGTTATATTAATTAATGGTTGCCATTTAATATAAAACCTTGTTCAAAGTTTTTGTTTGCAATCTTGATTTTGTTCACCAGTGTACTAAAATTTGTGTCATATTTACTAATTACAGCTTTCCGATGTGCTAAAATTCGAAATACTAATCTTAGAAATGATAAGGAATGGTGCTTAAGATGGAAAATATTTTTCAAATTCAAATTTTAAATAAAAATATCAAAACTAGAAATGTTTACTAGAATTGCAAAATCGAAATATAAATATTTCACCAGTTTAATGAATTCCATTTTATTATTTTTAAATTTAGGATCACAAAATAACTAATTTAAAAATTTATTTTATATTAAAATTTTTACTACATTGTAAAATCTGAAATTATTTATTTATTCACAAAAATATAATTATAAGTATACATATAAATTTGTTTCGCTTATTTTTTTAAATTCCACTTATTTTCATCACTTGCAATTAATATCAAACATTTGTGTAGCGAAAATAAATTATTATAATCAAATCATAAATATTTTGTCAGGAATTGCTGAAACATAGAAAAATTGTAAAAAAATATAACTAGAAAAAAATACAGGTAACATAAAATTAGAAAAAATAACTGAAAAAAATATAGGTAGCGGTACGTAAAACGACATACACTTCGAAAATAATATATTATTACATGATACCATTTAAATTTAGAAACAATAGAATATACAACATTAAATAATGCTGAAAAATTCCCAATATATTTATTCTTTTTTATAAAAGGACATTTCCATATGTGTGGTTTTTTATAAAAAAAATTACATTCAATTTGATAAAGAAGTTATCAAAAATGTAAAATTTATTTTAATACAAATTTCTCTCACAGCCCTTATTTAAATTAATAAAACTTGTTTTGCTGAAATTTGACATTTTAATTCTTAACAGTATGTTCATTTCTCAATATACTATTATTAAAAGTGAGCACTTTTAATTTTTTAGGAAACTCTTTATCTCAAAATAGGTTCTTATTTTACAGATATATTTGATTCGGAAGGTGACACGAAGTCTTAGAATTCTATCAATAATACTATAATTTTTTTATCAATTAAAATTTATTACTTTATTTCATAAATCAGTATACCATAAATCTCAAATATGTTTAATATATAATAAGAAGTAAAGTATTTAAAGTTACTAAGCAAAACAAATTATACAGTAAGAAGCTGTTTATTCTTCACAAACTGCGTTTATTTTTTCAATAGAATGCAGTCATCAATTGGCACGTTTCATTCTGTCTTCTTCTTCTCCTCTCAAGATGAGTAATAACGCTGATGCAGCCAAGTGTTTGCCATTAACACCAATTTGGTTTAACTTCTTGGTTATTTTTTGTACACCAAGGATTTATTTTTCAGTTATCTTCGTAACATATAGGCAAAACATTACACCAATTTCATTAATAGATTCAAAATAAATTTAATAAAACCTCTTTTAGATTAGAAATTCAAATAAAATTCATTTTCAATAGGCAAATTTAATAGGTTTATTAAATATAATTATGTATTTTTCAATTCCTTCTATTAGCTCACACTCTCCCTATATATATCTTGTTCAAACTTTCAATCGTTAATAAAATACTTTTTATTCATCCACTCAAGTACAAATGCATTTTTTTTGAACTTGTAGTGGATGACACTGGATGTTAATACAGTTTTTTCAAATATTAATTCAGTAATTAAATTTTATTAATTCATTTTAGTTTTTTTTTTAGATTTAAGTTGCACATATTTACCAATAGATGGCTCCAGATAAACTTAAAAAAATGAATGAAAATTATTTATAAAGGACTTCCTGCAATATAGTGAAAAAAAAGTAGGAATTGACTTAATTTTTTTTTTTATATTACTTGTTATGAATTTATATAAAAACTACACACAAAACAGTTGCAGTTTTGATGCGCACTGAATTCTATTGTAAAGTGTTCCAGTTGAATTAAGTCAATTCAATCAATTAAAATGAATAATTGAATTTTAATTTATTATTTTTTAAATGACAGCAAAATAATATTTAAATACAACCAATTATATTGACAATTACTCTATCTCATTTCCAAATCTTCATTACATTCAGCGTGAAAGGTATATTAAGTATTACTGACATTTAAGTCAATATATGGATTCTCACTACACCCTAAAGTAAATTAAAAAGTAAAAAAAAGTTATAATAATACTGATTTTTAAAAAAATCTTATACTACACGCAGTAATTATTTTAGATAGACATTGAAATAACTAGTAAACTTTATTTTATCAATTAAATACCATGTTCATTGAAAACCGCAAAAATGAAAAGTAAAATAATAATTACTCAAATGCTAGTTAACGTTTAGGAATGTACTCTTAGAAATTAAGAGTAGAAGGGAAACTATTCTTTAAATGCATTTCGAACAATGTTGCTTGTGGAAACAATCTTGTTTTCGTTAACTATTTAACCAACCAATCAGCCGACAATGTAATCAAATGTATTTGAAAGACAATTTGTCTTCCGACGTTGCTTGTAACTCTACTGTCAGCTACAACAAACGTGAAAATGTAATTTAAGTCAGCATCAGAAATCTGGACAAACTTGTATTTCCAACAGCTCCATTTATTAGAACGTAAACTCAAATAGCTGTATATTATATTAATTTATTGACAACTTCTATCTTTCTTTTTTTAATTTTAGAAAAGAAAATTTTTTTTTCAGTTACGTATGTTTATTTAAATGACTTTGGAATCCACAAAGAATAATTATTGCACGAAAAAAAAATACTTGCCTCAAAATACCTCAAAGACGTTTCCTAATATTCGTTTTTTTTTTTGTCATGAACAAAAAATATTTTTCGTGGGTTGTAATATTTTGCTTGCATTATTATATATTATATGCTTGTAAAATTACTTTAAAATGCATATAAAGTCAATACTGGAAGACCAATATCCTGAACTAGAGGGGATCAATGTATTTAAGGAGGGTTCCAAAAGGAAAGATTCTGCTGGTGCGGGTGTCTATAGTACGTTATTTTCTGTATTCTTCCCGGTTGACAATCATCTGTCTAATTTAAATGTGAAATATTAGCAGTTTCCTTGGTAGTGAAAAGCCTTAAATCTAAAATACATTCTTTTTCAAAAGCAGTTATTCTGGTGGATTCTAGCTCCGCCATTGAAGCAATAGTTTTACAAAGGCAACCAAAATGAAACAAGATATCAAGTCCCTTAATGAAAATGGTAAATACATCACTTTCCAATGAATTTCATCACATGTTAATTGATGGAAACGAAAGGGCAGATTTTCTGACAAAAAAAAAAAAGGAACACAAGAAATTCCTGGACAGTGCCATAACCCTCTTGACTCTTTTAGGAGAACTGTACCGGACAAATGTAAGTCATCGTATATTAATGAATTATTATCTAACAACAAAGGAAAAGTCTGGGAGAGAATTAAAAGGTGAATAAGTGTAATCGGAGATGACTGAAAAATTTTAGCGGAAAAATTTGCTAAGAGGCTGTCGCCAATTTTAGATTAAGAAATGGGCATGACTGCCTGACCGAACAGCTGACCAAAATAGGGATTGTGAACTCTGATGTATGTGTTTTATATAAGACAGAGAAAATGAGTAAGGCCCTTCTACTTCTTTATTCTAACTTGCAACAGAATATTGTTTTGTGTACTCTTTACTGGAGATCCAGAGAAAACATGACCTGATCACATGGACTTTTATTATGGTGCTTCTAGCTTTTTAAATTTTTATCCTTAGAACATTTGAGTTTTTCTTAAATATTTTTAAGGCTTTTTGTCATTTTTTTGTTAAGAATTTCTGAACTTTTTCCTTTGTAATTTTGATTTGTTTATGTGTTCTTTTTATTTCCCATGTAAGTGGCCAAATTTGTATGGATTGAGTTCCAATACAGCCATAGGTAACAACAATGTATAAAGATGCTAGCTTCAAATAAGATTTTTCAGTAACATTACAAACGATTATCAGTTATTTCCGATGCTTGTATTCTTGATAATAATGTATAGGGTGATGAGGGGAGAGCTTATGTTGAACCTTACCACTACCTTACAAGCGAAATTATCACCAATACTATCCCAAAAGACTAATCAACAAATATGCAAATTCGCAATTGTAGTTGCAATTTATAATATTATCAAGTAGCATAGTAATTTTCTTTAAATAAAATTTAAGAACCTTTCATTAAAATAAGGTTAAGTTAAATATATTTTAAAACCTAATTTTACTGACAGATGCGCTATAATTATTTATCACGGGTAAGATTTTATGAAGGAAACCAAAAGCACATTTTAAATATAATGCTGCATAAGTATTTTTAAATGAAAATTTAAGTGTTGTAATTACAGAAGAAAATTATGCATGCCAACATTAAACTTATCCGTGAAACACTATCCTCCATTATGTAAAGACTTAGATTTTTTCAATTTATTATTAAAAAGAATTGCTAACACCATTATAGACATGTATTATATTGCAAATTATTTAATTAAATTGTTTTTAATAATTAAGTGAGCAACCTTAAATGCCTAAGAATCCTATTTTCATGAAAGGTGCTGTCCTTTTTCTTGAAATATGAAAGTTTTTTTACTCTGTTAAAGTCTGTAAAGCGAGAGAAAAAAATGGTATTTTTTTTTAAAAATATCTGTAAAAGTATTTATGTAATCCGTAGTTAAAACAATTTTTGTTTATTATTTTCCCTATTGGTTGACATCTTTGTTTATACTATAAGGAATATAACACTAGTTAACATTTTAATAATGCACAGATGATACATATTTTAATAATACACAGATTTAATTAAATTAGGAAGAAAGATTGAGTTAATGTAAAGTATAACAGCCAGTATTTATATGATAATGTTATGTAACATATTTGCGTAAACTGACTTATTTTAAATATTTTATTTATTTTGTTCTGTAACTTTAACACTTTCAATAAGGATTAAGATTCTAAATTTAGCATTGTAACGGTAAATAAACGCCTTCTGTTATGTCACATTACAAGATTATTCAAGTCTAACTCTTAATATTATTGAAACTGGAAAAACTGAATAATCTGGTAATTTGCTGGTAGCAGCTAGATTTGTTTGGAAATGAAAATTCGTATTTATTTTCGCATAAATTTAATTCCACATAACATTCCTCAAAATTTCAGTTTAAAAAGGCCAAATTAAGGTAATTTCTGATAAAAATATCAGATATTAAATTTCGCTTAGAAGTATTTCTTTTTGTCATATTACTGAATGTGACAGGATAAATGCTGAGAAATGTTTCTTTTAAACCCAAATTTTGCAATTTTTCAGCAATATTTTGTGGGTAGTTATATTACATGTAAATAGAGTTTTGTACTCAATGAGAACAACCTGTCACTCAAATCTGCTAGCAAATACTCGGTATCATGTATAATGAGACTCATAAAATAAGAGAATTATGCACGACCTTCACAGGTCGAAATAATTACAGATGGAATATGGACTACACCATGACTTGCTCCATCGTGATTGGTGTTAGACCACGAGCTGAGAAATGCCTACTCCAATGAGAAATGAGGGAAGCTGATGCCCCTTTCTTGACGAAATGTTCTAAAAGGACATTTTTGGTAAAAAGAGAGGGACTTTTCGAGAGTCGACCAAAATTGTTGTGTTTCTTTTTTTTCTCTGACTGAATAGGCAGGTGGTTTCCGCCTGTTTTTCAAAGTGAACCACTTCTGTTTTCATGTATCACGTCGTGTGATAAGTAAGTTCTGCCGCAGACCTCAATGTTTAAAATTCGTCGTAAACTCAAGAATTTCTATCCTTGGAGTGAACTGCACTTGTGAATCAAATTTAAATCTGTAATTTCCATTTTTTTGTAAAATAATAAATTGTATTAACCCAGAATTCTGTATATTTACTAATTATATTTAAAAATTAAAGTGTTGAAAGTGGACGTCTTCTTGAAACCGTTATAGGTCTCATATAGGCCGAGAAGTTATAATATGCTTTAAATTTGAATATATAAACAATTAATTTGTAGAAAGAAATTTACTGAATGAAATTAATGTAATAACTTTGACATTCTATAATAATTAATATTATTATTACATATATAGATAAAACTGCAGGAAATGAGAATCAGAAATGCTTTTATTTTCCCCAGAAATATTATCCCATGTCGATTTTACAAAGAATTTCTTTCCCAGAGACACGAAATACAGCATCACAAAGAATAAAATGAATAATTCATGGAATTTTTCCCAAAAGACATCCATCGAAAATCTCGCAGATCCTTTTTTTTATTTTTCCAGTGTCAGTTTAAAAGATATTTAAAGTTTGTTTTGTATCATAAATATACTACAGGTTTTAGTAGAAAAAAATTTTTATACAGGAGTAACTGAATATTTTGCTACTCAAATGACAAAAAAAAATTTCATGCCTAAATAACCAATAACCTGAGACTTCTGTAAAATTTCTAGGCCTATTTGTCAATAGTAAATAGATGCTAAAATTCTAGAGATTTTAAATTAATTTCTTTTTAGTATGTGAAATTATGTTTTGAAGGAAGAAGTTTTTTTTATTTTTTTTTTTAATATTTTTATTTTATATTTCTCAAATTCGCTACATTTTTTGGTGGAGCAAAAATAGTAACAAATGAAATAGTAGTTTCAGAGGACGTCATAAATGATGTAGTTTGATTCGCTTGTTTCCTAATGGATAAAACTGCAGAATTTATCAACTGATGCGATATAAACTGTATTTATTAACGTAGAATATCCATTGAATTTTCATTAACAAATGTTACAAATTACAGCACTTAGTTTCATTGGAACTTTAACCATTCAAATGTATTATTTTTGAAAACCATTGTAAGTTACAATATATCCGTACGAAAATATACGAAAGTGAGGTGATACTTATACTGTACGTTAATTTTATTTCTAACTCTCAATAGATCCTAGTGATTCTCGATTTCAGGCAAGGTATTAGCAGGCATGTAAGGACTAATGTTATTATTCTTCACTATACTTCTGTAAGAGAATAATTCCCTATACTACTCTAAGCGAATAATTCACTATCATCGTAGTACATCTTAGTGATTTTTGATTTTAGACAAGGTATTGGCAAGTATTAGAGGATTTACAAAACATTATTATTCTCCACTATACTTCTATAGGTGAATAGTTCCATATACTTCTATAAGTGAGTAATTCCATATACTACTTTAAGTGAATAATTCATTAATATGGTAGTACATCCTAATAATTCTTGACCGCATTCCAGGTATTGGCAAGCATCTGAAGATTTACGGAATATAAATGAATAATATTCTCCACTGTACCACTTTAAGTAAATAAATCGTTATATACTATAATTCTCTCAAATCCATTATACTATATTATATTATATTAAACTAGTTTCCATTATTAAGTTCCTTTGGATGATTCATGGGATATTATGTGCAAGTTTGTCTTTATAAACAACTTTGTACTATTTTGTAAGAACTTAAATAAAATTCGTAGTTATTATTAATTTATAAGTCTTCAGATGTTTGTGAATGCGCGGTATGAAATAAACTTTGACGTACTACGAACAAACAAGAAACTTCATATCGAAATTGTCACTCATTGTAAATTAGTAAACATTGTTTTCATCACTCCTAGTTTTTCACATGATTTCGAAAGATAATTCTGGCATGCATATTAAACCAGTTTATTAACATGCATTGTAAACAGTATATTAACATGAATATTAAATCCAGTTAAATACACATTATCCGTTGACACAAATGGTAAATATCAGTTCATTGTTCTAAAGGGTATTTGCGATTTACATTACAATACTTCATCTCTATATGAAGATATAGAGGAAGCTTCTCTATATGAAGCATATATGATGCTCGTGTCATAATGAATATTTATAATTGCAATTATTTGTGGAATATATGTAAAACTCTTATTTAAGTAGAGATTCCTTAACTGCAGAGACATGCAAACCGCGGCCCGATGTTGCTTTTCCGTCAGTCCTTATATGATGTTGGGCTGATAGAAAAGCAACATCGGGCCGCGGTTTGCCTATTTTATTTTATATTAATAATAATATTAATAATAATTTTTATTTTATTTATTCCATTTTACTTTATATAATAAACAATCTTTTAAAGATGAAACAGTGAAGAGTAGACATAACGTAGGTTTGGTTCAGTAATATAAAAATATTTTTTTTCTAAATTTTCTAATTTATTACAGACCAGCTGATCAGAATATTTATCAATAATATTCCAGCTAGAATGTAAAATCCCAACTACGTGAATTTTTTTATATTTTTAATTGATATTTATCGCCCTAAACATGTTCCATTTTAAATTGCGCTAAAAAACATAGACGTGATTTATATATCAAATGTTTAGATAAACACATATTGTGAATAAAAGTTTTTTTATACATATGTATTTGAAATAAAGAATAAATGAAAACCATTTGACTCATCACTTTTTTAAGCTGGGTTACTAAAAAAATCCAAACACTAAAACACTTATTAAATTTAAGCAATAAAACGCATCAAATTCTTCATTTACTTTTATTATATTATATTATTTATTGTTAATTATATATAAAAAAGAAATATATATATATGTTAGATAGTTTTAGAGTTTTCGTGTGCAATCCATGGTCAACTTTAAGTAAGCGTATGAGGCCAGCAATCAGAAGCTATGCATCTCGCTGTTACCAACTGTGTCAATGATCGTTCTGAACGTATGTGCAACCATTACCACTTAACCTAAAGTATCCATTAGTTCAACGTGCTCAAGTATTATCAGGGTAACACAAGTAAGAAATCATTTTCCTCTTATAACCATTAGTGAAACATCTTGTGGTAATTATCATTAAATCATTACCATCCTATTGAATTATAACTTAATCATTGTTTTAATGTTATAAACAGAAGCTCAATGAATGATTTTCTCATGATTTAAATAATCTAAAGCACTAATTAATTCTTCCCAATTCAAAAGCAGAAATATATCAGGTTATGAAAAACATTAATAAACTTGAAAAAATGAAAGAGGTTAGTTAATATTTAAGAAGTTTACACCAAGATTAAAGTTAACAATATATTTTACCAACAATATTTTCCTAATAAGTACAGTACTACAAATACATGCTACGCATCAAAACTTGAGAGGTGATTTTCAATCAGTTTATTCTCTTTCTTTAAAATTATAATAATTCAAAAAGGGAATTAATATTTTATTTTAAAAACTATTATTAAATTATTTTGCAAATTTTTCTCAAAAGTTCTTTTAAAAAAATCGCATTTTCTTTAAAGACGAAGAGCGTTCGAGAGAAAAAAAAACCAAGTAATTAATTTTGCATTTGTGTCAACAACAAAAGAGTGTTTTCTTTTTTTATTATCTATATTTTTCATATTACTTATTCAATATTTATATTATTTTTTTTGTAATGATTGTCACAAATACACAATTATTTTCTGTCTTAATTACATATCAGAAGTACCTCCATTAATTCAAGCAAAGGAAGAAAAAACACAAAAGTTTTCAAGTCCTTCGTTTGAAATCTATTCTTTTAACACGATACCTGCCAAGTTCCTCTTCGATATTCTTTTATTTTTTTGCTTAAAATCTCTCTTTGATTATCACTTTTGTCAGTAATTAATGACAATAACCATCCTTGCAATGACAGATCGTTACTTTCTTTCCAAGAAGCAACAACACAACTGCATCCGAAGGGTACGTGTATTCATTCAATTGTTCAGAAGCAAGCCAAATGCATAGTTCAGCTGCTTTTGTACTAGGAATCTAAACTAGTTTGGGACTCACTTCTATTTGCAACAATAATGCAAAGTGCTTCCTCCACTGTCAATCAAGTACAAACTGACGTCATTTTATAATCACTGACGTCCATTTTGTTGGCAGGTTAGGTCTTTGTTATTAAATTTCAGCTACTTTTTCACCTCAAATTCTAAAAGTGTTAGAAAAAAAGACGGCTGTCTGAAGTGGTTGAATTAATAGTCTATTTAGACCACGCTATGTAAATGAAACACACTAAATATAAAAAAAACATGTTTATGACAAAAGTCGTAACGAAAATTTATTATAAACATAAATATTTAAGATTTAATTATTGATTCAAGATTGATTTAGATTCATTATTGATTTAGATTCAAGTTTTTATCATTGATTCATTATTGATTTAGATTCAAGATTTAATTATTGATTCAAGATTGATTTAGATTCATTATTGATTCAAGATTGATTTAGATTCATTATTGATTCAAGATTGATTTAGATTCATTATTGATTCAAGATTGATATAGATTCATTATTGATTTAAATTCAAGATTGATATAGATTCATTATTGATTTAAATTCAAGATTTAATTATTGACTCAAGACGGATTTAGATTTCTTATTGATTTAAATTCAAGATTTAATTATTGAATTACGGCAACTAAAATTTCTTAATTTATAAATCATCTTTTATTATTGGATTCTCATTATTAAATATTTGATTTCGTTTCTATATTTAAAATGTTTAAATAAATTATGTTTACTGCATTTATACAAAATTGCTTGTTATATCAAATTAATTATATGATCCGATTCAATACGTTGTATTTAAATTTTATTTTTCCAGTTTATTACAATAATGAAAGAATGATAAAAATTAATTAACAAGTGAAAGGTAATTTTAGTTTTGCTCGTAGTTGATAATAAAGCAAAATTATTTCATAAATTTTAATTTCAAAACATGATATTTTTAATAATTAAATATATTTGATAATTTTATATCATGCATATTATATTATGAAGACCGTACTTTTTAAGTAATTTAGAACATAAACTGAATCGAGTTTTAATGTTTAAAAAAAAAAGCCATAATTGTAATAATTAAATTTTAAACCATGGACTCAAACTTTCACTTATTTCCTTCATTGGCGATTGCAGAGCGCTAATTATTATTATTAATTGGCTAATTATTTTATCTGAAAGACTTTCGTTACTAAAATGTAAGTTAGAACTCTAATTTTTTTAAGAAAATTAGCTCAATGGAAGAGATGGGGAAAACACAAAAGCTTCGAGTAAAGGTTATTTATTTAAAAAGTTTATATATATAGAAGCGGGACTTTTCTAAAATAAAACAGTTGTTTTCTTTAAATAAAAAAAAAATGGCAGAACACTTTGGTATTTTTTTCCCCATCGCAATGAGGAATCGCTGAAATCAGCAAAATAGTTTCAACAACATAGTGCACTTAAAGTGAAAAACATGCGTCTGTAATCTTACATGTCACTCACAACAAAAAAAAGGCGTGCTTATGTCACATAAATTAAATTTCAATACAGAATATCAAAAGAAAACCATGTCTGACTCTGACAAATGCATTAAAGTTTGGAGTATCAGTTATTCGAGATCTAATACATGGTTTCCCAATTTAGCCATCCTATTTTACTTTTACACACCTGCAACAAAATATTTTAAAATAGCATAGACCTACAATCAAGCATGAAGACTGAAAATAAAACTTTGAATTAATTAAATCAATTAATTTTTTTCGCATAATAATAGACATCCGGGGCCTAATGGCTGAGTAACTTGTGCTCTGGTGCTCAGAGCCACAGGTTTCAGTTCAATAGGTGCCATGGATGCTTGAACAGTTTCTGAACACACTTTAAAACGTAGTTCCCGATCTATAATATGACTATATGGAGTTGGGCGTAGAGCTGACAATCCAACCCTGTAAAAATAATGCATATATCTCGAAACCTCCCAATAGGCAGACGACCTTGCCTCATCATGGGGATGTTGCGCCAACGAAGAAGAAGAATAGACATCGGACCAAAATTAATAACACAAGATTAATAAAATCAAACTAAACTCATGCCGTAAAACTATAATAAACACACCGATTTGATAGGTAAACATATACATTTACAAGGATAACTAAATATTAATGTAAGCATACGTTGCATTAAATAGAAAATAAAGCTATCTTTAATAATATGATAGTAACCAACTATTTGGGGAAGTTTAAAATTAGCAGGAATTACGAGAAACCAAAGTAGTTATATTTTTGTAGCGAAGTTTGTAGAAATAAATATAATTCATGTAAAATTAACTCCCCGGCACTACAGTCTATATTGGACCAAGCCCGTCTGCCTCCTGTCAGATTTTGAAACAACAGATATTTTCCTTTTTACGTTATAGGTTTATTAGCCCTACTCCCTATAGTCATATTAGACGAGGACCTAAGGTTTAAAGTGGATTCTGAACCACTAAGAACATCCATGACATCGCTGGGATCCCGAAGCACCAAGCGCCAGAGTTCTAATAACTCGGCCCACAGGCCCCTATTTATTTCTACAAAAGTATTAAAATAAAATTTTGCAATTTTTTACAATAAGCCTTTATGTTATAATTATTTTTGGTAATCCTTTATATTATCCTTAATGATATGTTATCACTCGAAAATAATTTAAACCAGATCGGCAAACTTACAAAATTTTGAAACTAATAAGTATAAAATCCAAAAATAAAGTTTTCTTAAACTGTCGGGAGGTTCATGAAATTAAAAAGCTCAAGTTCTAGAGTTTAAGTCTATTTAATTACAAAATAAAACAATTGGATTTGAAATAATAACGAAGCACTTTCAAGATTAAAATTCTTTAGCAAAAGTTTATATCTACAAATATTTTCAGCCACTTCGTCGCTTGGCACTTCTTGAATTTATCAAAATCTACGAAATGTAATAACACCCGAAATGCTTCATCTTAAAAAAACATTTACTTTCTTTAACAAAAATATATATGTGTGTGTACGAAAGTACATCTTGGCTGTTATCCAAGTTGCATTTTCACATTTTCCTGTCTGATAGTTCTTGGGGCAAACAGGCTCTTTGATATTACGTCTTTAATAAAAATCTTGTCACAAATGATGAGATGGCGAGTGTTATTCAAGGAAGGTATTGACAAGAAAATAACAGTTCTTGGTTTGTGTCTCGCTCTCAGCAGAGGGGTCACTGGGAAGAATATCACCCTCGGCAAATCTGACAAGAAAAAAAGTGTACATTTTCAGACGGAATTCTAAACATAAGAGCTTTCACTGTTTTTTGTATTAAAAACTTTTTATTAAAGAAGTAGAGCTGACAGTTTCATTTTTTTTTTTAATCTTATATCTTGAAAGAAGTAAAAACTTATGTGGCAGACACTGGGATATTGTATTAAATTTACTTGTTGAAAACAAAATTCGGGGAAACGTTGAAGCTCAATTAAATATATCGCTTTATTGGAGATTCCAAGAGGTATACCATTGTGCTTTACAAATATAATAAATTATTACATGTATGTTTTGATTATAAATTTGGCTGATAGTAATCTAATTAGACGTTGAAGGAATGTGTTTCATAGAGTTGAAACCAGTCTTAATAATTTTTGTTGTTGAACATTTGTTGGCTGTATGTACATACCGTATATTGGCTGTGTGGACATATGTTGACTAGATCACTTGTAAACACTAAATTTGAATAACTAATGTTAATAAATATCTGAAAATGTTTTGAGATTGGAATACTAGAACATTAATAATTAAATTCTTATTAATCTCTTTGAAAATATTCGTAGAAGCATTTGAAAATATGGTTATAAATACATTTGCATGTAAACAACGATAAACTTTTTAAACAGACATTCTATGAAATTATATAGAAAAGAGCTTGTTACGACCTGCACAAAGATTCGTATATCAAGATCACGAACAAAAAAACACTTTTTAATGCAAACTGCATTAAACGGAGGGTGTTATTAAAGACATAATCTGCAAGTTCGAGTACATATTGTAACAAATCATCTGAAAGACCTCACGCGTGGTAGAATGATCGATAAGCTTGAAGAATGTACATAGGTCTGCCATCTGCCTTGTGATCTGCCATGTTGGAAAAGGGTAAAAAGAATATCAACTATATATGTTGGCTATCAATGCGGTTTCCTTTGCCGTAATCACTACCAAGAATACCAGCAACGCACGTAAGAAACAGATATTAAACCCTCGCCTTCTTACTGGCATTTTTACTGGATTATGATTGATTTGATTTGATTTGGTTTGGTTTGGTTTGGTTTATCGCTCTACGGTGATTTTGTGCACACTTTAGACTAATTATACCGGGATCTACAATTTAAAGTGGATTTCATACCACTCACAAACATCTAAGCCACCACCAGGATTCGAACCTGATGCCTATAGTACCAATGACCAGAGCGATAGTTAATTGACCTTCAGACCGCTACTGGATCATGAGTCCAAAAAACATGCAAATATCAGTATGAATTTAAAATCCACAACTTTAAACCCGTTCTTGAATAGTTACTGATAGTAATTTTCAGTTACTGACATTCATTATGATTGAAAGAATTAAAGTGAATTCATTCTGAAAGGTAAAAATAAATCCTTTTACGCGAAATGACATGTTTACGCTGAGAGTATTGCTTCGAGGAATTCTTTAATGGAAATTGAACCTGAAACTGTCTTAAAAGTTTATTCAAGAATTCCTTAAGCCATGCGAGGAATTATCCGAGTTCCTCTCCAATCCTCACCTTTTCCCCACATTTTTATCGAAAAAAATTTTATTTGTTGCTTGAAAGGAGCGAATACCAACCATTATAAATTTAATTAGATGAATCTCCCCACACTTTGAGCATTGATAAATACTTCTGATGACACGAATCGTAGCCAATTTAGTACGTATGAGATTTTATCGCTAAAATATCTTAAGAGAGGTGAGAATGAAACTGCACATTTGAGTCTGCGTATTATTCTTTAAAAAATAGCTTTCAAATTTAGGAATAAACTGAATGGCATTTTGGAAAAGAATCATGACTTTTTTTTAAAAATAGCGACTATATATATGATTTATAGAAAACAGATGTAGAAACATTCTTCAATATCAACTTTTCTATTGAAAGGAGAGACTACCAACCATTCTAAATTTAATTAGCTTAATTTTCTGACATTTTGGCGGCCTGATGACCAGTTGGCTAGTGATCTGGCCTTTGGTACCACAGGCTTCAGGTTCCAATCCTGGCAATGGCATGGATGTTTGTTAAGTAGTTCGGGATGTACGTTAAACGGTAGGTCGCGGTCTAATTAGACCAAAGTATGCAAAAAATGACTATAAAGCGAAAAACCAAACTTCAAACTTTAAAAATTGATAAATACTTCTGATGACACGAATCGTAACCAATTATTACGTTTCAGATTTTATCGCCAATTTATCTTAAGATTGGTGAGAATGCAGCTGCACATTTCATTTTGAGTATTATTCTTTAAGATACAACTTTCAAATTTAGGAATAAACTGCAAAAGTTTGCTGTGTTATGAAAAAAATCTTACTTTCTTTAAAAAATCACAACTACATATTTGATTTATTAAATAAAAACAGATGTAGAAACGTTCTTCAATACCAACTAGCTGTCTGCTCGCCAATTGGCTTGCACTCTGGGCTTTGGTACCAGGCGATAGCATGGATGTTTGTTAAGGGTTAGGAATCCACTTTAAAATGTAGGTCCCGGTCTAATTAGCCTACAGTGTGTAAAAATGACCGTAGAGCGACAAACCAATCTATACCAACTTTTCTATTGAAATATAAATCCAAGTAGGTCAGAATTAGAATAGTCCCATTGTGTCTAGAATAGTCCCATTGAGTCCCATGCATGTCGTAAAAGGAGACTAAAATGGTAGCCAGTGCCCAGGATTACAACCGGGTGGGGTAAAGTCAGACTATCCTATTGTAGCAAGGTCAAGGATAAAAAAAGCCCTTTTTTTATTCTTGATCATGACTTGTCGGTCTAAGTACACTCCGTTCATGTACTTGGTCTAGATGTTGCTGTCGACCAAGTGTGATAAGAAACAACAACAATATATAAAGACGTAATTATCAACCAACCCAATTATATCAACAACCTAACTATTTTTCCAATAATTGGGAATCTCCTGTAATTGTGATCTTATGCCAGTTAAAAAAGTTGAGAAACTATTTTCTGGAGATTCTTGAGATAGTAATGTTCTTATTTTTTCTAAAAAATTTATGAAAGTATTTTTTTAAATAAAATTATGGTTTCTTTTTCAAATTTCTTTTTCAAATCAAAGTTTCTTTTTCAAATTTCTTCGAACTTTTGTTGTTATATATGTCATTTTATATAATTAGGAAATAGTTCTGCCAATATACACTGCAAATCAAATAAGATAAATATGCACAAAGTTTTCCTTTAATGAAAATGATTTATCGGTATGAAAAGCATAAAAAGGCCAGGTTAAGAAAAGAAAAGTTTTAGTAAAAAAATGCTGAAAAGAATTGGAACATGCTTTATGTCCCAAAATACAAAGACGTCCCAGTGTGGGGCCGGGTTAGAATAGCTCCATTGTAGCCCATACATGTCGTAAAAGGCCACTACGTAGTTCCTGGGGGTATAACAGGGTGGGGTAAAATCAGACTTTTCCCTTAGTGAGCCCATGTCTTTGCGTCACATGGTAAAGAACAAAACGAAGCTGCATTTTGTACCCTTTATCATAATTCACCTGTTTAAGACACACGGTTCCTGGAATTGGTCTAGATGTTGTTGCCGACAAAGTAGGATAAGACATGATAATGTCATATTATACTTAATGTATTCTCTTATTAAATGCTTTTAATAACATTTCTTTTAAGAGTCTATAATGAAATAGTTAAATAAATTTTCCCTGGGATTTTGTGTTCTATTTAGTGTATCATGAATAGCCCCATAAATACAGAGTACAGTTATGCTATCTGAAAGAATTTCAAATATGATTCAACATTTGTATGTAAAGTGAAAGTACAGAAATCTTCCATAAGGCTGCATGTTATCACACATACATTCACAATAGCCATCAGATCTCCTCTTTTCTGAAAACTATAATGCACTTTGTAGGAACAGAATCAAACTTTGGTCCATTTGTTTCATCTTTATCTTATATCCATTATCCATTTATTTTATCTTTATCTCATTATCACTAGCCTAGCCTACAAGAGGGGCGTTATTCACATATTATTATTAGAAATTTTGAATATCATTACAGCAACTTAGCTTTCAATCTTGCAGATTAACGCGAAGAGTTAAGTTAAAAAATGATTAAAGGAGATTTACAATTTTGCGTTAATCATGGTAACAGTTAGTAAAACAATATGCTAATGTAATGAAACTAACATAAAAAAAACTAAAACAATCATTCAAAATAAAAATGCAAGGAAAGCTTACTTTTTTGTCAGTATATTTTTATCAATGCATAAAAACATCAAACACGTGTTATCCAAACAAAATTAATATTTTATCAATATTTACCTCCCAACTCAAATACTGCTTTAATAATTTTTATTTTTCTGTGATAAGCTGTTGAATTGAGTGTCAACACAAAAGAGTTTGCTTGACATCTGCAGGAACAAAGAGATAGAACAAACAATGATCTCTCACTCGCGCGATAAAGATTCTGCTTGAGATAGTGTCATACATTGTGAAGATAATCTTGACGAGTTTGAAGGTATTATGCCTCTTTTTTAAATTTACCTGTCGGCTATCTGATTTGATTATTTTAAGATGGGGTTTTTTTGCCAGAGGATAGGTTAAATTACGTACGATTAGATACAATGGAATATTATTAAAAAATATTTTTTTTATGACATTTAATAATTTATTTTTGACATTTTGTAAATTTCAGGTGTGTGTTTTTTTTTTTTTTTAATATATAGTATAGCAGCCTCAAGATTTAACGTATTTGGATTAGTATTTTATTTTCAAGGGGACATTCACCATACCTTTCTAAAATATTTATTTGATTATAAATCGCATTTTTTAACAGGGTATCTTATAATGGAAGCAATATTTGAATCCTTAATCATCTTAAATAATCTGAAATATTTGGTAATGAACGAGCTGATTTCCTTTCAAAACGTATCATTAGGCTTTTTGTTCGGGGAGGGAGGGAGTATACAAAATCGTTTTCCAAAACCAATCCCCTTCTACTCTTTATTAAAAGCGCTACCTCTTGCATGAATTTTGGTTCACCCTTTATTTGTTCGTCATTGTGCTGAATATAATGAGGAGCTATTATATCATAAAGGGGACTTACGGCAGTGACACTGGCGCTCGGTACTACAGGGTACGGAGTCGAGTCCGGCGGTGCCATGGAGTGTTTTGGAATCCACTTTAAAACGTAGGTGCCGGTCTAATAAGAGTGTACAGCGTTGGGCGTAGGGCTGACAACCCTACCCCGTAAAAAAAAAAAAAAAGACATCTTTTGTCTCGAAAATCTGTCAGTAGGCAAACGGTCTTTGCCCACCGAGGTCCTGTTGCGCCAATGAAGAAGAAGAAACATAATTATAAAAATAAGTTTTTATGATCTTAAAGAATAGAAATGATCTTATTAATCCAGAAACCACAACCAATAGCTGTTTAAAGAAAGCGTTTCCTTGTTATGCAACATAAAGAAACGTTATTGAAATTCTGTTAAAAGGGCTGTTTCCCGTAAAACATATACATACGTAGCATAGAAACCCATAATATTAGGACTATCAAAGAAAAAAAAATGTTAGTATCAAAAGCTAGTAAATCTCATTATCATCAGTAACACGACAGCCCAGAGTGGGCCAAGGCTTTCCTTTCAAGAGATTTTCATGCATTACTTTGGGTGACAAAGGTCCTCTAATTCTCAACCTTTAGTACAACAAAATATTTTTCAACTGCGTCTATCCTTGACAACTTGGGTCTTCCTCTTTGTCCCCGTGGCTTTTCCAAAAGAGGCCTTTTTACAGTGTTTAATCATTCATTCTAAATATATGAGCAGCCTAGTTTAATCTCTTGATCTTAATAAATTCTATAATATCTATACATTCATAAATTAGATAAATCTAATGGATGGAAAATAGTAGTTAAGAAGTTCCAGAAAGATCGAGCTAATTAAATTTCTAATGCACAGTCGTTTAATTGATACATATAATTTAATGCTAAGGTTTTGCTAGTTATATCATAATAATTTAAATATTAAAGGTAAATAGATCTCGCTCATGGTATTATTGTTGAAAAATAAATGTATACTTTAAAAAGTTGTGAAATATCAACAATTTATAAAAAACAGAATATCCAATGCTAATCAGTAATTATATCTGCTTTCAAAAAAAAAATATTACATTTAAAGAATAATAGAGGTTGTTTTTTTCAGAGCATTTGATGTAACAAACTCTTTAATTATTTATTTATTGTTGTAAATTACTAAGAAATTTGTATTTATACAAAACAAACACTTTGTTTTTTTTATTTATATAAATTACTTTCTCATTTTGCTCAGAAGGGTGAAGAATAGATGATTTAGTTTCTCTTTTAAATAATTATGTACAACATATTGAAGCGTCAAGCAAATTTATAAAATTTTCACATTCTATAAATTCTCTTTGAAGTTGAGATTCATTTTAAAGTTGAAGCAATTTATTTTCGACAAGCTCTAAAATATACACCTCTTTCATTTTTAAATTACATTACTTCTTAAATTACTACTTCGATGTGATATCCATTTTCTCTTTTAACACATTGCCATTTCTGGTAAAGAAATATTTGAAAAGAATGTAGCACAAGCATTCATTGTGATTTTGAAAATATCCCTAGAGATTTAACTTAAAAAAATTAACTTATATTTGAGAGTTAATTTAGTTTTAAATTCTGTCTAATTAGGAGAACAGCATCAATTAAGTTTTATCTAAATTAACTTCAATTCCTATTAATTAAGAGGTGGGAAAGATTGTCTCTTTGATGTTAAATGTTATAACATTTTTCGTTAAAAGACAATACAATTTGTATCTTTTTAATCTAATCATTCTAATTATTATTTACTAATTGGAAATAAATGATACTGTAAACATGAAATATAAAAAAAAAAATGGAAGTCTAGTATGGATATCACATAAATACTTTTTTCAAAAAGAAGTAAATGGCTTGGGACTTTACATTTTCATGGATTGATTATCTAAAATAATAATTAGATGTTTTAATAAGAAAGAGTAATTAAAATAACTGATAGTTTTAAGGAAAAGTGAAACAAATAACATCATTGATAATTATTATCCTAATTAACTTTCCAATTGTTACAGTAACAATTTCAATTCTTTTGAAATTAAGAATTGCAGATTTAATTGTGAATTTAATGTTCTTTTTTCAAGCAATATAAATCACTCATTATATATTTGTTAGATTTTTTCTGTATAATGAGATTTTATTTTTATCAAAAATATTCAGGTGTAAAATAAAACTACAAATATATTATTCATAAAATCAAACGGAAAATATTTCAAAGCATTCTGTAACATTCTATATATATCAAGTATAAGTTCTATTTTAGCATAGTGCATATAGTAAAATTTACTTATTAACAATTATTTAACAATACTTTTAAATTATTTTAAGTATTACTTAGCAATACTTTCAAATTTTGCTAGAAAAAAAATAAACATATAACTCTTTTATGCATGATTTGTAATGGAAAACATTTAAAGAATGCTTACAATGTATCATTAGTTTGAAAAATTTATAATTCAAGTATATATTTTTATGTAATAAAAGAACGTGTATTTTAAAAACTCTTTTTTTAGCCTTTAAAATTATGGGGATTGTTTTGAGGAGTTGGGTTTTTCGTGTCCTGGAAGACATTCAGTTATTCTTATTGGTTAATTTTTAAAAATTTCTTTCACAAGTTTTTTTTATACATATTTAAATTTGTTTCACGACTTATCATTAAACAAGTAACATAAAAAAAAAATTTTTAAGTGAATTCCTTTTTTTTTAACTATATTGCAGAAAGTCCTTTATCAATAATTTTCATTCATTTTTTTAACTTTATCTGGCGCCATCTATTATTAGATGCATGTAACTTAAATCTAAATAAAACTAAAATTAATTAATTAAATTTAATTTAATTACAGAATAAAGATTTGAAAAAACTGCATTAACATCAAGTGTCATCCACTACAAGTTCAAAAAATGTATTTGAACTTGATTGGATGAATAAAAAGAACTTTATTAACGATTGAAAATTTGAAAAAGATATATATAGGGAGCGTGTGAGCTATTAGAAGGAATTGAATAATGCAAAATTGTTCTAAAAGATAGTTTGGTGAAAGCAAGGACAATTTTATTTCAAAGTGAAAACCGTTTGGAATTCTATTGGGGTTTTTCTCCTTTTTTTTTAATTATATATATTTTTTAAGATTGCAGTTATGCATTTTGTCCTTGTACAGAATTCTAAATGAGTAACCTGTGCATTGAACCTGCAAATTACATTTATCTTTTTTTTTTTCTTCTTTTTATCTTTTGAGCCATTTATTTTCAGGTTTTTTTTTTTTTTTTTTTTTTTTTTTTTTTTAATATTCTTAATTTTAATATGTACTCTTTTCTATATAGCATAAGTAAATTTTTTTTTTTTTTTTTTTTTTTTTTTTTTTTTTTTTTTTATGTATTTACTTATATTGGAACGAGTTTTTTTTTTTTTTTTTTTTTCTATTTTAAGAATCAAATTTTGATCAGATATATGCATAAGATTTATTATGCATATATCTGATTTTATAATATTATATCTGATTTTAATAATAATAATTTATTATTCACAATAATAAATTATTTTCAAGTAAATGACATTTTTTTATATTAATGGTAAATTTTTTCTTTAAATAAAATAAAATTTGCTTTGTTCAAATTCTTCAGTTAGCTCATAAATTATTGAAGTCAACGTTTTTCCTTTTTTAGCTATTAGACACATAGTTTTTTTATAAAACACATATTAGGAGACATGAAATAATTCAAAATAGTAAAATTTGGTTTTTTTTCGATTCACATAAATGATACAGATATATTAATTTAGAATCTTGGGGGAAAAAAGTACAAACAATTCTTAAATTCTTGAATTACAATCAAGTATTAAATTAATGTGATACAGGACTTATTCAGGATGCCTGTTTTATAAAACTGCCATTATATGCATTAAATTAATTCTATATACGTAAAACTACATATGTTCTAAAACGTATTAGAAGACAAGAAATAATTCAAAGGGTGAAAATTTGGGTTTTTTTTCGATCCACATGTATTAAAAATTAGAATCTTGGGAAAAAAAGTAAAAATTGTTTGCTGAGAAACGAAATCTTTGAATGATAATCATATATTAGGTGATATGATACAAGAATAATTCACGTTTCTTGTTTTATAAGACAGTCATTGCATACTTCAAATTAATTCTATATCAATATAACTATATACATTCTAACACGTATTAGAAGCCATGAAAAAATTCAAAGGATGAAAATGTTTTTTTTTATCCACAGAAATGATACACATATATTAATTTAGAATATTGCGAACTAACAGTAAAAATTGTTTGCTTGAGACAAATTTGAAAATCCTTGCATGACAATCATATATTGTGATACAGGATTAATTCATAATTCTTGTTATATAAAACTGTCAATACATGCTTAAAATTCGTTCTATATGCAAAAAAAATTTTAAATAATCATTTAAATTTGTAAAAATTCACGTTCCATCATTTTGAAGAAAACACATTTTATTCTCACACTAAAATATTTATTTCAGGTCACTACAAACATTCATAAAATTCTTTCAACACACAATTTTCAATTCCCCGACAGTACTCATTTCCACATTTCGCTCATCGAAAATTTCCCTGTTCTCGGAATAATAATCTTCACCGTCGCTGCATAATATTTCCCGATCCAAACTCTGAATAAAAGAAAGATGCGAAAACACGTTTAACCGACACCTTTGTACGTGCGCGTATAACAACACCCACCACAAATACCATCATCAGCAGACCGCCGAGTTGAGGTGCACGCCTCCTTGAAAACTGGAATCGGCGTCTCTCCCAATTTATTCGTTGCTCCCACATGTTTTATGTCCAGAAACTCCGTCGGCCTCCCCAATGACAGACCGGAAATTCCCAACACGATAACAGATTTCCGACCGCTGTGAGGTCCAATCACTGCCAGAGATTTTCCCCTGCATAGAAAAGAAGGTGGAAAATAAAGATAAAAAATAAAGGGACTGGGCCCGGCCTACATTGTATTTTTACCTATTCAGGCTACAGTAGAGATCGACGAGCGAAAATTGCTTTCCGATCTCGAATCGAACATTTTTTTTCCTTCTGGTTCGTCTTTCCTTAATCTTTCACGATTCACATTACAGAGTAATGTAATGGAAAGAAAAATTGTAGTTGAAATTTAAGGTCAATTGTTAGATTTCTCGCTCTACACTCATTTTTTCCCCACACTTTAGGGCTAATTATACTTTCACCTAAAGTTTAACGAGGATTTCGAACCATCAACAAACATCCACGTCACAGCCAGTCTTCGAACTTAAGCCTATCATTGAAATTTAAGGTAAATGATTGTTAGACATGGTTAAAGATTAAAAATTAGAGTGCTTTTTAATCTTTAACCATGATAATAAGAGGGACGAACCATCAATTTAATACACTTTAGAGAAGAAAATACATAATTAAACATCACGTTACCCTGCAATTATTATGGAATTCTTCGCGCCCATTTTTAATGAGATATTAAGTTAATGTTATATACTTATTGTTCATGATTGTTTTATAAAAAATATCATTACATAATTCAAATTAATTCTATATACGTATAACTAGTTATATACGATCTAATATGTATTAGAAGACATGAAATAATCCATAAGATGAAAATTTGTTATTTTTTTTTCTATCCACATAAATGATATATATAAATTAATTTAAAATCTTGGAAAAAAGAGTAAAAATTGTTTGCCACAAGACAAAATTGAAATCCTTGAATGGCAATCATATATTAAGTTAATGTTATTTAGGAATTATTCGTAATTCTTGTTTTATAAAACTATCAGTGTATACTTCAAATTAATTATATATAACAAATTTTTTTTAAATAATTGTAACAATTCATGTTCCATCATTTTGAAATGCCCTCATTTTGAACAAAACACTTTCTTATTCTCACACTAAAATATTTATTTCAGCACATTACAAACATTCCCTAAAATTCTTCCAACACAAAGTTTTCAATTCTCTGACAGTACTCATTTCCACATTTCGTCCATCGAAAATTTCCCTGTCCTCGAATAATAATCTTCACCTCCGCTGTATAATATTACGCGATCCAAACTTTGAATAAAAGAAATATGGGAAAACATGGTTAACCGACACCTTTGTACGGGCGCGTATAACAACACCCACCACCCACGCCATCAACAGCAGACCCCGCGTTCAAGTGCACGCCCCCTTGAAAACTGGAATCTTCGTCTCCCCCAATTTATTCGTTGCTCCCACATGTTTTATGTCCAGAAACTCCATCGGCCTCCCCAATGACAGACCGGAAATTCCCAACACGATAACGGATTTCCGACCGCTGTGAGGTCCAATGATTGCCAGAGATTTTCCCCTGCATAGAAAAGAAGGTGGAAGTAAAGAGAAAAATAAAAAAAATGAGGCACTGGCCCCGGCCTACATTGTATTTTTGCCTATTCAGGCAGCAGTAGAGATCGACGAGCGAAAATTGCTTTCCGATCTCGAATTGAACATTTTTTTTTTATCTGGTACGTCTTACCTTAATCTTTCACAATTCACGTTACAGAGTAATGTAATGGAAAGAAATATTGCAGTTGAAATTTAAGGTTTGGTTTGCTGCTCTACGGTCATGTATTGCACACTTTAGGCTAATTAATATACATTAGCAAACCATAGCTATATATATTAGCAAGCCATAATCATAATTATTTAAAGAATTAATTAAAACAATTATTTCGACCTTTTAATTTTTCGAAAACTCTTATTTCTCTAAGAGGACAGAAAGAAAATTTGAAATAATGATCTAATTTATAATAACGATCTCAACTTTATAATTAACGATTCATTGTTGCATTTTTTTTTTAAATAAATAAATTTTTAAAATTGGATTTACTTACTAAACCACTATATGCACAAAACAGTGTACCTTCATATATAATTCTCTCCTAATTACAAAGATTTAAAGTAGTTCATAGAGACATGATTCGCTCACAATTGCAAAGGCATTTTTTGAGGATTTTACAAAGACATTTACAAAGCCATTTTACGTAATCACTTTCAAATTAAAAATCAATATGAAAAAATTATTACGGAATCTTATAATAAATCTTAAAAAAAAAAAAAAACTATGTGTCAACAATACGAACATAGCAGCGTTGCATTGTGGGCAATTTATGATGTCAGAATTAAGAATGGCAAGTGAATAAGAGGAAGCAATGCACGCATTGTGTTTTTTTATTACTACACAATGTTGCTTCAAAAAAAAGTATGAGGAGGAACAGCAAACAGATAATTTAACCAATCATTAGCTACAGAAATGTCAGGAACATTCTACAAGAAAAAAAAAGCAGAAAAACCGAGGACTTCAAAGAAAAATGTTGATAGCGTCCAAAAAATTATTATTCTAGAAACGCATACAAGCAGCTTAACAATTAGATGCTCTTACTTACCATTGCATTGAAAATTCTGTATCATTTCGTTTCCCTATGTAAGCCAATCTATGGAATCCTGTATAACACACGATTTTGAAACGAAAATCTACATAAACAAATAATATTTTTGAACAAAAAATAATCCGAAAGTATACAATTTATTTATTTTTGTTAAATTGACATTGGGAGTTTTTTTCGAAACTGGTATCGTATCCTTTGAAAAATAAAGATTTATTTATATATGACAGTAAGTAATGGATGTTTCTTTATAATAATTCTTTTTATAATATCTTTAAGTTTCATTACCCCACTCGTTACCTCACTTTCTAGCGTGCAAGAGGACTGAGGTTCGAATCTCCAGGCAGTATTGTTATAGTCACCACTTTCAGATACGAGAAGACTCGATTGGGACAACATGTGTAAGAGTGGTTCGCATCTATATTAAGACTGTCTGGTAGGTGTTTTCTGGCTTATCTCTAATTCGACACGTAAATGAGTGGCCTATTCCTCTAAAAATCATCATCCCTAAGTGAACTGTTCGTGATAAACATGAGGCCCACTGATACTACACCTTCATCTTTCAAACTCGGGGTAGACTATATAACCCTGAGTAAAGTGGAGTGAAAGTTTCACTTTTTTCCCCTAATACTACTGGCAAACACTTAGACAGTTGCTTTTTATGCTTTAAGGCAAGCGCCGGACCGACGTTACTCACTTAGCACTAACCAGGAGGTGCGTGTAGCTTGAAGATAAGCTATGGACGCGGAGTAACAATACCCCTGTAACGCTCTACGATCATGTTAGACCAGAACATCCGGTTTAAAGTGGATTCCGCACCACTATAAACATCCATGGCACCGCCGGGACTGGAACCCGAAACCTGTGGTACCGAGCGCTAGAGCGCTAGCCACTCGGCCATCAGGCCCTAGTTTCACTGTTGTTTAAAAATGAAAAACTGTGTGTGTTGTGTGAAAAATTACTAGCTGAAAATTAATAAATGTATATTTTAACTTACCAAATTATGTATATTTTTCTTAAATTCGAATCGCTTCAGAATTGAATATTTTTACTTTAAAATGGGGGAAACAATTAATGCTCCATATATGTCATCTTAAGAAGTAAATTTTTCTGATCATGAAAAAATCTTTCGTCCTTCTACAAAATATTTTAATTTTATAATAACTTAAAATGCATTTTTTAAAAATTCAAACTAACATTATAGTAATATAAACTAACATTCAAAATAACATTATTCAACTAACATTTTTTTTAACTTCCGATGATATAGTTGCTGATTATGATGGAGTAGATGGTGGTACTTAAAATTCAATGATTAATCATTCGAAGTTTGTTCATTTTTATTTAATGCCTTTTTCCCAGTAAATTTCTTTGCAGAGGTCTGTTTGTCCTTAGCTGCAGACTGGGCTTTACACGAATGAACAACTACAAAACATTCGGGAACTTTTAAACATTAAAGTTTTTAAATCTGAAATGCTTGAAATATAAATTTGAAAGATTTTCCTCATTTAAAATACAATTAATAACAAAACAAAATATGAAACAAATTCAAAAGAACAAAGAAATAATGAATAAGTTATGATAATATTTTAAAACATAAAAGTTATGAACTTTAAATTTATTATTATCTTTGTAATAGTTATGTTTTTCATTATTTCAAGTCTTTCGAATACGACTGAGATAAAAATGATTAAACAATTAATAATAGTAGTTTAAATTAAATTCTTTTATCATCCTTGAAAAATCTATAATGTAATAAAATCATGTGAAGTTTCTCTAGTTATTGGGTTTAAAGTTAACTATAGGAAAATATTTTTTAAAACTTCATATGATTAATAACTTAAACAAAGGAATTGTATAAGTAAAATTTAAGAATTTCACTAACATGAAAAGCAAAAAATTTAATAGTCCTATAAGATAATTTTCCAGCTGTGTTAAAACATCAAAAGTTTGCATTACTGCTTTCAGAAATTTTTTTCAATTTACTCGAAAAACCGCACATGAAGCTTGAGTGAATTTTTTATGATCCTTACGAATGCGTTAAAGAACTTTCCAGTTAATAAATAAAAAACATTAAGGTTCCCTTTTGGATAATCTCATTTCAGTTACACGTATAATCTCATAAATAAACATTATTGCCCATAGATGTGTTACAGCGTTTCTTAAATTAATGAGGAAAATGTTCGCTTTGGGAAAGGAACCTGAAATTGGTTTAATAAGACATAAATTTTAAGAAAAATCATTACGCTCAAACAGTGAGCGTAAATATGCGAACGATGCCTTAATTAACACTCTACATTACAATCTATAAATGTTTATAATTTATATAAATTACAGCAATTTATTTACATGTCCGTAGAAAATCTCGTGGAGAGTGCGTTGGGCTTCTGAACTCTCAGATAAAGGGTTCGAGCCCAGATATGTGAAGTCTAACTGAAATCCCTCGTAACTTTCCCGGGAATGAGTCCGATTAATCCTTACTTTAGATTTGTGGTGTCATAATGGACCGTGTGTACTTCCAAATACTATCCCTGGGTGCATTCATTCAAAGTTATGATGCCAAAGTATGATTGCAACGTAATACGACATTTGTAGTGCATTCTGGGTAACGCTGAAACTTCTACGTACCAGGCAATCTAGTAGTGAATGCGTTCAAGAAGAAAGTGATAAGCAATCGAAACAGTTGTTACCAAGTTTAAAAGCATTTAAATAATTCATTTTTAGGCCTTAAGCATATATAGTATGCTACTTACTATTTAATTTTGCCCGACTCGTGGCTCAGTGGCAACGTGCATCGACGGTAAGCATTAAAACTGAGGTTCAGTCTGCTGGCGGTATTGTTGTAAATACTGTTTCAGTTTTTCACTATTGAAATTTTAAGAAAATTCATTACTTTTTAAACAATAAGTGTAAAAATATGAAGAATATTTTAATTAACGCTCTTCACAAGAATCTATAAATGCTTATCATTTATATGAACCACAGAAATTTAATTACATATCCATAGCAGTTGCGCAGAGAGTGTATCGGGCTTCAGAACACTCAGATACAGGGTTCGAATCCAGATATGTGAAGCCTAACCGATATTCCTCGTGTCTTTCCCTGGAATGGGTTAGATAAATCCTTAATTTGGGCTGGTCTAGTCGTAGTGGACCGTATGGGCCCCCAAATACTATCTCCGAGTATTTTCGTTCACAATCGTGATGCCAATATACAGTTACAGCATAGCAGGCTTTTTGTAGTGCCTTCTGAATAACGCTGAAACTTCTACATATCAAGTAATCTAGTGGTGAATTACTTCGGGGAGAAATGTCTAAGCAATAGAAAACAATTTTTTCCGAGTTTAAAAATATTTAGGGGCCTCATGGCCGAGTGACTGAGCTTTGGCGCTCAGTGCCACAGATTTCGCTTTTGAGTCCCGCTTATGCCATGGATGTTTGTAGTGGTTCGGAATCCCCTTTAAAGCCGTAGTTTCCGTCTAATTTGATTGTTGGGCATAGGGCTGATAACCCTACTCCTTAAAAAGAAAACATCTGTCTATCTACCAGCAAATGGACTGCCTTGGCCCACCATTGGGCTGTTGCTCCAATGATGATGATCATCAAAAATATTTAAATACTTACCTTTTAAATACATTTTTTTACGCATTAACCAATTATAGTATATTTTTTTACTATTTATTTTTGCTAGACTCGTGACTCAGTGGCATGTGCTCCGGTGGTGAGCATTAGGGTGGAGGTTCAATCGGCTGGCGACCTTGTTGTAGACACTGTCACGAGATGAAGAGACTCGATGGCTTGTGTGATGTTCAGCATCTTTCCTTGTGAGTTGGACTACCTGGTGGGAGTTTTCCGGGCTTACTCCCATACTATACTCAAATGAGAGGTAATTCCTCTAAAGGTCCTTCCGGAAGGCACTGCCCTCCTTCTTCAGCGATACGAAATCAAGTCAGACTTCTACCTACTGGTGTTCCATCACAACAGAAGCTGCTGCGCCCCTTTCCCTTCTTCCATGAGAACACGCAGATTCATGGACTTGGTCTAGATATTGCTTTCGACCATGTGAATTAAGAAATAGCAAACGCTTTTTATTTTTTAAGATTTACTAAATAAAAATTCCAATTAAAATTAACTACATTTATATTTTTTTCCCACGAAAATCTAGATAGAATTCATTTTGTACAACAACTTTTCTCCAACTTTCCCGTTTTCAGAATTAACCCGACATCATCCTGCACATTTCATTAATTATTCATGAGGATTTCATTAATTATCTTGGTCGCAGAAATTATGGAAATGCTGTATTTATCCTTCTTTTGTTAAAGCAAACACAAATGGATAGTTCCTACGAAATTATTTTGAAGTTGTATTTCCGTACAGTTTATGCGTGAGGAGTTTCCAAGATTTGCAGCATTTTTGTAACTATTTCAGCTAAAAAAAATTGCAAGTTAAGCTGCTAGTTATAAGTGTGGTATAAATGAAATTGAAAGGTGTTTGCACGCGATATTTATGATACAAATTGAAATGGATGATTTTTTGGAAAAAAATTATATGGACGGATATCAAAGCAATTATGACAATTTGATTTGAATCTATTCAAACAAGGCTTTGAATTTATTTCTTCAAACGTGAAATTAATTAATATTTTTATATTAAAGCAGAAAATTTATTTTTAATCTGAAAATTCAATGTTGATATTGTTGATTAAACAAATAGATTGAGGGATTTATTAGATGGTATTATTTGATTAAAAAAAAAGGATACTGTTAGAATAAATGTCATATTGAGAAATAATCGGCGCAAAACTTTACTGGTTACAAATAAACGTTTTCGATGTAAATTCCCGACTACAAATAATTTTGAGACTTGTATTGATTAATATGTAATCAGCACCATCTGAATCAACGTAAATAATAGTATTTTATCTCATTGCGAGAAAATCAAACACTTAATTCTCATAATAGGAATAATTGAATATACAAGGATGATTGAAAACTGCTTTAACAGTGCAAAAAGAAGGTTGACGTAGTCAAAATATTATATCAGGAAATGCTTAAATATTACTCAGTAATCAGTATGATAAAAATAATTATGTTTCCTTCATGCCATTTCATGCTATTTTTCAACCAATTCGTTGCAAGAAGTAAGTTACCAAGTATCAAATTACCATTACCAAGTTTCTGATAAAAAATCTATTCCTAAGGTGAGGCAATAACTATCAACGCTTTCTCAAGTGAACTGCAGTCAAAGGGTTAAACTTCTGAACTGGAAGAACAATGTTCAAATCCAGATAAAAAAAAAACTAAAAGATCATTCATCTACTTGGCCGATGGACACAATAAATTTTCGAGTGGGAAAGATCATCTATTGCATTTGAAGAAATGATTAATACGTAATCTCCCACATGCAACTCTTGGAGATATTCGTTCAAAATTGCGGTGCATTGCGAGGAAGAACGTTGACTAATTGAAGCATTGTTTCCATTATGAAGTGATCAGCAGTATTTGTTGGTTTATTTGACAACAGGGTTTTGCATAGTAACCAAGAATCAGTATATGTTGTAGTTTCTTTCCCACTTGGTCGAACAACAACATCTAGACCAAGTCCAAAAAATCCATCTCTTAAAACGACGAATCATGATAAAGTTTAAAAATTGTAGTTTTTTTTAGTCCTTGAACTTGCAGCAAACAAAGACATGGGGCACCCAATTTGAGAAGTCTGACTTTGCCCCACCACGTGCACTAGGTACCCATTGTCACCTTTGAAGACATGCATTGGTTGCAGTAGCGCTATTCTAAACCGAACATACACGGGACAGAATCAGTATATATCAATGATGAGAATGCATCAACGATGAATGTCAGAATGATGATGTAGAATGAATGAATATCAATGATGAGAGAGTTCAATGATGAGAAAGAGAAAACGGCTTATTAATAATTTTTTCGAACATCATCGCACCAGAAAATTATTTACTATTTTATCAAATACAAAAATGAAAGTTATTTTTATATAATTTGATAGTTTCAAAAATTTTGTAAATAGAATATCGTGTTTAATATTGCAGACATGCAAGACTTTCTAAACTTGTATTTACCCGACTAGTATACCAATGGCAAAATGCGGAAGCTATTATACAGAAACGCTTAAATTACGAACTGTTCTTTTGACTGTGTCGGCTGCTTTTAGAAACTAGGCGATTCTATTGTGACTGTGACAATACTCGCAAAACGTCCCGCATTGACAGTCGGGCTCCCTTGTTCGAGTTTTTTAGATTTTCTCCGATACGACTAGTGCACAATATTATCGCACCAGAAAATTGGTTACTATTTTATCAAATATACAAAATTGAAAGTTATTTTTGTATAATTTGTATAATTTGATAGTTGTAAAATTTTTGTAAACAAAATAATGTGTTTAATGTTACAATATACAAGACGGCTAAACTTGTATTTATCCGACTAGTAACCTAATGGTGAAATAAGGAATATATTATGCAGGTAGGCTTATGTTACTGCTTACTAGGCTTATGTTCTGCTTTCAGAAATCAGGTGATTCTATTGTGATTACAAATCAATGCACAATAGAATCGCTTAGTTTCTATTGTTTATTGATTCTTAATATCCAGCATTGACAGTCGGACATCCTGGTTGAGGTTTTTTGGATATCTTCTTCATTAAAAACAGGTGAACATTTCGTAACATACATTAGTGAAAAAAAATTCACGAATGTAAAAAAATCATTATATTGTTATCCATTTTCTATTATCAACATAAAAATATTTTAATGTTATAAGAGGGGGAAAAAGTGAGACCATTTATTTTAAACACCTATTACAATCAATACATGCAACCAGGCATTTCTGGGAAATGCAAAAATCACATAAATATTCATTTGAAACTGCGAACCATGCCCTTCATCTTCACAAACTCTGCCAAGTTAAGAACATATTAAAAAAAGCCATTGCGAACCTAATCCCATATCCAGAATCGCTTTCAAAAAATCAATTCATTTTAAATTTCCGCACGACTCCAAACTTTGGAGCTGAATCAACACGAAGAAAGCACGTCACCATCACCATTTAAGACGAAAGATATGCATAATGATATTTGTTAAGCTCTCCGACAAGTCAACCTGAGCGCAAGATTTTCGGAGAGCGCAAAATAATATCTCAGTCCCAGGTGAGAAGACTTGCAGTTGCTCTCTGCTCAGGTAATTATACGAAGAACCGGAAGCAATATTTGGGGAACTTTCGAAGGAAACGTTTAAGAAAGTGAATAATAAAACTGCCTTCGTTGTTGATTTGTGCTGTGCCCGCAAACAGAGATCCATGCATCTCATTTACGACGCCGGAATTAATTAATCTGAAGGGCTTTGTATGCATTTCGCAGAGATTATTTTTGAGTTTTCAGCCTACAGCTTAAGAAATGGTTGGGGCATTTTCAACAAAATAGAGATTCCTTTCAATTTTTGTTAGATTGGGGAAAAGAATTCAAACGATGTCATTTAAGGCGCAGGAATGAATTAATTGGAAGACTTTGTATGCATTTCACAAACATTTTTTTGAAGTTTAGCCTATAGCTTAAGAAATGGCGGGATAATTTCTTTTGGGATTTTGTTTCACATCTTGTGATCTTTTTTCATCTGACGAAGCAGTCTTAGCTGTTTACCCTTTGCATATTTGTGTCTGTGTAATGATTTTCGGTTTCGTTGCCATTATAATAGTTTTGGTGTATTTAGCAGCTACATTAGAAAAACTGGTTTTGGTTATGCTATATTGTAGTTTTGTTATAAAATTTCAATGTGTTTCTGTGAAGCCCATGAAAATTTACATGTAACGATGCTGATTACGTATTGTTGTGGCTTTTGTTATACCGATTGCGTATTGTGACTTTTGTTATACCGATTGTGTAATTGCGACTTTTGTTATACTGATAGTGTATTGCTGTGGTATTTGTAATACTAATAGTGTATTTGCTGCGAATTTAATTTTGTTGTACTGATTGTGTATTTTTTTTAATTTTGTTGTACTGATTGTGTATTTTTTTTAATTTTGTTGTACTGATTGTGTATTTTTTTAATTTTGTTGTACTGATTGTGTATTGTTGTGAATTTTGTTGTACTGATTGTGTATTTTTTTAATTTTGTTGTACTGATTGTGTATTTTTTTTAATTTTGTTGTACTGATTGTGTATTTTTTTAATTTTGTTGTACTGATTGTGTATTTTTTTTAATTTTGTTGTACTGATTGTGTATTTTTTTTAATTTTGTTGTACTGATTTTGTATTTTTTTTTAATTTTGTTGTACTGATTGTGTATTTTTTTAATTTTGTTGTACTGATTGTGTATTTTTTTAATTTTGTTGTACTGATTGTGTATTTTTTTAATTTTGTTGTACTGATTGTGTATTTTTTTTTTTGTTGTATTTTTTTTTTTTAATTTTGTTGTACTGATTGTGTTTTTTTTTTAATTTTGTTGTACTGATTGTGTATTTTTTTAATTTTGTTGTACTGATTGTTTATTTTTTTTTTTTAATTTTTTGTACTGATTGTGTATTGTTGTGAATTTTGTTGTACTGATTGTGTATTTTGTTGTAATTTTGTTGTACTGATTGTGTATTTTTTTTAATTTTGTTGTACTGATTTTGTATTTTTTTTAATTTTTGTATTTTTGATTTTTTTAATTTTGTTGTACTGATTGTGTATTTTTTTTTAATTTTGTTGTACTGATTGTGTATTTTTTTTAATTTTGTTGTACTGATTGTGTATTTTTTTTAATTTTGTTGTACTGATTGTGTATTTTTTTATTTTTTTGTTGTACTGATTGTGTTTTTTTTTTTAATTTTGTTGTACTGATTGTGTTTTTTTTTAATTTTGTTGTACTGATTGTGAATTTTTGTTGTACTGATTGTGTATTGTTGTGAATTTTGTTGTACTGATTGTGTATTGTTGTGAATTTTGTTGTACTGATTGTGTATTGTTGTGAATTTTGTTGTACTGATTGTGTACTGTTGTGAATTTTGTTGTAATGATTGTGTACTGTTGTGAATTTTGTTGTAATGGTTGTGTATTGTTGTGACTTTTGTTGTACTTATTGTGACTTTTGTCATACTGATTGTGTGTCCATTTCTTTCCTTGTCCGTTCGCTTTTGATTTTTCTATTGATACGCTAAGTTCTTAATTTAAATATATAATGCAACACATATCACAAAATTAAAGGAGGACAAACAAGGAGTGAATTAGAAACACAACCATTTTGAACTCTAAAACCTATTACCTAAATCATCATATCATTCACAAAACGAAGTTTTTGAGGGCCTCACATTCGGACATCTCAAAAAAAAGTAAAAGAAAAATAAGAAATTATTGAAGATCCGAAGTGCTTATAACCTGCAGCAATGAAACTGAAAATAATTTCATAAATATAAAACTCAAAAGGTTTGAACGACAAAAATTGCATTAGTAAATAAACTACCCCCAGAATTTGTACAAAACATACAATGAAAGGGCGTGATATTCTATCTAGGAAATTCGTAAGACCCGAAATAAATTTTCAAACTTATGGAAATTAATTATAACATCTTGAAGATAGCTTTATTGAGTAATACATACTATCACGTTGTTGTAAACCATGTTACTTCTGCTCGCTAAGTCATTGAATGCAATTCAAAGGCACATTTTATGACGTATTCCGATGACACGGAATAGGCAAAATAACTTTCTGTTTAGAGCCAAAATGTATAGGATTGAAGAAAAAAATACTATCGATATAAAATACCCCACACATATGCAATATATACACACATAAATACACAATGCATATATATAACTTTATATTACATTGCATGTATATGATATGTATATTATAGACGGCTTCAAAATAGTTGCTTTTTTTGTGTGTCTGAGCATGCAAATATCTATAACCCTGGATAAGGAAGGAAACCTCTAAGCTCTCAATATAATTTTGTATCGTGGTAAATAATGCTCTCCTGGAAGACTAAGGAGGCATTGCCCATGTCGCATTAGTGAGAAAGTTATTATCATACAGTGCGAGTCGTTAAGAAACGCTATCCAACCCATCACAGAATATACTCGATTTCCGAAGCAGTAGCTATAGCCATCGACACCAGCGGATTTCGAGAGGTCACTTGGAATTTGTATTTGACCTATATGTTAGCGATGCATCCTACACCCAGGACACGAACATGGCATATTGTAAATATTGTTTATATAAAATATTTTTAATTTTCAATACTTAACAAATTTCATTTATTTTATTATGCATCGCATTTTTTTCTTTTAGAATTCTCAATTTATCTTGAATTCATAAATTTATTATGGAATCAAATAATAAAATTTGCTCGCGAAGAAGAAAAAAAATATTATACTTTTAAGTATAATTACTAATACAAGTAAAGTTTAAAAAAAATAACGTACCAAAATTTAAAATAATTGTTAAAATTTACTATAAAGCTTAAGTTTAATTTAATGTATTTACTCAGGAATATATAAATAAATACATAGTTTTATATATTATTTAATTTTTTTTGTTGGGAAATTTTAAACTAAATATATTTCCGAGTTTCTAAAGTAGGATTTAGTTAAGTATTAGTAATTTTAATTTAACTATCACTAGTCTTAATTTAAATATCGGTTGCAGTTCAAAAATGATTACTATTAAATAACTTAGATTTACTTTAGAAATCTTTTTTCATTCATTTAAGTAGCTTAAAGTCAACACGTACTAAAATGTTGTCCGAAATTTCCAATTAAACTTCCTCTGAAATTACTTTGATGTCACTTTGAATGGTTCCATTATTTAATACAATTAGTGGAGCTAGATCAAGACAGAATGCTAATCTCTTAAAGTACGTTGGTTTTAATTAGAACCTATTATCTTGTCTAACTGCGAACTATACTAACTGCTAATTGCTTCTAAGATTATGTTATTTTTAACTTCAATATTTTATAGAAATTTTTAATTATTCTCCTAATAAAAACTTGCATCATTTATTTCATTTTACTTAAGTGAAATATAATTACAATGTCAAATCTGGTTATAGACACAAATGAAATATATAAAAGCAATAATTTAACAAAATAAACTTGATTTTTATTGGAAATACGCCATTTATATAAATAATTTAATTAAATGAAGCTAAATAAATTTATGAAAAGTCATTCTTTTGGAATAATCAATTAAATTTTTACAAGCATATTTACACATTTTTGTTATAATTGCAAAATTTCATTGATTGATTGTTTTTCATTAATACGTTCTTGAAATATTTTTGGTACTTTTAAATATTTACATAAAGCATTGCCTTAAAAGTAAAGGCTGATTTTTTTAAAGTTAATTGATTTACAATAGAGAGTTTTTGCATACCGTACGTTAGTTACCGTAGGACGTCCGTTAGCTTTTTCTCCCTAGCGCGCATGCTCAGTTTCCTATGAGCATGCGCGCTAGGGAGAAAAAGCTAACGGACGTCCTACGGTAACTAACGTACGGTATGCAAAAACTCTCTAATACCTTAAAGACAAGATATTGTCAAAAGTAAATCGAAGACATAATTCTTTAATTCAATACTTTTCTCAATAACTTTCACTGAATAAACAGTTTATTTTAGGACAAGAGTTTTTCAGTGAAAGTTAGAGACTACTAGTGCATGTACATTTTGATACGGTTTACAGATGAGTTATAAACTGATATTTCAGCAAATGTTTTTTTTTTTTTTGTATTAAAGGTTAGTATCATTTGCTGTAACCATTTTCGGATTGGACTAATATTTGTTTACTTTAAAATAAAAGGCTTTACAAATAAGGTTTAATTTTTTAGAAGTTAAATAAACTATTAGTTGATAAGAATAGTTAACTTTATTTAGTCAATATTACTTTAATTTTTGTACAATAAACGTAATTCCGTTTATAGTATTTATTTATTTATTTGCTTATTATGTCATACTATTTTTAAATAAATATGTCTTTTCCAGAAATATTATAAAAACTATCACTTTTTAATAAAAAAAAATGTTTAAAACATCTGGAATTATAACGATTGTAACATACAAATAATCGACTTAAATTTGTTATATCACGTCAAATGTCTCAAAAATATCTGCGTTTGTTTGTAATTTATCATCCCAAGAACAAATGAGATTTCAAAATTTTAAATGTCACTATACTTAATCCCCAAAAAATTCTAATTAATTTAAATTATAAATAATCCTTTAAATCCTAAATTGCCTTAAAATTTCAACAGCATAATTAAATGGTACATCATCGGTTAAAAAAAATATTCAAATTAAAAAAATTGCAAGAGAAATATTGTACAAAAAAAAAATATCATCAATATTTTTATCGAAAAAGTAACCTATAGAATCTTACAATTCCATAAAAATAATTTATAACAAGATTTTTGTAAAATAGTTTTTATAGTATCCATTTTATGCGTTAATATAGTTTTTAAAGCTTCCATGTCATGTGTAAATGCAGTTTTCATAGTAATGTCATGTGTAAATGCAGTATTCATAGTATCCATGCTACGTGTAAATGCAGTTTTCATAGTATCCATGTTATGAGTAAATACAGTTTTTATAGTATCCGCATTACGTGTAAATGTAGTTTTTAAGGTATCCTACAAGAATAAACTATTCCCGTTTTTCAAGAAAGATGTAAAGTTGTTACAAAAGTTAAATCGTATTTTTGTGAAAGATTTCGTCGACTTCAAAGATATTTCTGTCCTGGTAAAGGCATATAAATAACGAAGCGAATCGAGATTTTTCTGTAACTAAGCTAAAACATACTACGGGTGTCTGTCACAGTTACCGCGTTGCGAATGTATTTTATTCAACTTCGGTTCTCATGTTATTGACTAAAACGAAAGCAAAGAAAAAAAAGAATACCGAACGAATATATTCTTTCTTTCGATTTTAGTTTCTCGAAAGTAAAAGTAAAGAAGAAACTGGAAGGATGTTACCTGAAATAAAGTTGCTTCCCTACGAACAGCGTGTACTTAAATTTGGAAAATGTTTGAAATTGAATATCCGAGATACCTGCATTATTTATATCTCCCTGTGACCTAGTAAATTCTCTCAAAGAATTTCTTTTGTTTTGTTTTTGTAAATTTTTTTCTTGTCTATTGATTTCATAGTTTTTTTTTTAACTGAACATGAAGTATCATAATAATTGAAGAACCAGACATAAATTATCGACAGATTTTTGTAGTAACTTATGAGAAATATATTTGCATACTATAATAATTCTGTCAATGTGTTTTAAAATTACTCAATATTTACATCAACGAAGTAATGTACTTTTATCTGTTATGCATATTATACTAAATAGTCATACACATTTTATATATGCAGATTTTACTAAATGCCCATACATCAGGAATAACAAAAATTAAAGCTATTACTTTAATAGAAATTCAATAAAGAATATTTTTTATTGTTTGAAGAATATAACAGGAAACAATATATACATAATACAATAAATAGACATAGTAATAAAAAATATCGCATGTATTTTTTAAAGATATGGCATCGTCATTCTGGTTAGTTAGTATGAGGTCATTGAATCAAGTTGGACTTAAATTAATCTGAAGATTTTCGCCATTGACCTGCAAATTCTTCATTATACACAAGAGATATCAATGAATATTAAAGTGGTAAAAATTACCTTATAAGTGGTGCATCATAATAAATCTTAGTTGATTTAATTTCATGGATCAAATACTGAGTTAAAGTATTTCTGCATTGAAAAAAAATAATTGTTTCTCTTAAAGCATGCACTTAAATAATTGGATTCTTATAAAATTCATTGATTAATTAATATTATAATTATTATAATTATTTAATTGATATATATTAACATTAATATTTGTTATTAATATATTAATATTCATACTAGAATTGCTATTCACTGAACACTTTATAATTTCTATTCAGTTTATAATATTATTCAGGGCTTTATTTATCTCTTTGCAAACTTTATACAAGTTATACCCAATATCAATCAACTAAACTAGCATTTACAGTTTGGACTAAACTCGCATTTACATTATTTATAGCGTTGCAAACTATTTTATACAAGTTATACCCAATATCAGTAAACTAAGCTCGCATTTAAAAGTTTTCGTTTCTTTGGTATATTTTATTTTAACCAAAATGAACATTTACATTTTTTTATGAATCAATCACAATATCAAAAGTTCATAATTTATTGTATAAATGATACCTCATAATAAATATCAGCTTATTTCATGCAACAAATACTGAGTTTAAGTAGTTCTGCATTGTAAAAAAAAAAATTTTCCTTAAAATACATTCATCCTCAAAACTTACTCTTAACCAACGAATTAAATAAAACTCCAATTATTTAATCAATATTATACAAGAACTGCTATTCACAGAAAACTTTATAATTTCTATTCAGTTTCATAATTTTATTCAATGCATAATTTATCGCGTTGCAAATTTTATCCAAATAATACTCAATATCACTCAACTAACTTTCTCATTTACAGTTTGGAATCACCACTATCCAATCACATCTTGTGATAATATAAATCTGTCCGCCAATTTGCTAAACGATCAGCAAATTATTGATTCCAGGAATCCATAGCATATAGAAACACATCCCCAAAAGTTTAATTCACCTTTTGCGTGATAAGCGCCGATCAATGGGGGGTGGGGGGACACAGAATGTTTATTTTCGTCATAAAACACGAAGGAGTCGGTGGTCTACCTTCGTCTTATCTCTCACTGACAGCTTGTGGAAAGCTCGAGCTTTAATAGAATGAAGCACACACCGAAAGCTAATCAAACCCGCCTAGCACACTCCCAACATGGCGACAGAACGTACTAGTACATCCGGGTGTGTCGATCATTCGCGAAATTGGCACTCACCTGACAATGCGAGAGGCTTGCATACATTAACCGAGCAATTGTATTGGGATGTAATTGTCCCACAAAACCTGACGAATTATTCAACTATCGAAACTGAAGGGAGCTGTAATTGGATGTAAACGGTGCTGTGAAAGAAAGATCGAAAAAAGTGCCAAGTCGTGATTTAATCCCAATGCCTTCAACATTGTAAATGTTTCACCAGCAACTTTTACTTCATTTAATTTACTTTCAGCTATTGTATTTCTAATTTTAAAATGGTGGCCTAATTTAACTGGTCTACTTTCTTTAATTTTTTAATTTTAAATATATTTCTAATTAAAATTATCTACTTTCAGCTATTGTATTTCTAATCTACTTTTAGTTATTGTATTTCTAATTTTAAATGCGAAATATCGGATTCGAATTAAAAAATCGAAGAAAGTGCCAAGTCGTAATTTAATACAATGCCCTTAACATTTAAATGTTAAGGGCATTGTAACTTATTCTACAATTAATCTTCATTCAGCTATTGTATTTCTAATTTTAAATGCAAAAAATTGAATTCCAATTAAAAAATCGAAGAAGGTGCCAAATAGTATTTTAATCCAATGTCTAAAACATTGTAAATGTCTCCTTAATCACTTTTTCTTCATTTAATCTACTTTTAGCTATTGTATTTCTATTTTAAATGCGAAAAAATCGAAGAAAGTGTCAAGCCATAATTTAATCCAATGTTCTTAACATTGAAAATGTCTCTCTAACAACTTTTTTTTCAATTAATTTATTTTCAGATATTGCATTTCTAATTTTAAATGTGAAAAATCGATTTCGAATTTAAAAAATCGAAGACAGTTCCGAGTCGTAATTTAATCCAATGGCTTTAACATTGTAAATGTTTCTCTCTAGCAACTTTTTTCTTCAATTAATCTACTTTCAGCTATTGTATTTCTAATTTCAAATGCGAAAAATTTATTTCGAATTAAAAAATCGAAGAAAATGCCGAGTCCTAAATTTAATCCGATGTTTTTATTATTGTAACCGACTCGCAACCTTTTTCTTCATTTAATCTACTTTCCCATTGTATTTCTAATTTTAAGTCTTAAAAATCGCATTTGAATTAAAAAATCGAAGAAAATGCCAAGTAGTAATTTAATCCAATGATTTTAACATCTCTAGCAACTTTTTCTGCTTTTAATCTGCTTTCAGCTATTGTATTTCTAGTTTTAAATATAGAGCTAAATTTGTAACAAATGCGTTTCACAGGCTAGTAATTACTGAAATTTTAGATATATTGATAAAGAAAATTAAAAAATATACTTTCAAACGTCTTTGTGTTTTGAGATTAGGGATCACATAAAAGAAATTGCATAAAAAATATCTTGAAACTCCGTAAATATAAAAGTAAGTACATCTAAGTATAAAATATATTATTTGTAATATATTTAAAACAATTCTTTCTAGGGATAAATAGGGACCACATAAAAAAAATCTCACATAAAGAATATGTAAATCAAAACCTCACTAGGTAGCACTTACTCGCATCTAATAAAATTCCTGATAATATGACATAATATCGAGTGGGCCATCTGTTGTTTCCTTTTTAAACTGCATTTTTTAATTGAATTTTATTAATAATATGCATTTCATAGAATTTTTATATATACTACAAAAATAGAAACGCATAAAAACACGCTTGAATGTATAACATCCTATGAACTTTTATTTTACAATTTAAAGAAAAATTTGTTGAATATAAGTATAAATTTTTGAAATAGATGCTGTTATTAAAATATTAAAAAATCTAAAATAGTTATTTTAATATCATTAAAGCTTATGTTTATAATTATACAACACATATCGTATAAAGAGCATTTTAAAAGAAAATAATTTAACTCTCTTTGAAAATTTCTATCATTTCTTAATCGTATGTTATTTTTCTACAATAAAAAAATGTTAATATATTCATTTTAATTTAATTAAAAAACAAGGTATTTTGTTAAGAACTATAATGCTCTTTATAAAAACAAATTTATTATTAATTGAAATCTTTCTTCAATATTCACTCATGTATATACTTGAATACACTAAATATGAAATAGCCTTGAATAATGTTAATTCAATTTATGAATATTGAAATTTATCAAATAATCTCATGCCACATTAAGGAAATTTAAATAAGAAATATTCCGAAATCTAAATTTACTATTTTATAAATTTATCCACATACTTTTTAAACTATCTTGATGAAAATCGCAGATAAGGAAATCTTTCATTTTCAAAATAAATGAATATCTGAATGTTTTTAAATATGCTATAAAAGATTCTAGAACAACCTATTACCATGAAATGTTTTGAAAGGAATTCCATGTACAGAAAAATTCTAAAATATTAGGAAATGTTGTACCAAATGTATTTATGGTATAACAGATATATATGAAACATTAATACACAGGCGCATTCAGTTTCGCATTTCGTCGCATTTCCCAAACTTTAATGCATAAAGTGAGGAATTCCTGGAGCATTCTAAGGCTTCAGACATCGGCATGAATTTCAATATACAGAGTTATAAACTCCCATTTATAAATCTTACTGCTGCCTTCTGGAATATGAATTCTTCTCAGTAAATCTTGTTTTATGGCAGATAAACCTGTACACAGCCATGTGAAATTTTACTGTCAATATATCTAAAATCTTTTTGAATTTCTTAATAAGTATTAATAAAACTTTTCGAATAAATGTTAATGTTTTATTAGTTTGTGTCGTTCAGATTTTATAAGCAGAAAATATTCGAATAAACAATGGTCAAGTATAATATTTTTCAAACCTGCTCGTGTTTAAATGTAAACTTTACTTTACACAATTTTAATAAAATACTTCAAAATATTCAAACATTGAAATTAGAAATCTACTATTTAGGTTAGTAATAGTTAAAAAGTTAGCACAAATAAGCTACATTTTTTGTTAATTCTCAACATCTATAATTAATTTATTCAGAATCAGACATAAAATAATGTATTCGATTGTGTCTAGAACATTGAGAAATTTAGAATATAACTTTCAGATTGATTACCATACAAAAACTCATTATTTCTGTAATGAACTAAATGTCACTATAACTACTATTTTGCATTCCAAACTTTCAAATGATTTTTGACAGCTGTTGACATAAATCTGATTTTAATGACAACGTATTTTGCATGTATGTGGTGTTTGTGCGTGCGTCAATAAAGCTGTGAATTCTCAAACCTGTGCCTCAAGTATCTGAACTCAACTACAACCAGTTACAAGCTGGTTGCCCAACCTGCACACTACAATACAAATATATGCAACTTCTTACAGTGACCAACGTTAAATTTTGAAACTTATCTCACTACACATGCATTTATTTGACTTATAACGTCAAGCTGGCACATTTAAACCAGGAGAATTAGCTAATTACTACTACTATGGGCACAAATTTTCTTAATTATTTCTTATGCAAAAATACGAATTTTGAATTAATATTCTTCAAGATTATTGGATTACCCTTAAAAAATGATTACTTACATTTTCAATATACTTTAAAAATCATAAAACATTAAATCGAATTTCAGTTGAATACTTTACATAATTATACTCAAAATTCTACAGAAAAATATATTCAAAAATAGTTTGATTCTGGGAATATTTGCAAGATGGTATCCCAGGATTCGTCAATCTTGTGGAGCTATTGTCGTTTGGGATAAGAGATAAGTGGGAAAAGATGTAAAAAATTTATATTTTATTTATATTATAATATGAATTATATTTTTCATGATCATTGGATTAGCCTTAAAAACTTGCTTATATACTTACAATTACTTACTACAATTTGAACTTACTATAAATGCAATTACATACTTACTTATACACTTACTTTCAATTTTCTTACAATTACTTACTACAATTAATTACTTACAATTTATTCTACAATTAACTTATACACTTATTTACAACTTTAATATACCTGAAAATCACAAAGCATATCATCTAATCAAATTTCAATTGAATGTTTTATCTAATAATACTTAAAATCCTACCGAAAAATATATTCATCAACAGTTTGGTTATGGGAACATTTGCAAGATGGTATACCAGAATTCGTCCATCTCGTAGAGCTATTGTTGTTCGGAATAAGAGATAAATGGGAAAAGATATAATATAAATAAAATATGATTTTTTTTTCAACAGGAAAATTCTATTTTTCATGATCATTGGATTACCCTTAAAAATTATCAAATCAAATTTCAATTGAATGTTTTATATAACAATACTTAAAAACCACTATCAGCCAAAAATTTTTCTAAAGGGACAATTACTAGACTCGACTAAAACTCCTACCTATCTAGGGTTTACTCTAGATACTGAAATAAACAGTAGTAAGCACATTAACAGACTCTGTGAGAAGGGTAGGAAAAGGCTTCAGCTACTAAAATACATCTCTGGAAGAGATTGGGGAGCCGATGCAGGCACACTCAAGATCACTTATACTGCTCTTATAAGGCCAATCCTTGAATATGGCTATCAGATCTATCAAGTTGCTGCAAATACTAACCTAAAAAAACTAGAGAGAATACAATCTAGTGCTGCCAGAATTATCACTGGTCTCAGGCACAGTTGTCCCAATGATATTGCTTGTTATGAGGCTGATCTTCAGCCCTCTCATTGAGAAGAGAAATAAATATGGCGAAGTACGTCGCAAAGCTAAAGAGTTTTAAGCCGTATAACAGATCATCTAACCTTTTATCGAACTGGACGAATAACCAAAGATTAAAAAGGACAGCCCTTTGGGTTTAATATGGAAGCAGGGATTGGCAGATATTGAAGTCGAGCCCAGTGTTCCTTTTTAATCTACTGACACCTACTACTGTACTTAGTAATGTAACTTTTAATGAAGACTTGAATGTGAAATTTATCAAACACGAAGAACACCCGGAGTTGCTGGGTGTCACTTGGCTCTCGAGATCATCAATAACATTTCTCCTCGGGCCCTGGTTATTTACACTGATGGAAGCAAATCTGACTCTGGAAGAACAGGTAGCGGAATTTTTATGAAGACAAGTACAGGAGAATTTATATATCGTTTTAGAAACCCGACCACAGCTCAGTATTCCGCTCAGAATTAACTGCTATAAGCGAAGCTCTGAATCTAGCTTTAGACTTTAAAGTACCTGATGTTTGGATTCTGACTGATAGTAAGAGCTCAATACAGTATTTGAAAAATTGGCCAAGCATCTTGGACAAATTGGGGCAGGATATAGTTTCCAAACTAGCTGTTTTGGACCAGATCGGATCGGTGTGCTTGCAGTGGATTCCCTCCCATGTGGGCATCTACGGAAATGAAATTGCTGATCTGCTCGCTAGGGAAGGTTGCGAACTTCCCAAAGCTTCTTCTTCCAATCTGTTAGCTTCAGAGGTTCATTCCATGACTTTAGCCAGAGTGAATACCTCTTGGAGGTCGCCACCAATTCATGCATGGTACGCCGCTAAATATCCTGGTATGTCCATACAGTGCTCCTGTCCTAGACCTGCTCAGACGGTTTTAGCTAGACTAAGGACTGGCCACATTAAGAGTTTGACCTTCAATGGAGACGAGAAGACATATGCCCTTTGTCATTGTTCGACCATCGCATCTCCCTCTCATCTCATAGATTGTATTGGTGCCTCTGTGAGGCAACTGTTGAATGAGGGAAGGACAGTTTACGATCTATTGATGCAGCATGATCTACTGGACTTGGTTTAGGATTCTAAATCAAGGGGATAAGCAACAACAACAACAACAACAACATACTTAAAAACCAACAGAAAAATATATTCAAGGACAGTTTGGTTCTGGGAACATTTGTAAGATGGTATCCCAGGACTCATCAAACTCGTAGAACTATTGTTGTTCAAGATAAATGTGAAAAGATGTAAAAAAAATCATATTTTATTATAAAAATTTTGAAAAATTATATTTTTCAAGATCATTCGGTTGCCCATAAAAATGAGTGCTTACAGTTTGAATATACCTTAAAATCGTAAAGAATCAAATCAAATTTCAGTTGAATGTTTTATATAACGATTCTAAAAACCAACAGAAAAATACATTCAAAAATAGTATGTTTCTGGGAATATCTGCACGATGGTATCCCAGGATTCGTCAATCTCGTGGAACTATTGTTGTTTTTGATAAGAGATAAGTTGGAAAAAGATGCAAAATAATCCTATTTTATTTATATTATAATATTTTGAAAATTATACTTTTCATGAACATCGGATTACCCTTAAAAATGAGTATGATTTCAATATACTTTAAAACCATAAAACATCAAATCAAATTTCAATTAAATGTTTTATAATAAACTTAAAAACCTACAGAAAAAATATATTCAAGGACTGTTTGGTTCTGGGAACATTTGCAAGATCGTATCTCAGGGTTTGTCAATCTCGTGAAGCTATTGTTGTTCAATATTAGATGAAAAAGATGTAAAAAAAATTTTTTTTTTTTTTATATTATAATAGTATGAAAATTATATTTTTCATAATCACTGGATTACCCTTAAAAATGAGAATTTCATTACATTTTAAATCTTGAAGAATCAAATCAAATTTCAATTGAATGTTTTATATAATGATATTTAAAAACCTACGGAAAAATATATTCAAGGACAGTTTGGTTCTGGTATTTACCAATAGATGGTATCCCAGGATTCTTCAATCTCGTGGAGCTATTGTTGTCCAAGATAAGTGGGAAAAGATATAATATAAATAAAATAGGATTATTTTACAATAGTTTGAAAATTATATTTTTCATGATCATTGGATTGATTACCTTTAAAAAATGAGTATGATTTCAATTAGACGTTTTTTTTTTTTTATATATAATAATACTTAAAAATCTACAGAAAAATATATTCAAGGACAGTATAGTTCTGGGAAAATTTGCAAGATGGTACCCCAGAATTCGTCAATCTCGCGGAGCCATTGTTGTTCAAGATAAGTGGGAAAAGATGTAAAAAAAAAAAAAGTCTTCCCTCCCGAACGTAGATTCACTTTCACCTCCTCATTTCCCATAGGAAGAATTAAATATTTTTTCATCTCCACCAGGGCTATCTTTGTATGCGGACCAGGGGGAGGATGACCACCCCATCCCATCCCCCCCTGTATCGACCGGATTTATAGTGCGGAGGGATTGACAGGGGCTTAAGCAGAAGAGAAGAGGATATGACTTTTAAGGGCTGACGCGCCTGGCAGACGCCTGGGGAATAGGCTGCTGCTCAATCTCCCGAGGAATTTGATGTACAGCGCCTCGGGGCTTGTAAGTGAAATTTCGGGAGAGCGGTGCTACGGAAGTGGAATAAAAGATTTCTAGGGAGAACTCGGCACTAGCTTAGTTTATGGTTTCAATACAGAAAGGTGCTTGTTGACTGATTTTTCAACACATTTTAATGAAGTAATCGAAGTCCATTTAAATGTGAGAAAAAAATACGTTTTATTATTGATTAGCGTCATGCTTTGAATCAAATTATTTATTAAAAAATTATCCAATGATGATTATACTAGTACTGGACATTAAATCCAATGATGATAATACTAGTACTGGGCATTACATCCAATGGTGATAATACTAGTACTAGGCATTACATCCAATGGTGATAATACTAGTACTGGACATTAAATCCAATGGTGATAATACTAGTACTGGACATTAAATCCAATGGTGATAATACTAGTACTGGACATTAAATCCAATGGTGATAATACTAGTACTGACATTAAATCCTAACTGGTTAAATCCAATGATAATACTAGTACTGGACATTAAATCCAATGGTGATAATACTAGTACTGGACATTAAATCAATGGTGATAATACTAGTACTGACACAAACTAATGGTGATAATACTAGTACTGACATTAAACCAATGGTGATAATACTAGTACTGGACATTAAATCAATGGTGATAATACTAGTACTGGACATTAAATCAATGGTGATAATACTAGTACTGACATTAAATCCAATGGTGATAATACTAGTACTGACATTAAATCCAATGGTGATAATACTAGTACTGGAC